>OZ024828.1:74167571-74744668 GCA_964016985.1 Anodontia alba
AGTAACTACTAAAACATAAGGCGACCCTATTTTATTATAACAACTAGTATTTCATCCCAAATAAATACCCAATAAACATTTGAAACCTTCCAAAAGGGAATGGGCGTTTCCGAAAGAAATGCAACTGTTGTTATAAATCCCTTCTATACCTTCAACTGCACAGGAGCTTGACGTTGGATAATTTCTACTTATAGGGCCTGTCCCTACGATTATGAACAGGCCCTATAAGTAGAAATTATCCAACGTCAAGCTCCTGTGTTCAACTGTACCATTTAGAAATGAATGGGTAGTTGCATTTGACGGGACCATTTGGGAAAAGACGGGACCAAAAAACGAGACCAAAGTTTGATCACCCAGGAAAAGCCTTTCTCCTTCATGGCGTTGAATGATACTTGGCACGCATGTTTATAGAGTCTTCTTCAAAATGCATATCAAGATTTTCAAATATTTCCCGTTATAAAGGAAATATTTCCAGATGAATAGATTCATTTCGGCTGGAGAAAAGACGGGACTTTTTATCGCATCCGACCAGTAAGTCAGCAAACAATCATTTACCAGCCTGTTCGCACAATCGTTTCTGAATTTGAGACCCGAACTGACCATGGACATACATGTACTGGATTACTTTGAAAGACTGTAACATAATGTATCATATTAATCTTGTCAAACGCACAGGTGTCCGGTAATTCCGAGAAATACACATGTATTGGTGTTACCATTATTGCTTGAACTAAATATTTTACGGATCGAAAAATACAAAAACAAAAACAACAACAACAAAAAAAAAAAAAAAACAAAAAAAAAACAAAAAAAAAACAAAAAACAAACAAACAAACAAACAAACAAAAAAAAAAAAAAAAAACAACAAAAAAAACAAAAAAAAAAAACAATATTTTTGTAAAAATATGTAAAATAAAATTTTCTATGTTCCTTTTTTTCTATCTTTTTTTTCTATGTTGTGTCGTTCTGTCTTTTGTCGCATCTATGTTATGTCCGGTCTATGTTTTGTCTTTCTATGTTTTGTCATGAACCCTCTAGGTCAGGTATGATAAGCTAAACAATACTCGATACAGCTCATTTTATTCATAGTTGTATGATTCAGGAAATAACATGTATAAGCTTTAAGCTTACCGTCTAATTTTGACACATTATATGTTGTAAAATTGATATCCATGTATAAGTGAAAAAAAAAAAAAACATTGTTTAAACCAATATATATATACTGAGGGACAGTTGTTGAAGTCAGTGACCCTGAGACCATTTTCATGGCTAAGGTTCATTGACGATATTGACATGAAGTGGTCGCACGGCCGCGAGACTTTGACAGCTTTCCTCGACGAAGCCAACAACTTCCACCCGAGCATAAAGTTTACGGCTGAAATTTCAACCAAGCAGCACGTGTTTCTGGACACCAAATCAAGTCTTGTGGGCGATATAATATCTGTTGATCTGTACACAAAACCAACAGATACACACCAGTATCTCCAACCCACAAGTTACCACCCGAAACACTGCTACAAAAATGTTCCTTACAGCCTTGCACTTCGCCTCAGACGTATCTGCTCCAATTCGGACACCTTTGAATCAAGAGCAAGAGAACTGACTGACCACCTCTGCAAACGGGGTTATCAGAAACAGGAAATTTCACTTGCCATTGAGAGAGCACGGCAACAAAAGAGAGACCTACTTTCTTATAGGCCTAAATCCGAGTCGGACGTTCTCCCCTTCGTGTTGACATATCACCCAGACTTGCCAAAAGTGAGGGATATAGTCAACAAACACTGGCCCATCACTGAGTCCTCTAGCACTTTGAGCGAGATCTTTACAGAAAAACCGACCATGGCCTACAGAAGACCCAAGAGTCTGCGGGATCTTCTTGGACGTGCCAAGCTAAAACCAGACATGCGTGATGATGAACCACTTGGGGAGACACGACCGTGCGGCAAAACCAGATGCAGAACCTGCAAAATGATAACCCCTACACAGATCGCAAAGTCAGCGTCTGGGGCAACAATCAAGCTTAGGTGCAACACTAGTTGTAAGACGACCAACGTTGTCTACCTTATAACATGCACCAAGTGTGGAAAACAATATGTTGGTGAAACCGGTGATCATGTGAACCAACAGATGAACGGCCACCGAGATGATTGGAAACACAAGCGGTTCGAGAGGTCTTCTGTCGCAGACCACTTCTGTTCACCGGAACATGATTTTCTCAACCACGCCACGCTTTGTTGCTTAGACCATAACCCGGAGTGGACAGATCGAACCAGGAAAGCAAGAGAGAGCTATTGGATCCGACGTCTGAACACTCTACGGCCATATGGGATCAACAAGGGCGACCAGTAGAGGGAATCATCGTTCCTAAGTCAGGGCATGCGACAGCTTATGTGGAGCGTTTCGTTTGTGTGATTTTGCGTAGTTTGGGCCCATTTGCCTTACGTACTGATAAAAAAACACTCAGGTTGGTGTATATCCCTTTCGGTGTAAGGTTTATGTGCATTGTATACATTGCGTATATGGCCACAGTGGTGTTGATAGTAAAGATAAGCTTTATACGCTTTGCACATTGTGTTGATAGTGAATATAAGCTTTATACTTTTTGCACGTTGTGTTTCCGCGTATTGTTTACATTTCACATATATCTAAACACGATCAGTTATCAAGTCGCAGCGGACCAGATAAAATGGGCCCGAAAAGGGCTTAATCTTTTACTCGTAAATTTTACATATTTATGTTATTTTTTAAAATAGAAAACCTCTGAAGAAGGCGAAAGCCGAAAGGCCTCAGGTAAAAAATCATTGCACTGTTAATGATTAACTCTCAACATATATATATAATTAAACCAAAGTCTTCGTGTTCGGCAAATTATTTTGGTACCGGCCTAGTCCCGGGAATATTTCGAAAACTGGTGCAAAATTTTGCAGTTTGAGAATTTCATAGAATGATTTTGGTTAGCCTGTCTGTCATTTACTATTTTGGCGATACTTGCAGAAATTTAGGACATGATTTGCGCGAAAACTTGGTCCCGTCTTTTCTCCGGCCGACACGGGCCTATTCAATTGGCAATATTTTCCTCAACAGCAGGAAATATTTGACTGTCTTGATATGCATTTTGAAGAAGACTCTATAACTAGTATGCCTGCCGTATATCATTCAATTCCACGAAGGATAATGCTTTTTCCTGGTGATCAAACTTAGGCCCCGTCTTTTTCCGCGCGGTCCGTCAAATACAACTACCAGTGAAGTAACAAAAAGATAAGACAACTGTTGTTATGCGTGTATTTACCTATAGCTACAACACGCATTTAAAAGCCGCAACATTAGAAAACGTACCTTCTGACATTAACGCCTAACGAACTCAAATCTGCCTGTGCATCCGCGCAATCTGATCAGAGTCTTCGTTGTCCGCATGAAGAACCTTTTTGCATTCTTGGCGATCCAAAAGGCACTCTGTGAAGATTCTGATTAGATTGCGCAAATGCACAGGCTGATTAAATCTTCGCTGGGCGCAGATGTCCGAGATTTCGTTTCCTGACGGTGCGGCTAAAATGACACTGATAATATGTGGGACCTCTGCCATTATCAGGTGAGGTACATACGTGCCTCTGGAATGCGTATAAAAATAAAAGTAAAAAGATTGCCCTTGGAAACAAAGAACACATTATAGTTAGAAAATCAGAGCCTCGGTTTTATTGAGACTCTTCATGAGCAGTAATGAAGTTTGCAACATTGCTTACGCCCTCTAGCGTATACATGGGCAGAACTCCATTTTCAAAGCTACCACAATGGGCCCAATGATTCCAAAGGAAATGCACTATGGTGAAGTACGGGGAGACGTTGCACGGCCGCCACACGAAACTAACACCAGCTGCAGTGTAGTAAAATAAAAGTAAAAAAGATTGCCGTTGGAAAGAAAAAACACATTGCAGTTAGAAAATGGGAGTCTCGGTTTTATTGGGACTCTTTATAAGCAGTAATGAAGTTTGCAACACTGATTACGCATCTATCGTATATATGAGCAGAACTCCATTTTCAAAGCTACCACAATGGCCCCATTGATCCAAAAAGAAATAAATTATAATCTGAACTATGATGAAGTACGGGGAGACGTTCTACGGCCGCCACATGCAATAACATCAGCTGCAGTGTATAACCGGTTTTTAAAACCTAGGTCATTTCAACAGGCTTATTTCCTGATCAAACTATGAGAATTCACCCAGCGGACACATTTATACAACATCGCAATTACGTCGGTGCAACGACATGACGTTCATACGTCGCATTAACGTCGACGGAACGTCATGACGTCGACGTTAATGAGTTGTTGCTTGACGTCTCATCGACGTTGATGTGACGTTGTATAAACGTCATGTGTACGTCATGACGTTGCATCGACTGTAACTCCTCAGAGTGCAGGAGTGGGATATTGACCCATTGACTGTTGTAGAACACATAGCCTGCGCCTGTAATGAAATGAATGCACCAGGGGGCCGAAGTTGGACTAGGGTAGGGAATACTGAGAGAGAATATAGACCACCCGGAATAAAATGAACATTTTTTTTGTCCAGTTGACAATTAAATTGAAAAGTTGCGGTATATAAACATTTATTCATGTTCTCTTTCACAGAACCTTGAAATCTTCATGAAAGAAATGACTGAAATACTCTCTTTGCTTTAAAGTAGGGAGGACCCGAAATAAATGTCGTTAAAAACAACTGTTGTAACTCAGGAAACGAATTCTATATTAATGCGCAAGTTGCGATTTTCGAAACTACGTAACACAGGGCATGTATTTTTTGTACACAGAATTCATCAGCGGAACAAAATAACACAAAACCCAACATAACATTCTCTCTTAGACACACCCAGAAAAATCCGGATCAGCGGCCGTAGAATGCAGCGGCTGATCCGGATCTGCACTCGAAACTGGAATTTTACAAGACTGGTATCAGAGAGATCGGTTGGACTTTGTTGAGTTTGAATATGTTTCGTCTCCTGGAAGAATGCCAGTCTACTTATCTACTTGAATACGGACTAAGTAATTAGCCTGAAATAACCGGATATGATATTTTTACGAATATCCTATTAGTACTTACCGTAAATAATCTAAATGTTTGAATAAATATATAAATAAATAAAATAAAATAAAATAAAATAAATAGATAATAACCATTTTTGCATCGCCCTTTTTTACCTTATAGTCTTCCGTCTTTTCTTAGGCTCGTGCACTTTTTTAAATCAGATTTGTTGTATGTTCTCTTAATCCTTGCAGATCATCACGGGAACATGCCTATATAATTTTGACCCCCTTATACCCCACTTTTATATAGTAAAACTGGGGCTTACAGGAGTGTAATTTATTTTTCTCATTTCTGCTAAAAATACTCGTTAGGACCGCCTCGGCGAGGCGATTCTAACGAGTATCCACAATCTATGTTTTGAGCAGGAAGATGAAAAATATCAGCATTTTTATCTGAAAACTTTCAGTTTATGGTGGTGAAATTTTCAATATATTTGAATAGGCGCGTTTTCGTAATGTCAAAACCATTTGGTTTGCAAACACATGAAACAGTGTTGTCCCTGATGATGCTCAGAATCAGGATCTAAACTGTTTGCCATTCTGTTTTGATTTTTGAATGAGAACCCTATTTGGAACTGGTTCTGACCAGATTCAAAGATGGAAGAATCCAATTTTCTTCAGGACGGTTTCCAGTGACAAGTTGCACTATTGTTTCCACATGCTTATTTATTTGTTCCAAAAGCAGCATCCTGGTTACACAGAATTCGTAATTAGGAACACGTCAAGAGCGTTTCGAGTGGCTGTCTTTAATTGCTCAACTTTGTAAGTTTATTTTGAAGTCTCTGCAACAAAAGTGTATGGTACTATGGATAAAACAAGGACTATATTAGAATTTGCGTTTTGTGTATTTTTGTTCAAATCCTCATTCTCTCAAGGTGAGAAATTTATTTTGAAAACTTCTTCTCACGTAACCCTGCGGGCGCGCAATGTTGTGACAACGTTGCATCAAAATCGATGCAACGTCATGACGTTAATGCGATGTTGTATAAACGTCATGCGCCCGCTGGATAAAATGTTTCATACTTATTCTTAAATGTGATATTCGGGGAGATGGATATAGTTCCAAGGAAAATGACCTAGATATGGAATATTTGTCTCACTTCTAACTGGGGACTGCTCTCAAAGGAAAGAATGTGTTACTTTAATACCTATTATTCTTTTTAAAAGTTTCAAATACTATTTTAACCCTTAAAGCGCCAAGAAAAAACTGCATCTGAAAATGTCGTCTGTTTATGTCGTCTGCTGAATATTCTTGCAAACTTTTCAATCCTATTTTTTGCATACCGGCAAACAGTGTGGACCCTGATCAGACTGCTCCTAAAGGTCCACACTGTTTGCAGAAATGACTTTTAAAATCACAAGAAGACAAAGCAGACGACAATTGTTGTGATTGGCGCTTTAAGAGTTAAGCATATTTCTGTCTGCAAAAATTGTCCCCTTTGCAAAACGGCGGCAAATATTTTCAGGTGTATGAATTCACCTTTAGGCTTAGTACTCTAGGTAAACTTTTCAGCAGACGATATTTTGATTTATTATTTTTATTATTCCAAAGAATCAGGGGTTGACATTTAATGCAGTTTTCATGAAATGTTAAATCCTGTTTTCTTGGAAAATTCAGAAAAAATAATATATATATATATATATATATATATATATATATATATATATATATTTATTTATTTTTATTTATCGTCTGCTAAATTAGCCAAGAGTGTTAAAAGTTAAATCTTTCTAAAAGATTTTATATGAAACATTATATTCATTCTATAAAAATCCAATAAACGAGTGTATTGTCAACTTAACAGGAGCTTTCAGAAGATAACGAAGCACGCCTTTTTGTTTGTTTGTTTGTGTTGAGATTTTACGGCCCAGTCAACCCAATGGGGCCATGTTGAGCGCGGTCAGTTTACCTAACCACACTTTTACTGGGCAGGCTTAGTCCTCGAAGCGGTTAACCAGTATTGTGCACATCACTGATGAATCCATTTCTTATTATACTGCTTCCATCAGATCAAATAATTTGTTAGAAAACATGTCTACCAGCCTACTGATTTCGTCCCTTGTGCCACTGTGGTTATAACTAGACTAACTCTTACAGTTTAAAAGAATTTGACCGAGGTAGATGAACCATGAAATATAAGTCAAGGTTCCCCGGGTGCACTGCAGTCCAAACTTCAAATTCTTAACCCTTAATTAATGAGAAACTGCTCAAAGCCAATGAATCATAAATATAGGTCAGTGCCAAATACGTATTGTCGCTGTGCTATAGCTGTCCATCTCTCGCACGATCTCAATCATTATAGTATAATGAGAAAAAGACAACTCAATAAACAATGAAATATATGAACCGCAAATGTCAGAAAACGTACCTTCACACGTGTAGTGGGGTAGCAAGAAGGGAATTTCAAACACACAAGAAAAATCTTGAAAACTGCATAGAATCGCTTCCAAAATAGGGGCTACTCGTACAGGAAAGAATTTGCTTCCAGAGGGTGAAAATTCTTTCCTTTAGGAGCAGTCCCTATGGTAAAGAAGCGATTATTTTATGTTAATGCCATTTTATTACCGTATTCGATCTTATTACCGCACATACTCCTATAAGCGCACAGTCAAGCAATTCCGTTGTCTTCATGCAGATTACAGCCAGTGTACTTTTTGTCTACTTCTTCATAAAGACGTATGTTGTGGGTACTCATTTGAATTGCATCGACTTGTCGATGCAATTCAAATGAGTATCCACAACATATGCCTTTATAAAGAAAATCAGAAAAGCAAATCGCATAATCATTATCAAATAAGACCTTTTCTGATCTTTTTTACAGTGTACCCTTAGTATGTAGATACATATTTTATCACAACTGAGTGTTCCCAGTAATTTTGGAAAATCTAAGCGCACAGTGCGGTAATTAGGTCGAATACGGTATAACTGTTTTTCCTACGCATGTTACGCACATGCATAATGTGCGTAATGAGCGCTACGCTTATGATACGCCAGTGAAGATTCTGATCAAAAAAAGTTGGCCACGGCCCTAGATACAGCTGCGGTCCAAGTACCATGCTCCAAACCGCTATATTTTTAGTAATTAACAAAGTCAGAAAATCATGAAATGTAGGTCAAGACCGCATAATGATAGTGGACCAGCTGCTCTCATCAGAGGTAACTGTGGTCCAAGTATGAAGACTTTAGGCACACTCCGCAATGATTACGAGCTATTCAACCATAATGAACAAACAACATTGTGTCCATGGTTACGCCCATGCTAATTCTAGGCAGGCGATTTATATGAAATATATTAAGCCTTAATTGTTATATCGAAAAGCGAAAAAAGTCCGTTTTGAATGGCGCTTTTTAAAGAATTATACAAGTTAACCATGGGAGTGAGGGACAACCGACCTGGAAGACCATTTCACCGAGCCTGTCCTCTCTCTGATGTGTTGAAGAGGAGTATATCAACTTGTTTGTTTATTTGTGTTGAGGTTTTACGGCCCAGTCAACCCAATGGGGTCATCTCGAGCGCGGTCAGTTTACCTAACCATGTGCACACGTTTACTGGGCAGGCTTAGTCCTCTAAGCTGTTAACCAGTATTGTGCACATTCTTTCGCCAGAAACTGACAACTGCCCTTCTTGAATCAGCGGAAGGGAGAGAATGACCGTAGAAAATATTCTCCACGTAAGAATGTTGCCGACCTCGGCGGGGGTTGAACCCGCGACCTCCTGGTCTCCAGTCGGACGGCGCATCCAACTGAGCCAGCGAGGCCGGCATATCAACTTGTGCAAAGTGTCCTTATGCCAAATGTGAAGGTCTAGATCTGCCTGCCCAACCGCGCAGTCTCGCGATGAGGAACCTCTTTCAACGTAAAGATCTAGTTCCTTTGATTCTTAAAGTGGATAGGGAAGGCATTAACCAGACTAACATAAGGGACTATTCAAGGAACATTTCTATAAAACCTTTGTCAAAATATCTCCATTATAAGCCTAAAGAAACTTTAAATTGCCATAATGATGAAAGCACTTGAGCAACCGTAATAAAAAACACAGTTTTTGTAGAAGCTAATGTTATAAACATTTCTTGAAAGTTTCAGCTTCCCTAATGGCTTCTGCGGAGGAGAGTTTTAAATATTTTTTCGTAAATTTAATGTTAAGGTTGCCATGGCAACAAATCAAATTCAGCGGTTTGGACAAATTCATGTTTAACGTAGAGGACTACTTAAGATACATTTCTGCAAAACTTTTGTCAAAATATCCGCAGTGGGACAGCAATAAAGGACAGTTCTCACTTTTCCCATTATAAGTCAATGGCAAATATGTTACCATAGCAACCAGAGTTCGTCCGTTTGAAATATATACATATATACAATAGGCCCATGATGGTCCTATATCGCTCACCTGAGCAAACAGCTTTGCATACTTACTGTTGAAGTTTCAGCCAAAATCACTGCTCTACGATTTTTGTATAAATTTTATAGCTTTGCTCCCCAGCGGCCATGTTTTTTTTCATGCATCATGATGGTTTGAACTGAATCTTGAAAGAGGGTCACCAAAGGAACAATTCTGCCAAGTTATATTGAAATCGGTCCAGTGGTTTCTAACAAAAAGATTTTTAAACTTATAGGGAAAATAAGCCCCACCCCCTAACGGCCATGTTTTTTGATGAATCATGACAGCTTAAACAAACTTGGTAGAGGGTCACCATAGGAACATTCCTGCCAAGTTATATCGAAATTGGTTCAGTGGTTTCTGACAAGAAGATTTTTAAAGTTTTCTATATAGATATATAGGGAAAATAAGCCCCGCCCCCTGGCGGCCGTGTTTTTTGAAGAACCCAAATGGCTTGAACAATCTTGGTAGAGGATCACCAAAGGAACATTTTTGCAAAAAATAAGCCCCACCCCTAGCAGACATGTTTTTTGACGAATCATGATTGCTTGAACAATCTTGGTAGAGGGTCACCAGGGAAATATTCCTGCCAAGTAATATTGAAATCAGTCAGGTGGTTTCTGACAAGAAGAATTTTAAAGTTTTCTATACAGATATATACGGAAAATAAGCCCCGCCCCCTGGCGGCCATGTTTTTTGATGTATCATGAGGGCATGAACAATCTTGGTAGAAGGTCACCAACGCGACATTCCTGCCAAGTTACATTGAACTCGATCCAACGGTTTCTTACGAGAAGATTTTTAAAGTTTACTATATAGATATATATAGAAAATATGCCCCGCTCCCTAGCGGCCATGTTTTTGACGAATCATGACAGCATGAACAATCTTGGTAGAGGGTCACCAAAGAAACATTCCTGCCAAGTGATATTGAAATCGGTCCAGTAGTTTCTGACAAGAACATTTTTAAACTTTTCTATATAGATATATTGGGAAAATAAGACCCCCCCCACCCCCGGTGGCCATGTCTTTTGACGAATCATGATAACTTGAACAATCTTGGTAGAGGGTCAACAAGGGAACATTTCTGCTAAGTTATAATGAAATCTGACAAGAAGATTTTTAAAGTTTACTATATATAGAAATATAGGGAAATATAGCCCCGCCCCCCTGGCGGTCACGTTTTTTGATGAATCATGACGACTTGAACAATCTTGGTAGAGGGTTACAAAAGAAACATTCCTGCAATGTTATACTGAAATCGGTCCAGTGGTTTCTGACAAGAAGATCATTAAAATTTGATATATAGATATATAGGGAAAAAAGCCCCGCCCCCTAGCGGCCATGCTTTTTGACAAATCATGACGGCTTGAACAATCTTGGTAGAAGATCAGCAAGGAAACATTTTTGCCAAGTTATATAGAAATCGGTCCAGTGGTTTCTGACATAAAGATTTTTAGCTTTCGATATAATTATTTAGGTACAATAAGCCCCGCCCCCTGGTGGCCATATTTTTTTGACGAATTATGACGCGTTGAACAATCTTGGTAGAAGGTTACAAAAGAAACATTCCTACCGTGTAATATTGAAATCAGTCGAGTGGTTTCTGACAAGAAGACTTTTAAAGTTTTCTATATAGATATATAGGGAAAATAAGCCACGTCCCCTGGTGGCCATGTTTTTTGACGAATCCAAATGGCTTGAACAATCTTGGTAGAGGATCACCAAAGGAACAATTCTGCAAAATTATATTGAAATCAGACCAGTGGTTTCTGACAAGAAGATTTTTAAAGTTTTCTCTATAGATATATAGGGAAGATAAGCCCCGCCCCCTGGCGGCCGTGTTTTTTGACGAACCCAAATGGCTTGAACAATCTTGGTAGAGGATCACCAAAGGAACATTTCTGCAAAACTATATTGAAATCGGTCCAGTGGTTTCAGACAGGAAGGTTTTTAAAGTTTTCTATAAAGATATACAGGGAAAATAAGCCACGCCTCCTAGGTTTTTTGACGAATCCAAATGGCTTGAACAATCTTGGTCGAGGATCACCAAACGAACATTTCTGCAAAATTATATTGAAATCGGTCCAGTGATTTCTGACAAGAAGATTTTTTAAGTTTTCTAAATAGATATATAGGGAATATAAGCCCTGCCCCCTGGCGGCCATGTTTTTTGACGAATCCAAATGGCTTCAACAATCTTGGTAGAGGATCACCAAAGGAACATTTCTGCAAAATTATATTGAAATCAGTCCAGTGGTTTCTGACAAGAAGATTTTTAAAGTTTTCGAAATAGATATATAAGGAAAATAAGCCCCACCCCCTGGCGGCCATGTTTTTTGACGAATCCAAATGGCTTCAACAATCTTGGTATAGGAGCACCAAAGGAACATTTCTGCAAAATTATATTGAAACCGGTACAATGATTTCTGACAAGAAGATTTTTAAAGTATTCTATATAGATATATAGGGAAAATAAGCCCCGCCCCCTGGCGGCCATGTTTTTTGACGAATCCAAATGGCTTCAACAATCTTAGTAGAGGATCTCCAAAGGTACACTTCTGCAAAATTATATTGAAATTGGTCCAGTGGTTTTCTGACAAGAAGATTTTTAAAGTTTTCTATATAGATATATAGGGAAAATAAGCCCCGCCCCCTGGCGACTATGTTTTTTGACGAATCCAAATGGCTTGAACAATCTTAGTAAAGGAGCATCAAAGAAACATTTCTGCAAAATTATATTGAAATCGGTCCAGTGGTTTCTGACAAGACGTTTTTTTTTTACAGTTTTCTATATAGATATATAGGGGAAATAAGCCCCGCCCCCTGGCGGCCGTGTTTTTTAACGAATCCAAATGGCTTGAACAATCTTGGTAGAGGGTCACCAAAGGAACATTACTGCAAAATTATATTGAAGTCGGTCCAGTGGTTTCAGACAAGAAGATTTTTAAAGTTTTCTATATAGATATATAGGGAAAATAAGCCACGCGCCCTGGTGGCCATGTTTTTTGATGAATCCAAATGGCTTGAACAATCTTGGTAGAGGATCACCAAAGGAACATTTCTGCAAAATTATATTGAAATCGGTTCAGTGGTTTCTGACAAGAAGATTTTTAAAGTTTTCTATATAGATATATAGGGAAAATAAGCCATGCGCCCTGGTGGCCATGTTTTTTGATGAATCCAAATGGCTTGAACAATCTTGGTAGAGGATCACCAAAGGAACATTTCTGCAAAATTATATTGAAATCGGTTCTGACAAGAAGATTTTTAAAGTTGTCTATATAGATATATAGGGAAAATAAGCCCCGCCCCCCTGGCGGCCGTGTTGACGAATCCAAATGGCTTGAACAATTTTGGTAGAGGATCACCAAAGGAACATTTCTGCAAAATTACATTGAATTCGGTTTAGTGGTTTCTGACAAGAAGATTTTTTAAGTTTTTTGTTAAAAAATCTATTTTTAGCTCCTGTGACCCAGATATGCAATGGACCGGAACCATTTGAACAACTTTGAAAGAGGACCAACCAAGGATCATTCTTGTGAAGTTTGGTCAAAATTCAATCAGTGGTTTAGGAGATGTTGTTTAAGGATTGTGGACGGACGGACAGACGGACGACAACGACGGACGGTGGGTGATCACAATAGCTCACCTTGAGCCTTTGGCTCAGGTGAGCTAATAAAAAAACAACAACAATTGTTTGCGCACCCCTTTCTATAGATGCTATTTATGAAATATGAAAAGAATCGTCTTCACGGCTCCAGAAGAGAAGTCGTTTGAAAATGTAGACGGAGGACGGATACATGCCTAAACTATAAGCTCACCTATAAGCCTAATCGGCTCAGGTGAGCTAAAAATTAAATTGTCGTCTGCAACAAATTCTGCCTAGCATTTTAAAGGTTAAACCCAAAAAGAACAGCGTTACGTATCATTTTTTCCATTTCTCTCTTTCTCCTTACAGATGTTGCTTGCAATCACACTCTTGAGGAAATGAAAGGTTGGTTCACTTCCCCGAACTTTCCCAAAAAGTACCGAAATAATAAACAATGTTCCTGGCAAATCCATGCTCCCAGTGCCGCCCCCGAGTCCCGTATACAGCTTCGATTTGTCTCCTTCGGTTTGAAGCCACGTAAGGGCAACGATTATGTGGAGGTGTACGATGGCCCAAATGAGTCATATGGGTTGCTGGGACGGTATGACGGGAAGGATTTACCGCCTAAGAAAGGATCAAAAGTCATTGAGGGTACACAAAGCTGGATGACTGTGAAGTTTGTATCAGATGGTGCCAAGAGGTCACATGGTTTTAATGCTACATACCATGTGAAAGGTAAGACACAAGGGAACCCAGCGTGCACATGACGTCTAGTTAATGCGAAGTTGTATAAACGTCATCTGCCAGCGGGGAAGTAGCCAGGAAATCCACTTGCATCTAAGACGTGCATCACGAAAACATACCTGCATACATGTAATTTTGACTCCCACTTTTATATAGTAAAACTAGGGTTTACAGGGGTCTATATTATTTTTCTTATATTTGCTTAAAACATAGATTGTGGTACTCGTTAGAACCATCTCGTTGAGGCGGTTCTAACAAGTACCCACCGTCTATGTTTTGAGCAGAAATATGAAAAAATCAGAATTTTTATCTGAAAACTCAGTTTTTTTGGTGGTGAAATGTTCAATATATTTGGAAAGGCGTGTTTTCGTAATGAAAATATGTTTTCAGGGCATATGCGGACATTGAGGGCCCAGATCAGTCTGCGTATCATCCACGCCGACTCAGTGATCACGGTCTTCCTGTCCATTTTCAGAATTATTGGCTACACTAGAATGTATATTGCGAGGACCCTGATCAGATTGTGCGGCTTTGCTAAACGATCTTGATCTTTACTGTTTGCATATACACGAAGACATTTTTATTCTGACATAGCGGTGCTTAATTATGTTGTCATGTTGTGTAAAGGTTATATCTTACCTAGCATACTATTTACTGACAAAATTCCTGTCGGACCGACAGCATACTGATATAGATTTAAGTAGAAAGCTTGATAATCCAGTGGGAACACACTGTTGAAATTACATCGATTTGAATCAACGTTATTTCAACGTTGTGTGCCTGCTGGGGGATTTTGTGTGCGGGCTACATGTACTCGTTGGAATTCTCTCATGTATGTGTGAAACAAGTGTCTTATATAGAGCTGTACTATGGGCAAATTCAGCAGATACACTGATATTTTTATTATTATTATTTTTTTCTTCTTCAGAAAACGAGATTTGACATTTCAAGCGAATTGTCTCTAATTTTCTTGAAATGTCAAAGTCTGTTTTCTAAAAAAAAAAAAAAAACATTTCAAACTGTCGTCTGCTGATTTTTTTTACCAAACATGCTAAACATTGATTAGCTACAAATGGAGTGCATGCAAATCCAGTATGCCAAGTTCAGCCTACTCATCGCTTATTATTGGTAGCTTACGCTTTTTCATTCGGGCGCGGACCGAAGTGCAGACGGTTAACCAAACTACATTGTTTCTGGACAGGCTTCCGAAGCGGTTTTATTCGGTACATAAGAACCATTATACTTTGCAAGAAATCAAAGCTATCAACATTGTCATGCAATCTTGATTTTCGCAAGAAACATGATTAACCCTGTCTTTTGGGCATAAACTGGCATGCTCAGGTACAACCAGTAACTAGAGTATTAAAATTTAAGATACAGAAACTAGATTATACTGTCTAAGCAGGGAAGAATAAAGATGCTGATCAGAATGCTGATAGCCATCTTTGTTGTTCGCATATGGCATAAAATATAAAGCTGTATGTCAATTCTGTATACTTAAAGGCCTGACTGAGTTTTCTTTTTCTTTGGATATTTTTCTGCTGCAGCAGCCACCGAACGCAAATCACGGCGATGCAGTTGCACATGGCTGGCAAGTTGATACTGTTCTATTTTACTTTTACTTTCCAATGTTTCACTGTTTGAGAAAAATTCTCCAACAATGAGTTTCACAGTACCGTCAGTCATAGCAAAACGCACGTTATGTTCTAATACCATGCAATACTATTCTGCTGATTACTCAAACACTTTGAAAGTTAGTGCAATTTATGATATGACGATGTTGTTACGTCATGTCATAAAAATCGTATGACCACACGTTACATAACACTTTGAAGGGAACAAATAACGTCATGATGACTGCATTTTCTGTTGAACAACTGTCAACTTTATAGGCGATAAAATCCAATTTAAAGTGGTCATATGATAAACAGAATCTTACACTCGTGGCTATTTCATATGAAATTTATGAAACAAGCCTTCAAAATGATTACACATATAAGATCCTCTATATATTTTAACTTCTCTTTAAAAACACATAAATTTATGCTGATTCTGAGCAATAGATTAAAAACAGCGAAAGTTTGGTATAAACTTTGTCACCTACCGAAGCATTCGCAGTTTGGAAGGCCATACGTCTTGTGCATGAATAACGAATAATTGGGCATTTTGTTTTATTTATCAAAAATTCTTTACTAGTAAAATATTGAAGTTTCTTAATTGAATGTATGTCTTTTATACACTGCCTCGCATACCACATTCCGCTGCTGGAAAGTATAAGAATTAGGAGATAATTAATTATGAGTATTGTTATTATTACATCAAAATTCATGTTCATCTATTTATAACATGAATACCACCAAAAAAAATAATATAAAAAGTGTTATCGCACCAGAACAAATACATATGGCAAGCCGTTTTAAATACTATTTATTCTATAAATCAGATATCTGATTTAATATATCAGATATCTTATATAATATATAAGATATCTGATATATCAGATATCTAATATAAATATCTTATATGTCAATTAAGATCTAATATGCTTTATAAGATATCTGATATGCTATATGATATCTTAATTGGCATATTAAATATCTTATATGCTATATAAGATATCTGATATGCTATATAAGATATCTTATATGGGATATAAGATATCTTATTTACTAAGAAGATATCAGTTTATTCAATTAAATAAGATATCTCATTTGGCAGATCAGATATCTTATTTAGTATATCAGATATCTATATTAATATATAAGGTATCTTATTTAACAAATAAGATAGCTTATATGGTAAATAAGATATCTTTTATGTGAAATTAAATTATATAGGATATAAGATATCTGATATACTAATTCAGATATCTTATATCCTATATTAGATATCTTATATCCTATATAAGATATCTGATATAACGCATAATAAATTGTAAAACGGCTTACCAGCAAGCCGTTTTACTATTTATTCTATAAATCAGATATCAGACTTAATATATCAGATGTCTTATATAATATATGAGATATCTGATATATTATATCAGATATCTTATATGAAAATAGATATCTCATATGTCAATTAAGATATCTTATATGCTATATAAGATATATGCTATATGAGATATCTAATATGCTATATAAGATATCTGATATGCTATATAAGATATCTTATATAGGATATAAGATATCTTATTTACTAAAGAAGACATCTCATTTATTCAATTAAATAAGTTGTTGTTGTGTTGAGGTTTTACGGCCCAGTCAACCCAATGGGGTCATGTCGAGCGCGGTCAGTTTACCTAACCACACGTTTACTGGGCAGGCTTAGTCCTCCAAGCGGTTAACCAGTATTGTGCACATTCTTTCGCCAGAAACTGACAACTGCCCTTCTTGAATCAGCGGAAGGGAGAGAATGACCGTAGAAAATATTTCATGATCAATCTCCACAAAAGAATGTTGCCGACCTCCTCGGCGGGGGTCGAACCCGCGACCTCCTGGTCTCCAGTCGGACGCGCATCCAACTGCGCCACCGAAGCCGGCCAATTAAATAAGATATCTCATTTAGTATATCAGATATCTTATTTAGTATATTAGATATCCATATTAATATATAAGATATCTTATTTAACTAGTCAGATATCTTATATGGTAAATCAGATATCTTATATGCGGAATTAAATATCTCATATATTATATCAGATATCTTATATCCTATATTAGATATCTTATATCCTATATAAGATATCTGATATAATATATATCTGTTTTGCTTAATAAATAATAAAACAGCTTGCCATAAATACACCACATGCCTGTATCGATCTCATTCTGGGCGGCTAGCCTACCTAGTGTGGTTTGGCTAGGTCCGGTTCTGGATGGCAAGCCTCTGTCTAGGCATCCAGTTCAGGACGGCTAGCCACTATCTTATTGTATACCAAGAACGAGGGGTATTGAAAACCCAGGCCAGAGAAAATTCTCAGCCAGATTTAAGAAAAAAGGTGGGAGGGTGGATTTTTTTTTTATTTCTGGACCATCCAGTGAAGAGAGTAGTTCATAACAAATAGCCTAAGAGGGCCACAATCGTTCACCTAAGGAACAGTTAGATGAAGGTATGAATATAATTCAAAACTTTACGCAATCATCACAGATGTTTTTGCCATAGGTTTCATCCTATGCAGCATATATAGTTAACAAGAGGGCCATGATGGCCCTGTAACACTCACCTGAGCAACATAGCACTTTGAGAGCCTGATCTAGAACTGATCAAGGCAAACATTCTGATCAAAGTTCAAAATGATTATAACAAAGTTTTCTGCTGATTTGGCCCGGTGACCTAGTTTTTGATACCAAGTGACCCAGTTTCGAACTTGACCTAGAACTCATCAAGACAAATATTTTGTGCAAGATTCATGATGATTGCTTGAAAATGTGACCGCTAGAGTGATAACAAGATTTTACGCTGATCTGGCCAGGTGACCTAGTTTTTGACCCCAGGTGTTCCAGTTTTGAATTTGACCTATAAATCATCAAGACAAACATTTTGAGCCAGATTCATGATGATTGTTTAAAAAATGTGACCACTAGAGTGTTAACAAGGTTTTCTGCTGATTTGGCCTGGTGACCTAGTTTTTGACCCCAAGTGACCCAGTTTCAAATATATCCTAGAACTCATCAAGACAAACATTTTGAGCAAGATTCATGATAATTGCTTCAAAAATGTGACCGCTAGAGTGTTAACAAGGTTTTCTGCTGATTTGGCCCGGTGACCTAGTTTTTGACCCCAAGTGACCCAGTTTCAAACATGTCCTAGAACTCATCAAGACAAACATTTTGAGCAAGATTCATGATAATTGCTTCACAAATGTGACCGCTAGAGTGTTAACAAGGTTTTCTGCTGGTTTGGCCTGGTGACTTAGTTTTTGACACCACTTGACCCAGTTTCAAACCTGACCTAGAAATCATCAAGACAAACATTTTGAGCAAGATTCATGATAATTGCTTCAAAAATGTGACCGCAAGAGTGTTAACAAGGTTTTCTGCTGGTTTGGCCTGGTGACCTAGTTTTTGACACCACGTGACCCAGTTTCGAACCTGACCTAGAAATCATCAAGACAAACATTTTGAGCAAGATTCATGATGATTGCTTCAAAAATGTGACCGCTAGAGTGTCACAAGGTTTTCTGCTGATTTGGCCCGGTGACCTAGTTTTTTGACCCCAAGTGACCCAGTTTCGAACTCGACCTATAAATCATCAAGACAAACATTTTGAGCAAGATTCATGATGATTGCTTCAAAAATGTGACCGCTAGAGTGTTAACAAGGTTTTCTGCTGATCTGGCCAGGTGACCTAGTTTTTGACCCCAAGTGACCCAGTTTCGAACTTGACCTAGAAATCATCAAGACAAACATATTGAGCAAGATTCATGATGATTGCTTTGAAAATATGACTGCTAGAATGTTAACAAGGTTTTCTGCTGATCTGGCCAGGTGACCTAGTTTTTGACCTCAGGTGACCCAGTTTCAAACTTGACCTAGATTTAATAGAGGCAAACATTTTGAGCAAGTTTCATCAAGATTGGGTCAAAACTATGACCTGTAGAGTGTTAACAAGTTTTTCCTTTGAGTTGACCTGGTGACCTAGTTTTTGACCCCAAGTAACCCACTATCGAACTTGACCTAGATTTCATAGAGGCAAACATTCTGACCAAGTTTCATCAAGATTGGGTCAAAACTGTGACCTCTAGAGTGTTAACAAACTAATTGTTGACAACGAACGACGGACGACGACGGACATAGGGTGATGACAATAGCTCACCCTGAGCTTTTGCTCAGGTGAGCTAACAAAAACTAGTCCTTTGTTTGAAGTTTTTCAAAATGTCCCTAGTTGAAATACATGTCATCTAAGACACTTGAGGAAAGTAAGTCCAGTGAACAGGCTAATCTGGTTGAATTTCAAAGACAATCAAAGGTTACAAATATCAAACCGACAATATAGAATTGGCTGATCTGCTCTGCACTTCATCAAATATGGTCCTAGACATATAAATGGGCCACAGAGCCAGAAATGGAACTTACCCAAGCTTTTATTTATGCCTGTCCTGATAACTAGCAACTTTGATGATGATTCGATAAAAAAATGAGCATGCTAGCATGGGGATAGTCTGTCTCCAGACTCCATCTTTTCTATCATTTTCTTTTCAAAGGTATACAATCTAATACAGCTTATAATGATTTGATGCTATGTCCCTTAGTGGAAAAGATGAGTCTGTTAAACCCTGGCTTCAGGGAGGGAGAATTTTGACTAGTGACCTCTGCTGGCCATATATATAGTGGTATATGATCCTTAGTAGCATGCCTGTGTGTAATCAGGAATTTGCAGAAGTAAACACAGATTGTGATACAGATACAATAATGGTCTGTATCAAATTGCAATTTCAGTCTGGGATTTGATTGTAATTTACTCTAAGAGACGGATGTCTTCATAAAAATTTCTTAGGAAACTTAATTATGAATCAATTTGGCCAAACCAGGAATATGTTGAAGGGCATGATGTTTTATTTTACTCACCCAGGGGAAGATGACCTTGGAAGACTTAGAAAATAGCAAGTGTGATGTTATTTTTGCCAGTCCAAAACCTTTCTTGCTGGTCATTAACATCCTTTTCTATTGATTAAGCACCCCCCTCCCCCACCACACACACATAAAAACAACAACAAAAAAACAAAACAACAAAAAAAAAAATAACCCAAAAAACAACAACAACAAAAAGCAAGGCACTGAAGGCCATTTCCATTGCTAAAGCATATTACATAACAAGACTTGTCAGAAGAGAATGCAGCTCGCCGGAAAGAGCTGGTCGGAGAAGAAAACATCTTTAAATAGTAAAGATTAAATGCAGAACTCAAACATAGCTGTAAATGACAGAGTATGACCTGACTTTGATGTCGGAAGAACGTCAAACTGAAGGATGGGGTATATGCCAATGAAACATCTTCCCTTAGGTTGGTGTGGACAAAATATGAAAGCTATATCTTACTTACTTCAGCAGTCATGCACACTTTTTGAAACTTAAACACAGCTGTAAATGACAAAGTATGACCTGACCTTGACCTAGGCAGAAGGTCAAACTGAGGAAGGGGTATGTACTATTCAAAGGTCTTACCCTAAGGTAGGTGTAGGCCAAATATTAAAGCGGTATCTCGAATACTTCAGCGGTTACGAACACTTTTCAAAACTTAAACGCAGAACTCAAACATGGGTTTAAATGACAAAGTATGACCTGACCTTGACCTGTGCAGGTCAAACTGAGGAAAGGGTGTGTGCTTTGAAAGGCCTTACCCTAACGTTGGTGTGGGCCAAATATTAAAGCAGTATCTTGAATACTTCAGCAGTTACAAACACTTTTCAAAACTTAAACACAGAACTCAAACATGGGTTCAAATGACAAAATATGACCTGACCTTGACCTAGGCAGAAGGTCAAACTGAGGAAGAGATGTGTGCTATTGAAAGGTCTAACCCTAAGGCTGGTGTGGGCCAAATATTAAAGCTCTATCTAGAATACTTCAGCAGTTATGTACACTTTTCAAAACTTAACCATGACTTTTCAAAACTTAAACATGGGTGTAAATGACAAAATAAGAACTGACCTTGACCTATATAAAGGGTCTAACTTGGGGATGGGGGTGTATGCTATTTTAAGGTCTTACCCTAAAGTAGGTGTGGGCCAAATATGAAAGCAGTACCTTAAACAGTTAAAAAACTATGCACACCTTTGAAAACTTAAAACATTGTGCTAACGGGGATGCTGACACAGACGCGGACCCCGACAGACGCCTACATCAATGACTGGGTGACAACATAAGCTCTCCAGGGACATAGTACCGGCCAGCTAAAAAATTGTAAGTAAAAGACACAATGATCTAGGAGGTGGGCTGGGGGTTAAATCTGGTTTTATAGGCAGTCTGGCATGTGTGGGCTACCATGCATTGTGTATTATCATGCCGTTTTTTCTTTTACTAGCAGTCTGATCCTGAATGTCTTACTGTCAACAATGGCCAGTATTTTCACTGCTCAGATACATAATATACTACTCATATCTAATGTGTGCAGAGTTCACATAATAGGTCCTGACCAGAATATGCATATGTATGATTTTGGCACCATTTCTAGAAAAAAAGACAAAAAACAAACAAAAAACCCCCCCCAAAAACAACAACTGAACATAATCTCATCTTCATTCTTGCAGAAATTCCTGATCGTCATGATCATGGCAAAAGTCTAACAAATGAATAACCTGGACTTGTGAAAGAACCTGTGATAAAATCAGTGTTTATCTAACTGTTATTTTATGGCCTGGTAATAGCTTCCACCTCACTCACCTCTGTATCATATTACATAGACTTAGCGAGAGTTTACCAGTTGTTTCTTTAGTAAAATAGAAATGGGATTAAAGAGACAAATATAGCTACAGGAAGTGATAAGTCGTTTCTGTAGTAAAATAGAAATGGGATTAAAGAGACAAATACAGCTACAGGAAGTGATAAGTGATAATTTATCACTTCCTATAGCTGTATTTGTCTCTTTAATCTCATTTCTATTTTCCTACAGAAACGACTGGTAAACTCTGGCTAATTTATCACTTCCTGTAGCTGTATTTGTCTCTTTAATCCCATTTCTATTTTACTACAGAAATGACTGGTGAACTCTGGCTAATTTATCACTTCCTGTAGCTGTATTTGTCTCTTTAATCCCATTTCTATTTTACTACAGAAACGACTGGTGAACTCTGGCTAATTTATCACTTCCTGTAGCTGTATTTGTCTCTTTAATCCCATTTCTATTTTACTACAGAAACGACTGGTGAACTCTGGCTAATTTATCACTTCCTGTAGCTGTATTTGTCTCTTTAATCCCATTTCTATTTTACTACAGAAACGACTGGTGAACTCTGGCTAAGCCTATGTAATATGATACACAGCTGATATCATAAAGAATGACAAAAAATGCAGAAACGACTGGAGCCAGTCTAGCATGGGGACGCCATTTTTCCATTATAAGTATATGGGAAGTTTTATCAGATGTTCAAGGGCAGCTAACTCCATAGTTAGTAGTCCCATCTGGCCGAAAATCAAACTCGTCCGAGTTTTTACGCATGGCCTTGTTACCTGCAAGTATAAAAAATGATCAGATCAAAACTAACCGAGAAAAGGTGGAGACATCATTTTCCCCATTATAAGTCAATGGGGCTTTCTGTTGCCATTGAAACCAGAGTTTTGATCCAATCTGCCCCAAAACCATATACAGCTTTTCCCTCATCCCAATAATGCAATTTTCTCACTCAAGGGCAAATAAGTCAGTAGGTCTGATCTGGCCCGAAATCAAACTTATCTGAGCTTTGAAGCCCGTCATGGTTACTAGCAACTTTGATGATGATTCAATAAAAAATGAATGAGGTAGCATAGTCTATACAAAACTTTTTTAGACCTCAATTGCAGTTAACTTCATCATCATAGGTCAAATCTGAACGAAATAGAACTTGTCCGAAATTTTATGCATGACCTCGTTACCTGCAAGTATAAAAAGGATTGGATCAAAAACAATTGAGAAAAGGTGGATACATCATTTCCCCATTATAAATCAGTGGGGTCTTTCTGTTGCCATGGAAATCAGTGTTTTTTTGATCCAATCTGCCCCAAAACCTTCTGCAACCTTTTTTCCACCCCAATGATGCTACATATATAATTTGATAAAGATTGGCCAAAGGGCTTCAGAGATTCAAGTTCAAAAGTGTGAAATTTTCGTCACTCAAGGGAAAATAACTATAAGATGAGTATTCTGATCTGGCCCGAAATCAAACTCATTCGAGCTTTTATGCCTGTCCTGGTTATCAGCAATTTTGATCATGATTCAATCAAAATGAACAAATGGGAAAAAAATTAGACATTCAAGGGCAGCTAACTCCGTAGTCAGAGGTCCAATCTGGCAAAATTCGAACTTGTCAGAGATTTTATGCATGTCCTAGTTACTTGCAAGTATAGAAAACCAACCGAGAAAAGGTGGAGCCACAATTTTTCCCGTTCAAAGTCAAAGGGGGGTTTCTGTTACCACGAATACCAGAGTTTTGATCTAGTCTGCCTCAAAACATTACGCAGCCTTTCCCCTCCCCAAGTGATGCTACTTGTAAAATTGGATCGACTGGCCAACTGGCCTGGGAGATATACAGCAATGTGTAATTTCGTCATTCAAGGGCAAGTAACTTCAAAGTGAGTATTTTGATCAGGCCTGAAATCACTCATCTGAGCTTTTATGCCTGTTCTGGTCACCAGCAATTTTGATGATGATTCAATCAAAAATGAACAAGCTAGCATGAAGACACCATTTTTCAATTGTAAGTTTATGGGACTTTTTTAGACGCTCAAGGCTAACTCTGTAGTTGGTGGTCCAAACTGGCCGAAATCCAAATTTGTTCCAGATTTTATGCATGTCCTAGTTACCTGCAAGTATGAAAAGGATTGGGTAAAAAACAACCATTATAAGTCAGTAGGGCTATCTGTTGCCACTGAAACTAGTTTTGATCCGATCTGCCTTAAAACCTAATGCAGCCTTTCCTTTTGCTGAAAAATTTAAAATCAGCCACTAGTCTTGGAGATATATTTGTTCAAAAGTGTGGATGACAACGGAAGACGACGGCAGACAACAGGCGATGGATGCCAAAGCCATGCTATACAATAAGCTCACCTTGTGAGCCTTTGGCTCCGGTGAGCTATTTTAACAAGATAACTAACACTATGCGAAAAAAGGAAGAAAACCTTGTTTTAATATGCTATTCATAAAAAATAATTCATTTACAATTCTTAATGTTATAAAATCTGTTTTCAGCATATTTTATAAGTCCAAGTGCCTCTGAAAACGCTTTCCACCTCATTTTTTGTCAGATTTTCTAGAGGCAGGTGGGGATAGGAATCTAGTAATTACTTTTCTCTGGCCTCAGTAATCATTTTTTCATTCTATGCTCTGGCTGACTGCTCATTATACCCTATTTTTATGGGAACAGGCAGACCTGAATAAACAGTGTAGACCCAGATCATATGCCACAGAACGCCACATCTGATCAGAGTCTACACTGTTTGACATTCATCCAGGCATATTCAAACACAGCAACAGGTTGTCCTGCAACAACTGCGTCGAAAGGTAACATTGAAAAATCTGCAAATATGCTAAAAAGGATGTCCGATTCACCCTAAGGCAATTGGCTCCAATGACCAACTTGTAGTTAGCACAAGTTCATGGAATTTTGAAGAAACACCTAAAACTTAGAAAAAATAAATGCAAGATGGATATCCCATTTGTAAACAGATGAACAAAAGAGAATCCGAGTTCCCACAAGATTTTTTGTTATTTGTTATTTATAAGCTGAACGCACATATGAAATTGTAGGGATATTTCATGCCGCAAACATTTTTTTTATATATATATTTCAGCAAACATAAGGCTTGACATTGCATGTGAATCATATGCGTTTGCTGAGAAAATTATTTCACATGAAATGTCAACCTAATTTTCGGTGAATAATTTCTTCTTATGAAGAAATTAGATTGCTGTCTGCTCTTAGTTTTCTGCAGCGCTTTAAGGGTTAATATTGAAATTGACAGCTATACCCCCTTAGCTTAAAGTATGCCAGTTATTTATTGATAGCTGCTAAGAAATATTTCATGACAATAACTTTGACATAACTATGATAAACACATCCTTGTGTAATACTTTGACTGAACCAGAGCACAGAAGCCAGTTTTACGGGTGCACACATTATTTTTCTTATTTCTACTTAAAAAACATAAGATTGTTGGTACTTGTTAGAACCGCCTCAGTGAGGCGGTTCTAACAAGTACCAACAATATATGTTTTGAGCAGAAATATGAAAAATATTAGAATTTTTATCTGAAAACTTTCAGTTTTTGGTGGTGAAATTTTCAATATATTTCAATAGGCGTGTTTTCGTAATGAAAAGAATTTTAGTTTTTGGCAGGTATACACATTAATTTCTGCAAAATAACATGTACTCTCATTGAAGAATTGGATCAGCCTGTGCATCCCACAGCCTGATCAGTCTGTGCTATTTGGATGAACAAGCAGTACTAGTATATCTCATGGAGCGTGTGGTGAAGACTGATCAGACTGTGCAGATGCGCAGGTTGATCTGAATCTTCACTAAACATACAGACTAATTTGTAGAAATAACTGTGTTTCAGAAAATTCAGTTTGTGCAATTGTAGAAAATAAATATTCACATTTTTGGACACAACTATTTTTTAAATTTCCTATCAGATTTATTACAACGTGCTGCATCAGTAGGATTAGGATTCAGTTTGCGAAGTGTTCTTATTTACTTTAATAAATAAATAATAAATAAATAATAAATAAGTAAAACTTCCAGTTATATATTTCTATTTCAGTTTATTTACATTTTTTTTCTTTTTTTCATGATGCAAGAAAGATCAACACTTTTGTATTTTGGAAAATCTATCCCAAAAAAAAAAAAAAAAGACTTAACGATTTTATAATTACCCCATAATCTTTTAGATAAGATAAACCTTTGATGTGCACTCCCTTATCAGGACTGTATATTGGGTCTGATCATGAGAGGGGGATCTAACCAAAGAAGGAGAAAAAAGTTGTTCTAACTAGTATCCACAACCTTAATGTTTGAGCAAAAAGTGAACTGTATACCTTTGTAAAGCCCATTTTTCAACACATTAAGTGGGACATAGCAATTTCAAGAATTTACATGTGTACTAAAGAAGCCGGTAAAACAGTGTAGACTCTGATCAGACATCGCAGAACCGTTCTGTGGCATCTGATCTGGGTCTGTACTGTTTGCCTAACACCAGTGATCGATAACCCTCTCAAGCAACACTCTGTACTCACAGCCATAAGAAGAGCGCGGCTTTTTTTCTATAAATAACAGTGATCAAGATTTCATATCAGTGACAGTCACGTGGACATCACTTAGTAACTTTGGGTCAACTAACAAACAATCTACCCAAAAATCAATGAGCCAAGACACATCGTTTCCTACAAGATTTCACTTGGCACAAGAGCAACCTTAAAGATAATAAATTATACAATAACCCTGTCTCAAATAAACAAAGAGAGAGAGAGAGAGAGAGAGAGAGAGAGAGAGTAAAATATGTGTACAATGAAAAATGAGATTCCATATCTGAGACAAAATAGATAAATAAATAAATTGTAAAATAACCCTGTCTCAAATAAACAATAGAGAGAGAGGGAGAGAGAAAAAAAGAAAGAAATAGAGATTAAAATATGTACACAATGAAAAATATAAAATAAGTAAGATTCCACATCTGAGACAAAATGGATAAATAAATAGCGTGCTGGTGTGCTGCTAAGAAAAAAAATTATGCCTTTGAAATTAGATGACACTTCCCACCCATTCTGCTCATACTTAACAAATTAAGGATCAGTCAGTGAAGAATTAAAGAAATGATTATTTGATTAACACTTTGTTTGCATCCTGCATTATTCACACAAATCACCTTTAAATGGTGATTATTTAATAAGTACCTGTGAGTAATTACATGTATCTGGTACTTTATCAAATAAATCTAAAAAATATAAAAGGAAAATAAAT
Organism: Anodontia alba; assembly: GCA_964016985.1. Classification (NCBI taxonomy): domain Eukaryota; kingdom Metazoa; phylum Mollusca; class Bivalvia; order Lucinida; family Lucinidae; genus Anodontia; species Anodontia alba. Next base: position 74,195,022 of record OZ024828.1, read on the forward strand.
AAATAAATAAATACGTCTATTTGTGTGTATGTGTGTGTTAGTGTATGTGTGTGTCTGTGTGAGTGAGAGAGAGAGAGAGTATATGTGAATAATAAATAAATAAATAAATCTTTTTTATATTTTTATCTTTATTTTCTTTCAGAGTGAGAGAGAGAGAGAGAGACTAATCATAGAGGAGAAATGATATTTAATCATCTCTTCTCTGTTACGATTTTGGCTCATAAAAATTATGCTCAAGCTTTAAATACATGCATGTACAGTAAACTGAAACACTAAAAGTTAACTTCCTTGTGCACAACACTTGAGGTCAGAGGGCAGCGCTAGCTCTAGTTCTAGCCCTAGCTCAAAACAGTCTAGTGCACTTGATTCTCAAAGTATTGTGCACTTGTTTCTCTGAATTAGAGCAATGTGCACTCCTATCTCTGGTCTTGTGCAAATCTAGTGCACTTTATGTCAAGTTTATCTCTGACCCACCTGTACTGGTGAAGAGACCTGGGTTTATTATTTTGAACCAAAGCAGAAGTGTTTGGGCCACCAAAAATGTGAGAAGCCCAAGTACATGTATTGCCAAACCAATACGAACAGTGAAGGTTTAGTATATATATATTTTTCACTCATAAGGGTCCAATAAGTCAAAATCCGGTGCCAAAAGGCAGTATTGTAACAGGAAAATTCTATGAAAATGTTGTTCTAAAATACTGAAGAACTACTGGTACTACAAAAGTCGCTGCCCCCAAAACAGGATTGAAGTACCTCCAACTTTTGCTTGATAATGCACCCGCTCACAAGGCACGCACTGTGACCAAGTTTTTGGAGTCATAGAAGGTAACCATCCTTCCACATCTTCCGTTTTTGCTAGATCTGGCCCCTGCGACTACTTTCTATTTCCCAAACTTAAATATCATCTGTCTGGAAAGAGATAGAAATCGAAAAAATGCCCTTGGATCTGCTGTTTATCAGCATCTGATGGGTGTTCCGTGTTCCCATAGAAAGGTATGAACAATGCTTCCAAAAGTGGACTGATCGGCTCAAAAGGTGTATTCAGGCTGACGGTGAGTATTTTGAAGGGCAGAGCAAGCTAAAATGATCAGAACATTTGCAATATAGCAGAACCGATGCAAGTGACATTACTTTTGGAACACCTTCCTACATATTACTACGAGCTGCGACATAACAAAACCAACTAAGTGACTATGTACCCAGCGAAGACTCAGATAGCCTGGGCAATCGCCCAGCCTGATCAGTCTTCGCTGTGCGCTCAATGGTAGCTAAGAGCCCAAGATTTCTTCATGCAGACAGCAAAGACTCAGATCAGACTGGGCAGATGCTCAGCCTAATCTGAATCTTTGCTGGGCGCACAATTTTGTTGGTTTTGTCATGTTGCAGCTCACATGTTAATGTGTCAAAGACTGCTTGATGAGTAGCAATCAGTGTAAACCTGATCAGATGCTGCATTCTGTTCTGGGTCTACACTGTTCACTCAGGCCTATATGTCCCAATACTTATGATAAATATGGCATCTTTTTAATATAGTTTCTGTTATAAGATATGTAGCATAACCCTTCTCAGGGTCACTTAACTTAACCAATGATTGTTCTATACCTAGTACTACAGGGTATATGTGCAAGCGAAGGTCATGATCAGACTTTGAATATGCACAGTCTAGACTGGCTTCAGTACCCAGTGACTAAATGTATTCATATTTATAATACGCTTTGATATAGACACTTTATAAAAATAAAACAGAAACAACATGCTAAGATTAGGAAGCATTAGTCTCTAGGTGACGAGTGCTTCAAAATCTAAGCATGTATTTATTGTCTTTGTTTTATTATAGTTTCTGTATAAAAAGGACTATAAATAATGATAAATTCAGTCACTAGAAACTTGGGCCAGTCTAATACACAGTCTGATCATGATCTTTGCTGTGCATTGGTATAGTAAAGTTCTGCTGTTAAAACCGCTTGAAAATAGGACCACTCCGCTAAATTAATACCAGCTTTTGCCAGTCCCAAATGTTTTTATTATCATTATTATTATTCTATATTCAATATTAAGACGGTTCCATTGATAAGAACACAATTAGGCGGTACAAAAAATAGTCAAAATAGCGGATTTTTACTGTATATTCTGCTATCCAGTGATTCTATAAGCGGACAGCAAAGGTCCTGATCAGACTGCGCGAATGCGCAGTCTGATCAGAACCTTTGCTGTCCACATAAGCTTCTAAGACATTTTTTCCACAGTGCGTCTCACTAGTTTTTTTGTTTTTTTTTTGTTTTACAGATAAGCCTGACGTATGGGGAAGGTGGATGGATGTTTCCCTCTGTAAAGCGAGGCCCTGTAACTGTACCAAAAGTGACAGAGTTTCAAAAAAGACCGACTGTCCGAGAGGAAAAGTGCTCCAGATACGAGGGTGCAATAATCAGAAATGTCTCTACGAGGGGAATTACGGTCCGATACGTCAGAAAGACTGTTACAACCTCAACAAATTATGCCCTGGTGAGTTATACTGATCAAAAAAAAAAATTAAAAAAAAAAAAAAAAAAGAAAAAAGAAAAAAAAAAGGAATTGCAATACTTCTGAACTGCAAAGAAAAACAAAAGTTGCAGCTGATAGTGATTTATTTTTGGCTCTACTGGGTCCCAAGGATTCACCCAATTGAAATTCATGGGGTCCCATGATAAAATCATGAGTGTAGCATATTTTAGAGCAGTTTTCTACTGTATATTTTGTGAGTCCAGGGACTCATATATATATAATTTGTGTCCCAGAGAAAAATTATGGGTATATGAAGCTGAAATCGATGCTCATGTTTTGGTGCTACAATGACAACAACAACAAAAATGTTCTATATTATATAACCTCAATTAGCATCACGTTATCTACCAATATATATAACTCAGAAAAAATCATTCTGGAACAACGATTTGAGTGTTATGATTGCAAGGTGAGAATGTACCTTCGGACAAGTGCGCCCAGCAAAGATTCAGATCAGCCTGCACATTCGCGCAGTCAGATCAGAATCTTCACTGGGCATATTTTGGATAGACAAGGATGCAACATTTCTTAATAAGGACAACGAAGACTGATCAGACTGCGTGTATGTGCAGGCTAATTTGAGTCTTTGTTGGGCGCACGTCAAAAGGAACGTTTTCTTACGCTCTGGCTCTTATATCCAAAGTAACATAATGATTAATGTTATAACCAGGCTCCAGTGTAATAGTGTCCAATGAGCTGGATCTTTTGTATATCATAATTACCCTTTTGGACACACTATTAACCCTTAAGGCGCCAATCACAACAGTTGTCATCTGCTTTGTCTTCTGCCGGTTACTTTAAAAGTCATTGTTGCAAACAGTGTGGACCCAGATCAGACTGCTCCTTTAGGAGCAGTCTGATCTGGGTCCACACTGTTTGCCTGTATGCAAAAATAGGTTTGAAAAGTTTGCAAGAATATTCAGCAGACGACATAAACAGACGACATTTTCAGATGCAGTTTTTCTTGGCGCTTTAAGGGTTAAAGTCCTTACAATACTTATTCTAAAACATGAATATCCATTAAACTATCCATGAGCGGTATAAAAGGCAAACAGTGCAGCCCCTGATCAAACTGCACCTGACCCAAGTTTGTAACATTTCCTTAGACGCATCTGTATATTATGTTAACAAGTCTGTAATATGTAACCCCATCATATGGGCCATGCCAAGCGAAAATGTGTTTTCGAGCATGTCCACATTGCACTGATTCAGATTCATCCCATGCATGCGTAGTCTCATCCGAGCATTTGCTCTCCGTTGTTACATTCTGTTGTATCCAATGATTCTGTTAGCGGACAGTGAAGGCCCTGATCAGACTGCGAGAATGTGCAAGCTGATCTAGGCTTTCGCTGTCCATATGGGCCGAAGATGATTTTGCATGGAGCAGCCCATATATAGTGAAAACAGGGGTATGATATAGGGATCTACAATGTTAGAGTTTCAGAATTTTGTAGTTTTTAAACCAGCATTAATTTCTAACAACCTTTTTAACTACATAAATCCTATCTTGAAGGGTGATACCAGAGATAATTTTGATATACCCTTACTTTTTGTTGTCTAAAAATACTAAATATTGTCTAAGTACATAGTTTTCTAACTAGGCTATGTAGCCAAGTTAGGTCAAAGGAGGTAAAAATAAGTAATCACTTAGTGATTTTAAAAGTTTTTTGGTATATTTGTATTTTTACGTATTTTTATGATAAGCATGCATATTTCTTTCACAATAAGTGTGCAGATTCTTCAGAACCTCAGCCTCAGTGAGAGCATAAATTATTAAGCTTCAATATCAGAACACTTATTCTAATTAATTTTACAGACAATATAACTATCAAAACAACAGTCTGAGGAATCAGTTTGAAACAAAAGAGAAGCTCACGTGATTTTCTTAACATCTAAAGGAGTTCCGGTATCAAACTTAAATGTGCATTATTGCATAAAAAGCAGTGTTGCATGTTATTAACAGCCGTGCATTAACCAGCGAAAAGCCGTGTATTAGCAAGGCAATTCAAGCGCTGTTAATGCACAGCTACGCAACTTTCAATATGATCGTACTGGGGCCACAGATTTGCTGCCGTTATGAGATGTGTACTGTCGGGCCCTAGAATGAGCATGGTCAGTGGAAATTGTGTTCGCGAGACATCGGTGAAAAGGCGAAACAAAATAGTGCAAGAAATAACGCGAAATGTAGCATATGTTTTCAGTTTTTATGCAATAATAGCAATCTAACATGTTTTTTAAATGCATTAACATTCGCCAGGTCCCTAGGGAGGTGTTGAAAACAGCGGCCTCCGGCCTCAGTTTCCAACACCTCCCTCTGGACCTGGCGAATGTTAATGCATGAAAAACCATGTTTGATCCTTATATAACTGAAATTTTCCTCATTTACCATGTATTGTAAAGTAAAATACCAAGGCTTACTTAGCTCTGTATAGGAGAACTATCAAGATGAACATTTATTTCTCCACAAAAACATACGTTGTAGGTACTCATTATATCCCAGACATACGAAGTATGTGGGGGTATATAGTTTTCGCTTTTCCGTTCGTTTGTACATACATTCGTTCGTCTTTCCGTCACAGGGTCAAAGATTTTGCGTTAAAGTTTATAAGACCTCATATTTTGAAGACCCTTTGATGGAATCATTCATATTTGGCATGATGGTATATATAGGTCTTTAGTTTTTATCAGCACCATCCCCACCCCGGGGGTGACCTTGGGGTCAAGGTCACGGACTTAGAATTTTCATAAAAAAGAAAGTTTTTTGTGTTTAAATTTATATAGCTATATCATCAAGACCCTTGAGGAATTTCATTTATATTTTACATGTTGGTAGATATCGGCCTAGCGTCTTACTCCGCATGATCCCCACCCCGGGTGTGACCGAGGTCAAGGTCATGAACTTAGAATTTTCATTTTATAAAAGTAAAAAATTTTGCGTTTAAGTTTATATAGCTATATCATCAAGACCTTTTATTAAATTTCATTATCCCCTAACTGATAGGTTGAGCTGATATAGCTATCAGTAAGGAATCTGTTTGTCTGTCCGTCGAAGTATTATTCATTCATACTTTATTTTTGTCTTAGGGTCAACGTTTTTGCATTAAAGTTTATAAGACCTCATATTTTGAAGACCCTTCGATGAAATCATACATATTTGGCATGATGGTATATATAGGTCTTTAGTTTTTATCAGCACCATCCCCACCCTGGGGGTGACTTTAAGTCAAGGTCACGAACTTAGAATTTTCATAAAAAAGTCAAAGTTTTTTGTGTTTAAGTTTATATAGCTATATCATCAAGACCCTTGAGGAATTTCATTTATATTTTACATGTTGGTAGATATTGGCCTAGCGTCTTACTCCGCATGATCCCCACCCCAGGTGTTACCAAGGTCAAGGTCATTAACTTAGAATTTTCAGTTTATAAAAGAAAAAAAAATTTGCGTTTAAGTTTATATAGCTATATCATCAAGACCTTTTATTAAATTTCATTATCCCCTAACTGATAGGTTGAGCTGATATAGCTATCAGTAAGGAATCTGTTTGTCTGTCCGTCGAAGTATTATTCATTCATACTTTATTTTTGTCTTAGGGTCAACGTTTTTGCATTAAAGTTTATAAGACCTCATATTTTGAAGACCCTTTGATGGAATCATTCATATTTCGCATGATGGTATATATAGGTCTTTAGTTTTTATCAGCACCATCCCCACCCTGGGGGTGACCTTGGGGTCAAGGCCACAGACTTAGAATTTTCATAAAAAAGTCAAAGTTTTTTGTGTTTAAGTTTATATAGCTATATCATCAAGACCCTTGAGGAATTTCATTTATATTTTACATGTTGGTAGATATCGGCCTAGCGTCTTACTCCGCATGATCCCCACCCCGGGTTTGACCGAGGTCAAGGTCACGAACTTAGAATTTTCATATAAAAGTAAAGATTTTTGCGTTTAAGTTTATATAGCCATATCATCAAGACCTTTTATCAAATTTTATAAACCCCTAACTGAAAGGTTGAGGGGATATAGCTATCAGCAAGAAATCTTTTTGTCTGTCCGTGTGTCCTTTGAAGCATTATTTGTTCATGCTTTATTTTTGTCTTAGGGTCAAAGTTTTTGCATTATAGTTTATAATACCTCATATTTTGAAGACCCTTTGATGGATTTCATTCATATTTGGCATGGTGGTAGATATAGGTCTAAAGTTTTTATCAGCACCATCCCCACTCCGGGGAAGACCTTGGGGTCAAGGTCACGGACTTAGAATTTTCATAAAAAAGTCAAAGTTTTTTGTGTTTAAGTTTATATAGCTATACCATCAAGACCCTTTGAGGAATTTCATTTATATTTTACATGTTGGTAGATATAGGTCTATAGTTTTACTCAGCATCATCCCCATCCCGGGTATGACCTTGAGGTCAAGGTCACAGACTTAGAAATTTCATATAAAAGTAAAAAAAATTGCATCTAAGTTTATATAGCTATACCATCAAGACCTTTTGTTGAATTTCGTTATCCTCCTATCGAGAGGTTTAGGGGATATAGCTATCAGCATGGAATTCATCCATTCATCCATCTGTCTGCCCATAAACACATTATTGTGCACCCCATAACTCCTAACTATCCTTTGAGCTGTTTTCAGGAAACTGTCAAATTGTAAGGGGCATTTGGTAGGGTGTCCGGTACAAGAAAGACAACTCTAACTGACTTGGTCCATGAGTTATCTCCCGTTGTCTCAAGAATTGTAAAAATTTTGTGCGAACCATAACTTTAAAACATGTTAAGATATTTTCATGATAATTCACCAGTATGTATAGGACATCGAGTAGGCATATCACATTCAAGTACGACTTTCTGACTCCATTCTGCAGTTTTCTCCCTTGGTTATTTAAATCTTGTGCGGGCAATAACTCTAAAAATTATTTAAGATATTTTTGTGATACTTTACTGATATGTAGAGGGCATTGAGTAGGCAGGTGACCTTAAAATTTTTATTAAAATTTATATAGCTATATTATGAAGACCCTTTTGTTGGTTTCATTAATATTAAGCATGATGGTATATATAGGTCTAAAGTTTTTCTCGGCACCATCTCCAAGCTGGGGCATGGCTTTTAAGTCAAGGTCACAGACTTTTCATACAAATGTCATTTTTGCTTATATTATAAAGACTGATTGATTTCACTAGTATTTGGTGATAGTTATCGGGCTAAAGTTTTATTTAGCTGAATCCCTGCACCTGTGCCTGATCTTTGAGGCCAAGGGCTTCATACGAGGGATGTTAGAAATGAATTGCTTATTTCTATCTGGAGACTTCAAATTTCAAGTTAGCCCAAAAGTACTCATTTCATGCCCTCGAAGTACTCCCCGTGGCTAGAAATGCAAAGTTTCAGCCGATGTATCCACTTCTTGAAGGCATCATGGTACGCTGATTTGGGCACAGTAATAATGTACTGATGAATGGCAGATCCAAGTGCCTGTCGGGACTGGTATTTCCGCCCAGCAAGGAATGCTTTCAATTTCGGAAACAAAAAGAAATCACATGGGGCAAGGTTTGGGGAATACGGGGGTGAGGCAAAACAGTTACTTTTTCTTTCTTCAAAAACGCCGTAACTATTGCGGAGGTATGAGCTGGGGCATTGTCATGTAGAAGACAGACATTTTTAAAACCAGTGGCAGGGCGTCATTTCTGATAATACTTTTTCAGTTTCTTCAGTACTACGTCTTTGTAGTACTTTCCGGTGATGCTTTTGCCCTTTTTCACTGGCACTTTTATTGCGACTCCTTCACCAGAGAAGAAGATTGCATACAAAACCTTCTTTGTACTCAAAGAACGTTTGGCAATTATTGGGCGTTTGCTGTGTTTAGTGGCCCAGATCTTATTGCTAACCTTTCTGACGGGCTCAAAATAATGGACCCAGATTTCATCACCTGTGACGACATTGGCAAACTGCTTTTTGTCATATTTTGGAAACATTTGAAGCAGCTTTTTGGCCACATTAACCCGTTGCATCTTTTGCTCGTCAATCAACAGATGTGGCACCCATATAGCAGAAATCTTTCTGACTTTCAAATGCTTCTTCAAAATAAGGTGAACCGTTGAAAGTGATATGCTTACCTTTCGTGCAATATCATGAACTGTAAATCTGGCATCTCCTTCAATGATTTCCTTTATTTTGGAAACGATTTCTTTACGAGTTGCAGATTTTGGCCTATCTGATTTCGGTGCATTTTTGATGGACTCTACACCAGACTCAAATTTCTTTTTCCACCGCCGAACTGTGTCATAAGACACACAAGAAGGTCCAAAAACAGTAGAAATTTCAGTCATCAGCTTCTTCAAAGAACAACCAAGTTTTGAGCGAGCTTTGATGTAAGCTCGTATTTCATCTTTTTTGTCGACGCTTCTACCAACCATTTTTACGGCAGTGGTCAATGACTGTGTGTATTCAAATGGCAAAAGTTATGTCTTATACTTAGTCTAACATGTACATTTATACACCATTGTGTAGATATTCAATAACCCTATACAAGTATGTATTGGTTTTTATCGTGCCCCACGTGGATATCGAGCTAGAGGACAATAAGCAATTCATTTCGAACATCCCTCGTATTATGTGTGATTGAATTTTTTCAATGTTATAACATATAGCATACAACTGCCATCTCCAGAGTCAAAGCTACATACTTTGTGCTCTTTAAAAACTGGTGGTAGCGCTGGTCGGGGGTATACGTGCTCCACTGGGCACTTTGTCTAGTTAGAATTGCCTCTGTGAGGTGCTCTAAAAAGTACCCACAACGTGTTTATATGAAGAAATGAAAAAAAAATCAACATTTTTGGTAATACAATTGCCTTATATAGAGCAATGACTAGGAAGAATACATGTTACATTAATAATTTTCTAGGCAAATTTTGCACTCTCTGGGCAAATTCAGGAGACAACAAATTAAATTTTTCGCATTTTTTTTCTCTCAAGGAAATAGGTTTTGATATTTCATGCAACTGCCCTGAGGAGACAATTTGAATGAAATATCAAAACTTATTTTCTGAAAAAAAAAAAAAATAAAAAAAAAGAAAAAATTTCTAATTGTTGTCTGCTGAAAATTTTAGCCAGCATGCTAAGTATAAACCCTTAGCACTCTGGGTAAAATTTTCAGCAGACAACAATTTACTGGTATTGTTTTTATTTCTTTTTCCAGAAAATTGGCTTTGATATTTCATGCAAATTGTCTCCCAAGGTGACAATTTGCATGAAATGTCAGTCCATTTTCTGAACAAAAAAAAAAAATGGAGAAAAATATTTGTTGTCTGCTGAAATTTTAGCCAGTCTTAACACTTAGCACTCAGGGTAAAAATTTCAGTAGACGGCATATTGAAATATTCATATTTTTTCCATTGGAGACAATTTGCATGAAATGTCAAAGCCTGTTTTTTGGGAAAAATAAGAAAATTATCACCAATTTTTCGTTTGCTGAATTAGCCGAGAGTGGTAAAGGTTAATGTAATGATACGTATTTTTGGTAAATATTGTAATATATTCAATAATTTTAGGTTGGTCAGAATACAAGGTGGTGGATAGTTGCAGGTGTAAAGATAATCAGACAGAAGGTACTCAGACACTATTGAGAACCTGTACAAACCCATCACCTATTGTTAAAGGATTACAATGTGTGCTTAATGGTATGTATTCTGAGTATGAAGGTCATGTTTGATCTTAGTTTCACTTTAGTACTAGTAAATCACTCATTATACTGGCTGGTTGCATGTATACCTTATACAGTAGGGCCATAAGTTGCCTGATTATGGTAATTGTCTTGAGGGTACATATGGTATTTATCTAATGTTTTGTTTGTTTGTGTAGAGGTTTTACGGCCCAGTCAACCCAATGGGGTCATTTCAAGCATGGTCAGTTTACCTATCCACACTTTTACTGGACAGGCTTAGTCCTCTAAGCAGTTAACCAGTATTGTGCACATTCTTTCGCCAGAAACTGACAACTGCCCTTCTTGAATCAGTGGAAGGGACAGAATGACTGTAGAAAATATTTCATGATCAAATTTCAACAAAAGAAAGTTGCTGTCCAGGCTGGGATTGAACCCGCAACTTCCTGATCACCAGTCAGATGTGCATCCACCCGAGCCACAGAGGCCAGCTATCCACTGTTTAGGTTGGCAGATAGTTGTCCAAATATTTAGAGAAAATATGTTCTCAGAATATTTAAGTTTAATGTGGTAATTTCATGAATATATTAACCCTAATCGCGCCAAGCAAAATTTGCAGTAGACGACATTCTAATTATTATCCCAACACTTTAGCGATATTCTGAATGCCTCCGTCCATCTGTCACGCTACCTCCTCCTAAACCACTGGGCGAAATTTAACCAAACTTGCTACATGACTTTCCTGCGTAAAAAGGGTGTGCGAAAGTGACAATTTTCCATGCGTCTGTCCCTCTGTCTGTCCATCCCTTGGTCCGTCCATCTGTCCATCATGCTATTGCTTAAATCTCTGGGCAGAATTTAACTAAACTTGCTACATGACTTCCCCATGTGGTAGGGATGTGCAAGAGCAACATTATTCTGCCATTCGTCCGTCACGCTATTAGCACTGAGTGTAGGGATTTTGCAATGGCATGCAAAATTTTGTTTTATATATATTTTTTCAGAGGAAATAAAACTCGTACATATAATTTTTGGAGAAAGTAAGTCTTGACATTTCATGTGAATTGTCTGCTTGGCAGACAATTCACAAGAAACGTCAAGACATTTTCTCTTAAAAAAAAAAAAAAATTATAAAATGACGTCTGCTGCAGTTGTAACTGCTCATTTAGGGGTTAAACAAAAGAGTACCTTACTGTATGTTTAATAATTTCAGATGATCAAGAGGCTTTGGAGGACTCTAGAGTGGAACGATGTACATGTGAAGGTACGAAAAAAAAAAAAAAAAAAAAAATAACGTCCAAAAATAAGAGCCTGTGAAGAAATTTTGATATGGATACATTGTTACCCATTATATTTTCACAGACATGCCCATGTAAACAGGGTAGACTGCATCATCATTCAGAGAGCACTTTTTATAAACAAAACCAGGTGGTTCAATGGACTGTTTGTTATTATGTTACACATTCTGTTTACTATTAAAAGGAATTATGCTTGTGAATATTCCAGGTGGCTATTGTAGATGACGTTCCAAAATCACTAATTCCAGTAACTTTTACTATTATAGTAAAAGCACTACCATAATCTGCTTAGTGTGCAAAGCTACTTTTAGCCTTCCTTGTTCACATTATGACAGCTGGGGAAAATGTGATTTGCTTTTTTTCACCTGTTACATTTGGCGTCCACTGTAAATAACCCACATATGCATAACACTCCTTGAGTCTCATTTAATGTGATTTCAGACCCCTAGAAATTCAGGGACGAATTTCAATTTGGAGGTGGAGAATGCCAGAGTATATGTATATTATACACTTGTACTGCTCTGCAGTACAAGCCACTTTTATAGCAACATGGTAGAGTGTAGGACTTTTAGTTCAGCAGACCTAGTTCCATCCCCAGTCGGCATTTGCACTTTTTCAAGTTACAACTGCACTGGTCTTCATTTTGTATGCTTAGATCTGAGCACAACCTGCCATGTTGTGTTACTTCATACCCTGATCAGACTGCTAGTCACTGCACAGGTCTTCTTCATTTTGTAAGCTTAGCTTAGTCTAAGCATGACCTGTTGTGTTACTGCAGACCCTGATCAGACTATGTCCCTGCACAGCGTTTTCCTCATTTTGTATGCTTCCCAAGTTGTTTGTAATTGTTCCTCTATGTTAAACTTTCAGAAACATACCAAACTACTGAGCCTTCAACTACGACTGAAAAACTCTATGTAAGTATGGTTTCTCCTCATTATATACATCAACTGATTCACCATAAAGAGTAACCTATCTCTAGCACTAGTCTCCTTAACCCGTCATGCTGAACCCGATATACCCTGCCTTTGCAAACAGTGGAGATCTTCTGAAAAATCCAACTGATCTGAATCTGCACTGTTTGCTATTAAGTATGAGAATTTATAGCAACAATCCGGATGAAGAAATCTGATTGGCTGACAATTAGAACTGGGAATGACATCTTAATTTATCCAGCATGACAAGGGTTAAGATAAAGTAAATGTCCTAAAATTACATACATCAAATTTAGAAATAAAATGGCACAAGAAAACAGTGCAAGAGGAGATCAGACTGAAGAAGCAGTCTGATCAGGGTTTACAGTTTGCAATTCAGCAAACTATTTTACTAAACAACTGCATACAAAGCAAAATGTAGACCAAAAAAAAAGAAAAGTATGGAATAAAGTGTTCAAAATTTAGGACATTTACTGTACCTTTTTATTGGCTTTTTTGTTTTCTGCCATCCTCCTCTATTTCCCTCTTTCCTCTTATCTAACAACTTTTCAGTCCATTTTCTCCCTTTCTCTTGGAGAATGACAAAGTGTCACACAAGGGCTGTCATTATTAACCCTTGTCCTGCTGAACCCGGATATACCCTGCCTTTGCTAACAGTGTAGATCCAGATCTTGGCTTCTAAATAAGCCAACTTATCTGGATCTACACTGTTTGTTATTCAGTATGTGAATTTATATCAACAATCAGGATCAAGTAATCTGATCTTAATTTATTCAGCATGACAAGGGTTAAACAAGAACTCAAACGAAGGATCCTTCTTCATATGAAAACAGCAAACACTTTGGCCATTGCAGACCAATTAGGGTGGACATGTCATCAACCTTTACCTCAAGGCTCTAGAAAACTGGAAAATAGCTGGTCTGAACCGAAAATAAGAATCCCTGACCGGTTTTAAACACCCAAAAATGCTAATAATTCGGTCCAACAGGGTTGTATCTTGAACCCCATTTTTTCCCCAACCAACCAATTTTCACGAACCAACGATGTCTAAACAATCACAAACGGTCAAGTCTTCCCAAACTGATAACGTCTGCGCACCTTTTAAATGCGATATTTTTGTAGTTAAACGGCTCTAAATGGTCATTTTCATGTATATTGGAGAGGTCAGATGAATTAACAGCAACTTACCACAACACAAATTATTATGTCATTATCCAAACATTGTCAGAAAATCAACACTTCACTGTCCTTTATGCGGTAAACAAGTGATTAACATGAATCATCAGTGATTAATCGTTTGTGTGACACGTGTGAATACGCTGCGACTGCAAAACACCAGGTGCAGTCGGCGTGTCCAAAGATCAAAGGTCGCTTTAATCCAAACTGAGTGATTAAAGAATGCACCGCTTGAACGCACCTGTTTTCTTCTTCTTTTTTTTCTTTCTTTGTTGTTCAACATAGTTCGCATACAATGGCGTCTGATCTGGGCTTATGGTTTGCTTTTTTTTTTGACGGCTGTAGCATGCGAGTATAATTTATGGTAGATTTCACAGTAAAAATAAGTAATGCATCACTAGCGCTTGACAAAGATTGGTCAGTGCTTAAAATTTAAGCAGTCTGGTCATATCTTGAAACATCGAAAACTGCAAAACCACACGTGGCGCAGGCCTTTTTTTTATTAGACTTAATTAGGTCCATAAAAGTTGTTTCGTTCCATTTTTCCTGTTTTCCGTCATCTTCGCACTTCCACACAAGACGGGGACTAGTTGTCTATAAATGTTCATGTATAAACAAACAAATTTACCCTGAGCAGATGCCAGCTTTGATCATCCTCGTTATAGCATGGTTTGGTTAACTAGCACGGTCAGATGCTTGGATTCGGATTTCCGCGTTATAACGGGGTTGAGGTGTATTATTAAAAAGAATTTATAGGTCTTTGCCAATTGTCATTAGTTTTCATGACAGGTGATAGATCTGTTATATCTTCACTTTGGAAATTGGCTCGCTGATGATGTCATCGGCTGGACCGATTCAGATTTCAGAATTTCTAGAGCTTTACCACTCTTGGCTAGTTCAGCAGATGAAAAATTCATGATTTTTCCTTATTGTTCCCAGAAAACAGGATTTGACATTTCATGCAAATTGTCTCCCATTATCTCCATTGGAGACAATTTACATGAAATGTTAAATCTTGGTTTTCTTGAAAAATTAAGAAAAAATATTTCAATATGTCGTCTGCTGAAAATTTTTTCCAGGGCCCAGTTGTTCAAAGCATCGTTAGCTTAATGAGCTCGTTAGTGGTCGAAATGTTAACTGTTCTAGTAAGTACAATACCTAATTCATAGGTATTTTTGCTGGAAAAAATGTGAGTAGTTTTTGCAAATGCTTGCAAATGCAAAAGTACACACACTTTTTCAACAAAAATATTAGCGTTTATGGCATATTTAATGATCGAAGTTTTAACAATACGTTAACTAACGACACTGTTAAGTTTGAACAACTGGGCCCAGATTGCTAAGCATACAAGAAACTCAAACATCATCAGGTTACCAAATGTACTTTTTGTGATTTTAGAACAAGTACTCTTAACCAGCGACTCTGTCCGAATATCTGAACACATGAATGCAGAAAAGTACAACTTGCCATAGGTTAGCAGTCCCCTTAAGAACCCGATTAACAAGAGGCCCATCACCTGAGATAACTGCCCCCAGGGGCCTAATTGGCAAGACTTATGTAGGGGACCACTACACATTGCTACATACTAAATATATAAGCTGTGGGCCTCATGGTTTCAGAGAAGATTTTTTTAAGTTTTCCCATTATAAGTCTATGGGAGCTAATGGCCCCCAGGATTTATGTAGGGGACCACTAAACATTGCTACATACTACAAATGTAAGCTGTGGGCCTCATGGTTTCAGAGAAGAAGATTTTTTAAGTTTTTCCCACTATAAGACTATGGGAACTAATGACCCCTGGGATGTGGCCAATTTGGGACCCCAGGAGCTTGATTGGCAGGATTTATGTAGGAGACCACTTAACATCACTGCATTCTTAATCTGTTAGCTCTCGGCCACATCGTTTCAGAGAAGAAAAATTTTTAAGGTTCTTCAGCTACAAGCTCTATATAAGCATATGACCCCTGGGGAGTGGCCAATTTGGACCCGAGGGGCTTGATTGGCAGGATTTATGTAAACGACCACTACACATTGCTACATACTAAATATATAAGCTCTGGGCCTTATGGTTTCAGAGAAGAAGATTTTTTAAGTTTTTCTAATTATAAGTCTATAGGAGCTAATGACTCCCAGGGTGTGGCTAGTTTGGGCCACAGGGGCTTGATTGGCAGGATTTATGTAGGGGACCATTAAACATAGCTACATACTACATATGTAAACTGTGGGCCTCATGGTTTCAGAGAAGATTTTTTTAAAGATTTTCCCATTATGGGAGCTAATGACTCAGGGCATGGCCAGTTTGAACCCCAGGGGCTTGACTAGCAGGATTTATGTCGGGGCCACTAAACATTGCTACATACTAAATATCTAAGTTGTGGGCCTCATGGTTTCAGAGAAGAAGAGTTTTTTAAGTTTTTCCCATTATAAGTCTATGAGAGCTAATGACCCCCAGGGTGTAGCCAGTTTAGACCCCAGAGCTATGATTGGCAGGATTTATACTGGGGACCACTAAACATTACTACATACTAAATATGTAAGCTGTGGGCCTCATGGTTTCAGAGGAGTCGATTTTTTAAGGTTTTTTTTCCATTATTAGTCTGTGGGAGCTAATGACCCCTGGGATGTGGCCAGTTTGGACCCAGGGGCTTGATTGGCAGGATTTATGTAGGAGATCACTAAACATTGCTACATGCTAAATATATAAGCTCTGGACCTCATGGTTTCAGAGAAGAAGAGTTTTGTAAGTTTTTCCCATTATAAGTTTATGGGAGTTCACGATCCCATGGGCGTGGCCAGTTTGGACCCCAGGGGCTTGATTGGCAGGATTTATGTAGGGGACCACTAAACATTGCTACATACAAAATATATAAGCTGTGGGCCTCATGGTTTCAGAGAAGAAGATTTTTTAAGTTTTTCCCATTATAAGTCTATGGGAGCTACATCGCGGCATGGCGGCCATCTTGATTTATGAACCATGACAATTTTTACAAACTTTCAATCCCCCTTTAACACAAGGCTCCATATAAAGTTTGAAGAAATTTGGCCCAGGGGTTTCAGAGGAGAAGTCGTTCAAAGGTGTGAACGGATGGACAGACGGATGGAGAGTGATTACAATAGCTCATCCTGAGCCTTTGTTCTCAGGTGAGCTAAAAAAATTTAAAAAAAATCCATAAAACAATTAATTTTCATGATTTGGCCTATAGAGCGATAAAGCTTAACCCAGTTCCTACTGAACCCGGATATGCCCTGCCTTTGCAAATGGTGTAAAGCTTAACCTATTTCCTACTGAACCTAGATATGCCCTGCCTTTGCAAACAGTGTAAAGCTTAACCCAGGTCCTACTGAACCCAGATATGCCCTGCCTTTGCAAACAGTGTAAAGCTTAACCCAGGTCCTACTGAACCCAGATATGCCCTGCCTTTGCAAACAGTGTAAAGCTTAACCCAGGTCCTACTGAACCCAGATATGCCCTGCCTTTGCAAACAGTGTAAAGCTTAACCCAGTTCCTACAGAACCCGGATATGCCCTGCCTTTGCAAACAGTGTAAAGCTTAACCCAGTTCCTACTGAACCCGGATATGCCCTGCCTTTGCAAATGGTGTAAAGCTTACCGGTAACCTAGTTCCTACTGAACCCATGCCCTGCCTTTGCAAATGGTGTAAAGCTTAACCTAGTTCCTACTGAACCTAGATATGCCCTGCCTTTGCAAACAGTGTAAAGCTTAACCCAGGTCCTACTGAACCCAGATATGCCCTGCCTCTGCAAACAGTGTAAAGCGTAACCTAGTTCCTACTGAACCCAGATATGCCCTCCCTTTGCAAACAGTGTAAAGCTTAACCTAGGTCCTACTGAACCCGGATATGCCCTGCCTTTGCAAACAGGTAAAGTTTAACCCAGGTCCTACTGAACCCAGATATGCCCTGCCTTTGCAAACAGTGTAAAGCTTAACCCAGTTCCTACTGAACCCAGCTATGACCCGCTTTTGCAAACAGTGTAAAGCTTAACCAAGTTCCTACTGAACCCAGCTATGCCCTGCCTTTGCAAACAGTGTAGATCCAGATCTACACTGACATTAAGCACCAGCATAAGTATTTTATCAAGAACCTCAATCAAGTGATCTGCGTTTTGTGTTTGTGTCAAGGCTTTACGGCCTTCAAGGGTTAAATTATGGTACTGACCTTCCATATTGAGCATCACCATAGCTCCAGATAAGATAATATCTTTCAATTGAAAAGTGCAGACATTTTTCTCATTTCTTTAAGAAAACATAGAAGTGGGTACTCATTAGAAATGCCTTACAGAGGCACTTCTAATGAGTACCCATATGTTTTTATGGTGATATAAGTAAAATATGGATGTTCGCTTTCATTTGATGCTACGGCTTCACATAGTTTTTTTTTTCAAGAATTTATCCAAGGAACAGCAAAATCCTTGGCCAGCCACCATGAATCCTTGCCCTGCATTTATAGTCTAATTGTCCATTTTTGTGGATATACCTTTCCGCTTCTTGTGCAGAAATTACACAGTTCTCAGTAACAAATTTACCTCTTATAAACAAAAGAAAAAAAATTGAGTGAAGTTACCACCATTTCTTCAAACTTTCCTTGTGACAGTCAGAATCGATCTGGAGTTAAACGGCCCAGTCAACATTGTTAAGGTCATATAAGGTCTGTCAGTTAACATAGCCATACTTTTTATCAGTGAAAAGAGGAGAAATAATTTCAAGATCAATCTCCATAAAATTATAAGGCTGAGCATTTTTTTTCTTTTGAGTTGAGGTTTTACGGCCCAGTCAACCCATAAAGGTCATGTTGAGGCGGTCAGTTTACCTAACCACACTTCTCCTGGGCAGGCTTAGTCCTCTAAGCAGTTAACCAGTATTTGTGCATATTCTTTTACCCAAAACTGATAACTTTCCTTCTTGAATCAGCGAAAGAGAGAAAATGGCCATAGAAAATATTTCATGATCAATCTCCACAAAAGAATGTTGTAGAAACCGGTGGGAATCAAACCTCCGACCAGATCACCTGTCGGATGCACATCCGACTGAGCCACCGATACTGGCCGAGCTGGGATTCCAGCTTGCCATCCCTTGATCTAGTCAGAAGGCGTACTCACTGCACTATGGAACCTGGCTAATAAGAAACAGAAAATCAGTAGTGCATTTTTGAATGGCATTTTTAATGTTGTAGTATTGTTGGGTACCATTTTGTTCACATAAGCCTAATTTTGATGAAATCATAAATGGACATGAACTTTATTCAATTACTTGGATATAGTTAATTAGCACAATAATACCAAGACAAACAGAGGAAAAGGGCTCAGCTGTTCAAAGCAGAGTAGCTTAACAAGCTCGTTGCAAATGCAAAAGCTACTCACATTTTTTCAGCAAAAATATAAGCGCATATGCCATATTTAATGATCAAAGTTTTAACAATACGTTAACTAACGACATTGTTAGTTTTGAACAAATGGGCCCAGTATTTTATAAATGTGGCTACAGCAAATATAGTATGCGTATATGACCACTCTGAATCAGACTATAGGAAGATAATTTTCCTGCACCATTTTTCTATTTCCAGTGTGAATGCAAAAACAGCACATCAGGGGCATCAGGGGGAGAGATACCCACCATTGGTCCAATTAACTTTAATGCCACAACAACAACGACACCACCAACAACCACAACAACAGATCCTTTCGGCCTCAGCATTGACTACAGTAATCAGGATGACAAGAACCTCTGCTTATGTTCCAGTATTGCAAATAATACACTTGCAAATAATGGAACTCAATCTGATGAAGATGACATGTTCTAAAACAATCCATTACAAATGTACTCCTACCTTTAATGGGAATCTATACACGTTCATCAAAGCAACACAGTCAAATTGTTTTGCTTCCTTTCTGAAAAAGGGTCTACTCTAAAAGTAAAAGAATTTGCTCCCAAGGGGAGCAAATTCTTTCCTTTTAGAGTAGACCCCTTTTCAGAAGGTACTCAATGTGCAGGAAGGCATTCTGGAAGTCACAAAGTTGTCTCCGGTGTAAAAAAAACTGAAAATTTACCAACTGCACCCAGTGCCCTTATGACAATTTCAATACAGATTCCCTTTTGCAGACATTTAGTTAATACCTAGCAGTGGACTATAGGGATTTCTTTTATTGACCGCGCCGGTCTCTTAATATAGCTTTGGATTTTTATATATGGTAGACTATTAGATTAGCTCACTAAGGACTATTTATATTTGCTGGGATCGTCGGTTTATGACCATCCCGGCAAATATAAAAACTCTTATAACAAAATGTGTTATAAACAGATTAAGGTCTATTTTATTTTCATTTCAATCAAGAAATTTCATAAAGCTTAATAACAGCAAACATTAAAGAATCACATTGTTGTTCTTTTTTTATCTGTTACATTGAAAATTTATTAAAATTTAGTATACCCTTTTCCCATATCTCTATGTAAACATGAAAATTTGCGCCAGTACTTAGATGTTTACGTCTAAATATTTTGTCTTGTTTTCTATAATTCACAGTGTGATGATATGATAGCGGTAACGGGAATTATTTCACAGCGTCAGAACTGTTTTTATAGACTACTTCCTGCATTACTACCTTTCATTTTGATGTCCTCTGCTGCCAAAAGGGACAAAAATTCAACCAAAATTAAACAAGTTCCCATAAAGTCATTAAGCTGTTGACGTCAGTAAACTGTTGATGTTGGACAGAATGACGCTATTTTCTTGTTTATTCTTCTTCTACTCAAATAGTAACACTTTTGTGGGGCTTTAAAGAAGACAGCACTAGCAAAAAGGTATATTAATAAATAGAATAATGAACAGTGTTTGCTTGATATGATAAACCTGTCACTCAGGAAAGTGGATTTTTCGGTAAAAACTTGTTCCTTTGAACTGCTTTTTTACCAAATTACCATGCTCTCCGTGAGCACTGTTGATTGTTCTATTTATTAAATACCTAGCAGTGGACTATAGGGATTCCTCAGGAGCAGTAAACCCTCTTTATACCGACACTCTATATTTGAAATTTGTAATACTGACAAAACTGACTGGCACAAAACTTTTGTTAAAGAGGTGATCAGAAATTCGGCAAGAACATTTTTTTAATACTTCAAGAAACATTTGTATAGGATATTTGTTAGAATTATCTCAGTGAGGCAATTCTAACAAATATCAAAAACATGATTATGTCCCACGAAGAAATAAGAATAACACAAGGCCTTTCTTATATACCATTCTGCTCATTAAGGACAGCACATTCATTCTGATGGCAACATAACTGGGAACAAATGCAGTTGTTGCAATGAGGCTTAACTATAGTTACTGTAATAATCCTAGGTATTGGAACAGGCAGGCCTGAGCAAACAGTGTAGACTCAGATCAGATGCTGCAGAATGTGGCATCTGATCAGGGTCTATGCTGTTTTCCACTCAGTCCAACAGATCTGCATCCCATTTAACAGTCCTTTTCAGGACTTACATATTCTCATGTGAGATGACCTTATGATGTCCGTTTTTCTATTCTATTCTATTTGATATTGAGAAATTAACATATAATCAATCTCCAGAAAAGAATATTGCCTGACCTGAGGGGGGATCGAACATGTGACCTGATCACAACTACCTGAGCAGTGTAGACACACATCAGATATTGCAGGTTGCAGCACTTGATTAGGGTCTACACTGTTTGTCACTCAACTAGCTGTATTTAGACACATCAACAGGTAATGAAATGGATTTGTTCAAATTTTACAAATTTTACCACTCTCTGGACAGATTCAGCAGTTGACAAAATGATATTTTTCTTATTTTCCTAGAAAATAGGGTTTGGCATTGCATGCAAATTGCATAAAATGCCAAACCCTATTTTCTGAAGAAAAAAAAAAAGGGCTTGGCATATGCAAATTGTCTTATCTGGAAACAATTTGCATGAAATGCCAGACCCTACGAAACATAAGAAATATCTGCCTGCTGAAAATTTTACAGCTATATGTCATGGACTTAGGTTTCCCAATATTTAGGATAAATATGGTATTCTTATGCAAAATATCTGCTGTAAGTTTAGTTATGTTTTTGGGGAATTCATGACACATCAACATCTCTTTCAATTCCAACAAACTTCAACTGCTCTGTGGGTCCATATCTACAAAAACGACAAACAACATTCATCATTAGAATGCCAAAGGTAAAATCAGGAAACAACAAATACCGTATTCAACCTAATTACTGTACATACCCCTATAAATGCACAGTCAAGCAATTCCATAGTTTTCAGATTGAAGTCAATGTACTTATATCTACTTGTTTATAAAGTCATATGTTGTGGGTACCCATTTGAATTGCAGCAACTTGTTGATGCAATTCAAATTAGTACCCACAATATAAGCTTTTTTTTTTTAAGAAAAAAAAAAATCAAAAACAAAAACAACAAAAAGACACACACACACACACACACACACACACACACACACACACACACACACACACACACACACACACACACACACACACACACACACACACACACAAAACATCACATAAGCATTTGATGATCTTTTTTTCTTTAGATGTACCCTTAGTATAGGTAGGTACATACTTTACCGCAATTTTTCCAATTACTATATTTCTAAAAAACCTAAACGCACAGTGCAGTAATAAGGTTGAATACGGTTATTGGTATTTTTACTTCACATCAATGATCATGATGATTTAGTGTTTTACATCTTTTTCGACTTTATTTAAGTCATATCTGGATGACGAAAGGGTGATAATGAAAAGATCTTTGCAATGGAGCGCGATACAGTCATGAGCTGAATTCTGCCTCCAATCACATTGGAACCCAGGACCAAGTGGTCTTAAGCTGGGAGAGCTAACCACTTGGCCACCTAATGTTTCAAATTACTTATGCTTTCCCATAAACAACATTTCCACTAAATCAGCAAAAGACAAATGTGTGATATTTTGCATCTTTTTCACAGAAAATTAAGCTTTACATTTCATTTAAATTGTATTCTGAATACAACTGAATGAAATGTCAAGCCTCATTTTCAGTGAGACAATATGAATGAAATGTCTTCTTATTTTCAATGCTGCAAAATGTGGCATCTGATCTGGGTCTTTTTTTTTTTTTATTTGGGTTTTATGGCCCTTTCAAGAATATTTCGCTTATATTAAGCCAATCATTTATCAAAGGTGGGCGAAAACCGGAGAATCCGGGGAAAAACCACCTGACCACCCGTAAGCAGAACTTGGCTTTCCCACATGTGACCTGAGTGAGGCTCAAACCACAGCGGTGTGTAACCTAATGGATTAAGAGTCAGTTCTCTTTACCCCTAGGCTACAGGGGCCCGATATGTGGGTCTACTCTGCCACTCCTCCAGGAGTTCGTAGACACATCAACAGGTAGTAAAAAAGACTGGTTTAAATTTTAGGGCATGTGTACTAAGGACTTGTGGTGTACAAATACAGTAAAAATACTGCTATTAAGACCACCTTTGGTACTGCTAAAAAGTGGTCGTCTTACTGGATGGTCTTAATACTGAATGTGGACCACAGCTCCAGATAAGGTGTTTCTTTTTCAACCAAAACGTACAAATATTTTTCTTATTTTTCCACAAAAAATAGGTTGTGGACTCATTAGAAGCTCCCCGCAGAGGTTTTTTTAATGAGTAACACAACCTATTTTTAGTGGCGAAATAAGAAAATATTATACAGATACCCCCTCTTTTCTGGAGCTATGTAGAATAACAAGAAAACCCCATTTGGGAAAGGCAAAAGCTGGACTTAATAGCAGAGTGGTCTTCATAGCAGAATTTACTGTACTTAGGGCAAGTTGGACAAAAAGGTGGAATCTGGGAGCTCCATTACGAAAACAAGCCTATTCAAATATATAGAAAATTTCACCTCCAAAAACTGAAAATTTTCAGATAAAAATTCTGATATTTTTCTTTTTTTTTTTTTTCTGCTCAATACATAGATTGTGGGTACTTGTTAGAACCGCCTCAACAAGGTGGTTCTAATGAGTACCCACAACCTATGCTTTTGAGCAGAAACAAAAAAAAAAAAAAAAAAAATGTATACCCCTGTAAACCCTAGTTTTACTATATAAAAGTGGAGTTTAAGGGGGTCAAAATTATATAGGCATGTTTTTGTGATGCAGAAATCTGAGGATTTTACATGATGGGCTCAACATTTTACAGTTCTTAGATGGCATGCTTGACATATCAAGATTGCTGTATTTCTTCTGAATTCTAGGCACAGGGTAAATGTCCAAAACTTTCGAACTCAAAAGTTTCTGACAAAATGCAATATGCAAATAGTGCAGACCCAGATCAGATTGCCCCTGAAGGAGCAGTCTGATCAATGTCTTCACTGTTTGCCATTCCACTGAAAAAGTATGGAATAAAGTGTTTGAAATTTTAGGACATTTACTGTACATGCCTAAGCAAACAATGTAGGCCCAGACCAGTTTAGTGAGGGTCTGCAGTACTTGTCATTTAACCAGCACATTTTTGACATTTTACCCTAAACATTTAGACAGATAGGCTCAGCAAAGAGTGTAGACCCAGAGCAGATCAGATGTGACATATGATCAGACTTCACACTATTTGCCACTCAAACAGCAATATTTTAGACACATCAACACCTAGTAAAATGGATTTTTTTTTTTCAAATTCTAGGATAATTATGGAAAGGAATTAAGATGTCCAAGTACAAAGAGTTATGAGGTAATTCAAATAGAATGCTTCAATTTTAGAATAAGTATAAAGTTTCTGAATATTTAGGGTGATTATGTATGTTCTAGGGAAAAAAGTAAGTTTAAAAAGCTTTCTTACAGTAGATATCTGGGCCCAGTTGTTCAAAGCATCATAAGCTTAACAAGCTCGTTAGAGGGCAAAATGTTAACTTTATAGTAAGTATGATATCTAATTCGCAGGTATTTTTCCTGAAAAAATGTGGGTTGTTAAAATGTAATGATAAAAATTTTAACGATACGTTAACTAACGACATTGTTAGTTTCGAACAACTGGGCTCTGATGATTATGACAAGGGTCACACAATATTTGTGCAGAATTTCAAATGACATGCATAAGCAATTTTTTCATATTTTGCTCAGAACTGAACAGACCTTAAACCAATAAACAAGTGCATGACCTCTACAAACAGACCAGGGAATGATTTTTACATGGATTGGCATAAGCCCTACAAACAGACAAGGGAATGATTTTTGCATGGATTTGCATAATCCCTACAAACAGACAAGGGAATGATTTTTGCATGGATTTGCAAAAGTCCTACAAACAGACAAGGGAATGAATTTTGCATAAATTTCATGACCACTACAAACAGAAAAGAGAATGATTCTTCCCTAAATTTGCATAACTCCTACAAACAGAATAGGGAATGATTTTTGCAAAAGTATGTTACAGTGACCTCCTTTTGTAGCAGAGGAGCTAGTGGAATACATGTACTAATGAAGTTTGTGGGGATTCATGCCTATGGAAGCTGAGTTTTGGGTTCAGCCCTCAACAAGAGTGAACTTGTAAAAAGTAGGTCATAGTTTTGTGGCAGGTAACCTGGGATGGTGGAATGCATGCAATGATGATGTTATGGGTATGTCTTCTACTGAAGCCAGGATATGATGAATTTGCCCATTGACATACAGACAGTAAATGAATGACTGAACAGATGTCTGCCAAGGCATGAACGTTATGGGGGCTAAAGCAAAAATCTCGTAATTATCGTATGTCACATAAACTAGCATAAAGTAGACTGTACTAAGCGTAATGTAAGACAGAAACATGCAGACTTTCCGATGCACTTCCACCAAACTGCTCGACAAAAATAGAATTCCCAGCAAGACAACTAACCTGTAATCAAAGAAAAGCTCCTCTCCAGCTTGGATTTGTCGTTTGGCAAATATTCCAATTCTGTGGTCCCCATTCACCATCATCACCTTGGCAAAACAGTTTGGATTGACAGAATGATTCGCAAACCTTATCTTGTTTCCCTTTCTTGTTGCATCCACCACAAAATCTGTAAAGAAACACTGCTAACTTAACCTTAACCTTTACCACTCTCTGGGCTAATTCAGCAGACGACTAATTGATATTTTTCATATTTTTTTCTAGAAAACAGGATTTCACAGTTCATGCAAATTGTGAGACAATTTGCATGAAATGTCTAAACCTGTTTTCTGGGAAAATTTAGAAAAATATTTCAGTATGTCCTCTGCTAAAAATTTTATTTTTTACTTTTCAGAGAAAATAAGGCTTATTTGATCAGAAAAATAATTAAAAAAAAAATTTGACTGTCATCTGCTACAATTTTGTTTGGCACTTTAGGGTTAAAGCAGGTTGAAGAAAACTATAAATCCCAATGTGTGAAAATGGTGCTGAACATTTCCTGCTCACTGGGAAATGCAGCAGATGACAAACTGGGGACATTTTTCTTATCTTCTTTCAGGGAAATAGAGTTTTACATAACTTTAGGTGACAATCTGCATGAAATTTTCTGAAGACATAAAACTCTACCCCAGTATTCAGCTGAAATTTACAACAGCATGTTGTGCAAAATTGTACGTCAATGTACTTTATTCTACCTAATTATCGCACATACCCCTAGAAGTGCACAGTCAAGCAATTCCTAGTCTTCAGATTACAGCATGTACTTTTTGTCTACTTCTTTATAAAGGCATATGTTGTGGGTACCCATATGAACTGCATCGACTTGGTGTTGCAATTCAAATGAGTACCCAAAACATATGCTTTTATAAAGAAAATCAGAAAAAAGAAAAAAAACAACAACAAAAAAAAAACCATCGCATAAGCATCATTTGATAAGTCCTTTGCTGATCTTTGTTTAAGTGTACCCTTAGTATAGTATTAACAGAGAGATAAATAACAGCAAAAATGAGAAACTATTACTTTTCATTTTATATATTGTGCCCAAAACCAGGTATACCATGTGGTAAGGTCAAGTATTAACAGTTACCATGCTGAATAAATTAAGATGCCATGCCCACTTCAAATTTTCAGCCAATCAGATTACTTGATCCAGACTGTTGATACAAATTCACATACAGAATGGCAAAGAGTGCAGATCCAGATCAGTTGGCTTCTTAGAAGCCAACTGATCTGGATCTACACTGTTTGAAAAGGCAGGGTGTATCAAGGTTCAGCAGGACCAAGGTTAACAGTGCAAAGCAAACAAGCCCAGTGAAAGCTGTAAATCAGTTAACTAGCCTTTGCTTTCTGAAGAAAATGTCCTAAAACTTTGAACACTTTATTCCATACTTTTTTGGCCTAATTTTGCTCCATATGTAGTTGCTTCTTATAAAACTTGGGATGGCAAACAGTGTAGACCCTGATCAGACTCTGATCTGGGTCTGCAATGTTTGCATATGCAATTTTGTCAGAAACTTAGGTATACAAAAGTTTAGGAAATTTACTGTAATTAATAACTCTCCCAAGGAGAGCAAATTCTTTCTTTTTAGCTGGGGAGCAAATTCTTTCCTTTTAGAGAACACATCTTTTCAGAAGGATGGCAAAACAATTTTGTCAGATTTGCCTCCCCTGAAAGTTTATCTATTCCCCTATATATTGCCTTGAGAGAACTAGGGTATTTATATGGTAAATGTCTTTAATTTCAAACACTTTGTTACCTTTTTTTTTTTGGCCTAAATTGTGCTTTTTATGCCATTAATTTCTTGAAATTGTGTTGAGGTTTTATGGCCTGGTCAACCCAATGAGGTCATGTCGAGCACTGTCAGTTTACCTAACCACTTTTACTGGGTAGGCTTAGTCCTCTAAGCCGTTAACCAGTATTGTGCACATTCTTTTGCCAGAAACTGACAACAGCCCTTCTTGAATCAGCAGAAAGGAGAGAATGACTAAAGAAAATATTTCATGATCAATCTCCACAAAAGAATGTTGCCAACCCCACAGGGGTCAAACCCGCAATCTCTTGATCAGTTGGACACGCATCCATCTCAGCCATCAAGGCTGGCAACTTCTTAATATACTTAGGGGAATGGCAAACAGTACAGATCCTGATCAGATGGTTCATTCAGGTGCAGGAGCAGTCTGATCTGGGTCTGCACTAATTGCATACGTGATTTTGTAAGAAACATTGGTGTACAAAATTATATATCTACCTTAGATGGTTAGACTACAAAGCTACCTGAACAAAAGGAACAAGTACTATTTAGCTGTAAAAATATCAATGTTTAGGCTTCGTTGCACTTAAAAAATGTCCTTGATTTGGCTTACCATTATTTAGATTGAAGAGAAAACTGCACATATATTTATCATACACCTTTCCTCGACGGTCAGCTTCATCCTGTGATATTATCTGTCAAAATAACAAAATAAATACTGGTGAGGATGATGACTTGTTCCATTATGTGTCAATCTATAAGGGTCATTTGTGTCAAAAATGAAGTTTTTAAAAGTAAAACATATTTTAACAAGCAATACTTAACCTACAGATAATGTGCTATATTCTAGTCTGTCCTTACCTTCCACAGAAAAAACGACAGGAACGTCGTCCCATACAGTCTTAATCCAAAAGTCCCTCAGGCAGTCACCTGTGTGACGTCACTCCCGCTCTTTTGTTCATGTGTCAGTTTCTTTGATGTAGAGCCCTAAAAGGTTAGAGCTAAGTGGGGATAGAGACGTGGGATTATCTTATCTATATGTTAAGTATTGCTTGTTAAAATATGTTTTACTTTTAAAAACTTCATTTTAACTGCACAATACATTAACCTATAGATAATGTGCTAGAATTTGCAGATTAGGTGGGAAGGAGCTCCCAATTCTAACACACCAAAAAAACCCCAGATCCCTCCACTTCTAGATTAAGGCTCAGGAAACTTTAGAATAAGCTCAATCTTGATATAATGCCTAAGAGTAAGCTCATTCCAACATACATATAAAGGTATAAATAACCTTAATATATGTATATAGGGTTTGAAGGCTGTTAATCTTAATTAGCTATCCAAGGCACTATTAACTTGGCCCCCACTCCCACACTTTTTGGGCCACAGCAATTGGGCCCAAATTAAGCAGGTTTGAAGTTGCTGAGACATATCCCTTAGATAGAGCTTAGCAAATACAGAAGATTGATTCCATATTGCTGTTGGAATCTCCTTGAGCAAAACTTATGGACAAAGGCCCAAGGGGAAGATAGAACCCTAACTTCATGAGCTTAATCTTAAAGAAGGGAAAGTCTTACGGGTGAGTTTCCTGTAGGCAAATTTAATATTATCAGAATCCATCTCGAAACAGAGGATTCAGAAATACCTTGTTTGCCTCTAATTGGTAGAAATAGTCTAGTTTTATTTGACGATAAGGTCTAGTGATTTTAAGATAGAATTTAAGGCTCCTATCATCATAAAAGTCTATCTGAATATTCCCTTTGCATATATGGGGTAAATTAAGGATAAGAATATGAGCTGGGCAAATGGACAGAATCTGATTCTTAGCAATAAACCCAGTTTGAACTATCAGATACTGATCCATCAGATCGATTGAATCTTAAATAATTTGAATACACTGCCATGGCCTGAATGTCGCTACATCTTCAGGCAGTGGCCAGAGCTATAGAAAGGCTGTTTTCTTCGCATTACGTGGAGACAGAAGCCTTCAAGCGCGTTGTAATTCAAAGTTCTTATTAGTTCTGATAAGACAGGTTAGAATCCGATTCTATAGCCAGTCTTATTCTAGAGATATCATATATCTATAGCTCTTACTAGTGCTCACGTGAAACTTTCACTCAGATAAAAGGTAAAAGAGGAAATCGGCTGTAAAAAGTAATAGGGGCCGAGACCTAATTAATGACACCGACTGGTATATACAATCCATTTCGCGTCATAGGGTTTCTGAGTTGATATTCGCCTTGATTTAGAGACAAAAACTGCAACATTTGCTAAATTTTATCTCTGATTGCTTGATAACTCCCAGACGTGACAGTTGACTACTGGGAGATTTCAATGTTGAAGCTTTCCTTAATTGTGTTAATAGTTTGGAAAAAAAAAGTGGAAGATGAACTGAAGCTGAGACAAGCAGTAGTAGAACCTCTAAGAACCATGTTTGTTGCATCCAAAGAGGTGTTACAAGAACCATTCTGCACTGAGATTGGCGTATCTTGTTCAGGACAGAAGGAGTTAGTATGTTGTTGGAAATGCATAAGCATGAATATTGTTCCAGTTCATAGAAAATGCATCTATCGGAAAGGCTTGATTGACCAGAACTGGGAAAATATAAAGTGGAAGTCTGTGACTGAAAACGTATCGCAAACATATCCAGATTGGAATGTTAACTTTGGACCTTTGGAAATTGAATCTGATATCAATTTATCCAGTTCCTACCCTGTTTGTCAATAGTTGATATGTATCTGCCAAAACGTTGAATTTGTTTGATATATGATGAATCCAGACGACAATATGACGTTTTAGTCACCATTGGAAGATATTCCATACCTCTACGCATAGGTTGGGATAATATGTTCCTCCTTGTTTATTGATATATGATACCACTGTTGTGTTGTCGGTAGAAAACATGACACAAGAATGGTGAATACACTTATAACGTTTTATCAGTGTGAAATGGATGGCCTTTATCGCCAACATTTGATATGGAATTGGAATTCCGAACATAGAGCGTGAAAGTAGAAATCATTTCAACTGAGTTCCCCTATCGACTAGCTTCTGTAAAAGGGATATATTTTGGGGTCTGCAGGGTGAATGGACATCCCTTGAACTAATCGACTGGTGTTCATCCACCATTTTAAGTGGGTTTTGATCATACTGTTAATCATAACCTGATGATCCAAGGAAGAATTTAAGGTTTACCGACTGAAAATAGGCAGATTTGCAGATGTCGTAAAAGCAGTCTGCCTATAATTTAAATCTGTTGGTGTATTGAATTTGCCCAATATTATTTAAAAGAAAGTTCGTGCCAAATCAGAGTTTAAGAGAGAATTGTTTGAAGCTCAGAATCAGAGTTTTACTTGGTTCGCTGGTACTCTGACTATTTTTTTTTAGTTAGAATTCCATACCTAACTGTGCATTCGTGTTGGTATCAACCTGACTTCTTTAGATTTGATATGCAATCAGGATTGAACCGTTGTCGTAACTTTGCTGTTATTATACCCATTAATTGTGAAATTTTCACGGGCTTAGGGACATTCAAAAGACCGTGAGCAGAAAAGCCTGATGTTCGTAGACGAACCGAAGGAATTTCTGGATTTCAGATGTATCAGAACATGCATATTCATCAGTCAGATCTCTGGAAACAGATCTACTTTGGCCATAATCCACTGACTTACTGATTTGACTGTTTCCATCTTAAAATGCTTTATTTATAACAAATTAGTAGGAAATATCTATTAGTGAGCATAACTTCCGTTCTCCATTTCGCACTAATAAAAAGCCAGTACTAGTAATACCCGGGAGAAAAAAAACGGGAATTCTCAGGTTCCATACCCTTCCACTGCCCGTTTCTTGAGAAGTTTGCGATCTCTTCTCGCAATAACGGGGGGAAAGAAGTTTGCGATCTCTTCTCGTAATAACGGGGGGAAATTGAATCAGATTTGAAATATTTCGCCACCGATTCGTAATACAATATCTTTTCCACATTGTCTTAACCTTTGACGTACTAAGTTGGACAATGGGATGATTAATTTAAATATAATTGTATCTGCTATTTTGAGGAGGTAAACTATTCGCAACGTTAATACCCTCTAAGCATTTTTTTTTTTTATATTACATCTATGCCTTCAATCAGTTCAGATCTAAGAAATAATTGACTGTGACAGTTTCTCAACAGTTCAATAGTCAATTCAATAAGTAGACAGATTGTATATAATATGTATTTAAGGCAATAATAATCAGTCACGTACTGGATGAATTAATGCCTTGACTGAATATCTACTTAATTGTCTATTCCAAGGGTCCGAACAAACTTCGACTGACATGGACCCTTGTTATAGGTGTAAATAACAGAGGAATTAGAGCTAGTCGAAGCTAATTATTCCTAAATATTATATTAGAACTTAATATTATGGATAATGTAGACCCATACTATACGTAAATTAGGTCTAGCTGCTTATAGCCATATGGTTTCAAATCGTGACCGTAGGAAAATATGTTAAATTATTATTCTCAGAGGAAGAATATTCAGCGAAATAAATTCCATAACTGAGAAATAAATTATCTGGAACATTACTCCCGAAAGCTTAGATGATCCAGAAAAAGGTAAGGCAAGGTAAAAGAACATCGAATAAGTATGCCTTAATATGTAATTTTCTTATTATCAATTTATTTCAGTTCTGACCTAGACTCTTGTCAGAATTTATTAATACATAGTATAATATGGAAAGACAGCATAACAGACCGGCTATTTTCCATATTCATAAAAGAAATATGTACCTCAACTAGACTTCTATGCTACTCGTTGAAATCTAGAGAGGTTGTTAATTAATTAACTCTTAATTATTTCTATTATATATATATAGGAAAATTTATTAGAGTATAAACGTAATTCTAATAAGTTAATTCCTAATTATTAAAGGATCAGTTATCTAATTCGTTTAGATTTATGATACCTTTTAGTACGTAATATTAAGGGAAAGCAGAGAGGATCAGCTACTGCTTTCTTATATCTTCCTAATTTCCAAGGCTGCATGCTGATATGTATCGCGAGCATGTGGAAAGTGAGGAAGAAGAAGAAGAAATAATCAAATTCTGTGTACATTTTTTCTTCTTCGTAAATATAATGATAAATTTATGGGATTCACCTTTGCCTTGGAGCCGAATAAGGTGAGAACCCCTTAAGAAAGTTAATCTCTTTCCAGCAAATGAAAGAGAGAAACAGAAGTTATTTCAAAATACTGACAGAAGTAAATTCCTATATAATTGGTCAATGAATTCAGAATTTGCTCATAGCCGATAATTCTGATTCATTTACCATAGAAATATATATATATATCTAGAATTCTAAGTCTAATTCGGGAATGATTGGACAGATTCTATGATATAAGTGGTTACTAAGTATTTGAACCCAACACAGTCATTCTATAACCTGTATCCACTGATTTGACTTGTCTATGGTGATCTATGAACAGTAATAAGTTGTTCGGGGACTAGTGACTACTACCCAGTCACTAGTAATCTGACACAATGACCGGATAGTGGTCCACATAACTACTGCCCGGTGAAAAGTCACTAGTAATCCCACAAAATGACCGGACACTACTCTACATAACTACTGCCCGGTGAGAGGTCACTAGTAATCCAACAAGATGACTGGCCACTAGTACACGTAACTATTGCCCAGTAGCATTCACTAGCGATTGGACTTAATGACCAGACACTAGTACTTGTAACTACTGCCCGGTGATAAGTCAGCAGTAATCCAACACAATGACCAGACACTAGAGCTCGTAACTATTGCCCGGTAGACGTCACTATGACACAATGACCGGACACTAGCACCCATAACTATTGCCCGGTAGCATTCACTAATGATTGGACTTAATGACCGGACACTAGTACTCATAACTGTTTGCCCAGTGAAAAGTCACTAATCATCCGAAACAATGACCGAACACTAGTACTCGTAACTAGTACCTGGGGAGTTGCCACCAATATGGGTCTTACCCCCGGCAGCAGGGCCATGAGTGTTCCCATAAATTATTTCTTCCTCTGAAGAAATAGACAAGGCTTGAGACATCTTCTTTTCTTCCACCTCTGGAAGAATTTCTTCTTTTCTCTGCATGTTTCCAATGGAATTTGATCAGCTGCTACACATAGAGCAAGTAGATTCCCTGGAAAGATAAAAACGTGATAGAAATGTTATGATTATCCCAATGCGATTTATATGACCACAATCACCGTGATGAATAGTCATGAAAGTCGCGAATACTCATTATGACGAATGAGCAAGGGATAATTTAAAAAAATCGAACGGTTAAATTTTTACAAATTTAACATGAAAAGTATGATAAAGGACCATAAGAAAGAACAAAGAATTAAATTTCAACCGGAGAAAAAGGAATAAAATAGATTTCTTTCAACCGGAGAAAAAATCCATGTTTACTTTCTTTGTCCACAGAAAAGAAACTGACACGTGAACAAAAATGCGGGAGTGACGTCACACGGGTGACTGCCTGAGGGACTTTTGGATTAAGACTGTATGGGACGATGTTCCTGTCGTTTTTTCTGTGGAAGGTATGGGCAGAATAGAATATAGCACATTATCTATAGGTTAATGTATTGTGCAGTTAAAACAGTTTATTGACGTTGTTTTGTATCCATAGCTCCAGATAAGGCAAGTTTTTCGTTAGAAAATTATTTATATTTTTCTTATTATTCATGAATACATGTTGTGGGTACTCATGAGAAGCGCCTCTGTGAGGCCCTTCTCATAAGTACTCACAACATATGTTTTTGTGTAGAAGTAAGCAAAATATCATGTGGATATCCTTTTTTATCTGGATCTATGGTATTGAAACAGATTTAATTGGTAATGTATTGGGTCGGGGTATCTGATAATGTAAAGCTCGAAGAATTTAATGAAAAAAGACATTGTCTAACAAAGATATCATAACTGTATTTACCCTACGTATTCGGATAGACAATCCTGAGTATATGAAATCAGATGCTGCAAAGGGCTACTTCTTATCAGGGTATACATTGTCAGGGTTCATACAAATTTTCTTAAAAAATTTCCCTGACAAGAAGCAGTTCAGCAGATAATAGCTAAATGTTTCAAGTTTATCCAAAGGAAATAGTTTGCATGAAAGGTCAAAACCTATGTTCTGTGAAAAAAAAAAAAAAAAAAAAAAAGTACCGTATTTGACCTAATTACTGCACTGTGCACTTAGGGTTTTTCAAAATTACTGGGACAACTTGTGGTAACATGTATCTACCTACTAAGCATACCCTTTAAAAAAAGATCAGCAGAGGACTTATTTGATGATGTTTATGTGATTTTTTTTTTCTGCTTTTCTGTATGAAAGCATGTGGTTACTCATTTCAATTGCATTGACAAGTCGCTGCAATTCAAATGGGTACCCACAACATATGCCTCTATAAAGAAGAGTTGTCAGAAGACAACGCAGCTCGCTGGAAAGGGCTGATCGATAAGAAAACAATCTTTAAATATTAAAGATTAAATGGAGAACTCAAACATAGCTGTAAATGACAGAGTATGACCTGACTTTGATGTTGGAAGATTTGTTTGTGTTGAGGTTTTACGGCCCAGTCAACCCAATGGGCTCATGTCGAGCGTGGTGTTTACCTAACCACACGTTTACTGGGCAGGCTTAGTCCTCTAAACGGTTAACCAGTATTGTGCAAATTCTTTCGCCAGAAACTGACAACTACCCTTCTTGAATCAGCGGAAGGGAGAGAATGACCGTAGAAAATATTTCATGATCAATCTCCACGGAAGAATGTTGCCGACCTCGGTGGGGGTTGAACCCGCGACCTCCTGGTCTCCAGTTGGACGGCACATCCAAATGAGCCACAGAGGCCGGCAATTTCGGAAGAATGTCAAACTGAGGGATGGGGTATATGCCATTGATACATCTTCCCTTAGGTTGGTGTGGACAAAATATGAAAGCTATATCTTACATACTGAATCCCTTAGGTTGGTGTGGACGAAATATGAACGCTATATCTTACATACTTTAGCAGTCATGTATACTTTTCAGAACTTAAACACAACTGTAAATGACAAAGTATGACCTGACCTTGACCTAGGCAGAAGGTCAAACTGAGGAAGAGGTGTGCACTATTGAAAGGTCTTACCCTAAAGCAGGTGTGGGCCAAACATTAAAGCGGCATCTTGAATACTTCAGGTGTGGGCCAAACATTAAAGCGGCATCTTGAATACTTCAGCAGTTACAAACACTTTTCAAAATCTTAAACGCAGAACTCAAACATGGGTTTAAATGACAAAGTATGACCTGACCTTGACCTAGGCCAGAAGGTTAAACTGTGGAAAGGGTTTGTGCTATTGAAAGGTCTTACCCTAATGTTGGTGTTGGCCAAATATTAAAGTGGTATCTTGAATACTTCATCAGTTACAAACACTTTTCAAAACTTAAACGCAGAACTCGAAAATGGGTTCAAATGATAAAGTATGACCTGACCTTGACCTAGGCAGAAGGTCAAACTGAGGAAGGGGTGTGTGCTATTGAAAGGCCTAACCCTAAGGCTGGTGTGGGCCAAATATTAAAGCTCTATCTTGAATACTTCAGCACTTATGTACACTTTTCAAAACTTAAATGCATAACTTAAAAACGGGTGTAAATGACAAAGTAAGAACTGACCCTGACCTACATAAAGGGTCTAACTTGGGGATGGGGGTGTATGCTATTGAAAGGTCTTACCCTAAGGAAGGTGTAGGGCAAATATGAAAGCAGTACCTTAAACAGTTAAAAAAAACTATGCACACCTTTGAAAACTTAAACATTGTGCTAATGCGGACGCCGACAGACGCCAACTCCAACGACAGACCTACATAAAGGGACTAATTTGGGGATGGGGGTGTATGCTATTGAAAGGTCTTACCCTAAAGCAGGTATAGGCCAAATAAGAAAGCAGTACCTTTAACAGTTAAAAACTATGCACACCTTTGAAAACTTAAACACTGCTAACGCGGAGGCCGACGCCAACGACTGGGTGACAACATAACCTCTCCAGAGACATAGCCCCGTTGAACTAAAAAGTAGACAAAAAAGTACACTGGCTGTAATTTGAAGACTACGAAACTGCTTTACTGTGCGTTTAAAGGGGTATGTGTGGAAATTAGGTGAAATATAGTATCTTCAGTCTGTTTTCTGCTAAATTTGCTCCGAGAGTGGTAAAGATTACCTCCCCACAGTATTCCGATATAAACTCATTCTTTTCTGCTGGCTCTTTGAGAAATATACCCCACCCAGCTATGTCTGATGGAGCAAGTAACAGATGCTGTAAGAAAAAGAAAAATAAATGTACAGAAAACTATTATATGGGCCATGTCAAGTGAAAAAGTGTCTTTGAGTATACCCAAAATGTGTGTTCACATCATCCTGCACATGTCCTGCACATGTGCAGTCTCATCCAGGCTTTTGATCAACATTGAAACATTCTATAGTATCCAATGATTCTGTTTGCAGACAGCGAAGGCACTGATCAGACAGCACAAATGTCCAAGCAGATCTGGGCCTTCGCTGTCCGTATATGCCCAAAGACACATATTCCCATGGGGCGGCCCATATTAATACATAGCACTAGTTAAGGCGCTTTTTTCAATCCAAAAGTATTGATATTTTTCTTATTTCTGCACGAAAACATATGTTGTGGTACTTATTAGAAGTGCCTCGCCAAGGCACTTCTAATGAGTACCCACAACACAAGTTTTCGTGCAGAAATAAGAACAAGAGGACCATGATGGTCCTATATCGCTCACCTGACCAAACAGATTTGCATATTTACTGTTGAAGTTTCAGCCAAGTTCACTGCTCTAGGATTTTTGTATAAACTTTATAGCACTAACCACCCACACCCCCCTCCACCACACCCCTGGCCATTTTTTTTTTTTACAAATCTTGACGACTTGAATTGAATCTTAAAAGAGGGTCACCAAAGGAACATTTCTGCCAGGTTATATTGAAATTGGTCCAGTGGTTTAAAAAGTTTTATATAGCTATAAAGCCGTACGCCCTAACGGCCATGTTTTTTTGACGAATCATGAATAAGCTCTGCCCCCGGCAGCCATGTTTTTTGACGAATCATGATTACTTGAACAATCTTAGTAGTCACCAAGGAAACATTTCTGCAAAGTTATAATGCAATCAGTTCAGTGGTTTCTGACAAGAAGAGTTTTAAAGTTTTCTACTGATATATAAGGAAAACTAGAGCTGGTGTTTGTAAAACACTATGCCCCCAACTGCCTGACTCTAACACTGTTTGACTCCAACACTGCTTAGCCATGACGGTAACAACAGTACAAATATATGATTTCAATGTTATTTTATCAAAGGGAAATAACTCTAAAATAGAAGATGATTGGGATAAGAAAAAAATACGGATCACCTATTTTTTCATGAGGAATCAAAACATGAAATTTCAAAACATTAGCATACATGGTTCTAAACTTATGCTATACACAATAAAGCAACGACATTAAATGGCCCGAAATTGCGAAGGGCCATAACTCCAACATTTCATTTAATTGGTTCAAAATTTATTCAGGTGATCTCCTCCTCAATCCCAATCAGTATACCAAATATCATGGCTCTAGCTTAAATACTTTTTGAGATATCTTGCTGAAAAAGTCAAAATGCCTTGAACTACAAAGGGCCATAACTACATCAATTTTTCATGGAATTCTCTAAAAACCAAACCAGGTAATCTCCACATCATCCCCAATCAGCATATAATATTTCAAGACCCTAGCTTAAGTGCTTTTCGAGAAATCTTGCTGACAAGGTCAAAATGAGCAGAACTGCAAAGGGCCATAACTTTATCAATATTTTCATGGAATTCTCTCAAAATATAATCGGGTAATGTACACATCATTCCCACTCACTGTATTGAATTTCAAGAACCCAGCTTAAATACTTTTCAAGATATCTTGCTCACAAGATTTAATTCTGATTTTTTTCAAAGGGGCATAACTTTAAATAAACATGCTAGACAAGAAACAAAATACGGGTCGGCTATTTTTTCATTGGGAACCCAAATATAAAATTTCAAAACCCTAGCGTGCAGGGTTCTTAAGATATGGCATGCACAAAAAAAGCTTGATGAACGGACAAACAGTCGGATGGACAAATGAAGGCAAAATAATATGCCCCATCAATTTCATTCGAAACTGGGGGCATAATCAGGTCATCTACTCATCACTACCAATCTATTCATCAAGTTTCAAGACTCCAGCTGCAATAGTTTTTGAGATATTTTGTTCACAAGGGGAACATGCCCAAATTTACAAAGGGCCATTACTTATGAAATATTTTTCAGAATTCACAAAAAAATTAATCAGGTCATCTACTCATCATTACCAATCAATTCACCAAGTTTCAAGTCTCTAGCTCTAATAGTTTTTGAGATATTTTGCTGACAAGATAAAAATGCCCAAAATAACAAAGGGGCATAACTCAAGAAGTATATTTCAAAATTTCTTCAAAAGTTAATCAGGTTGTCTACTCATCACTACCAGTCTATTCATCAAGTGTCAAGGCTCTAGTTCCAACAGTTTTTGAGATATTTTGCTGACAAGGTAAAATTGCCCAAAATTACAAAGGGCCATAACTCATGAGGTATTTTTCAGAATTTCTTCAAAAATTAATCAGGTCATCTACTTATCACTACAAATCCATTTACTAAGTTTCAAGGCTCTAGCTCTAACAGTTTTTGAGATATTTTGCTGACAAGATAAAAATGCCTAAAATTACAAAGGGGCATAAATCAAGAAGTATATTTCAAAATTTCTTCAAAAGTTTATCAGGTTGTCTACTCATCACTACCAGTCTATTCATCAAGTTTCAAGGCTCTAGCTTCAATAGTTTTTGAGATATTTTGCTGACAAGTTAAAAATGCCCTAAATTACAAAGGGCCATAACTCATGAAGTGTTTTTCAGAATTTCTTCAAAAGTTAATCAGTTCATCTACACATCACTACAAATCCATTTACTAAGTTTCAAGGCTCAAGCTCTAACAGTTTTTGAGATATTTTGCTGACAAGGTAAAAATGCCCAAAATTACTAAGGGCCATAACTCAAAAGGCATTTTTCAAAATTTCTTCAAAAGTTAATCAGGTTGTCTACTCATCACTACCAGTCTATTCATTAAGTTTCAAGGCTCTAGCTCCAACGGTTTTTGAGATATTTTGCTGACAAGATAAAAATGCCCAAAATTACAAAGGGCCATAACTCATGAAGTATTTTTCAGAATTTCTTCAAAAGTTAATCAGGTCATCTACTCATCACTAAAAATCCATTTACTAAGTTTCAAGGCTCTAGCTCTAACAGTTTTTGAGATATTTTGCTGACAAGGTAAAATTGCCCAAAATTACAAAGGGCCATAACTCAAGAAGTATTTTTCAAAATTTCTTCAAAAGTTAATCAGGTTGTCTACTCATCACTACCAGTCTATTCATCAAGTTTCAAGGCTCTAGCTTTAATTGTTTTTGAGATATTTTGCTGACAAGATTGCATCCATATTTTTTCAAAGGGCCATAACTCAGAAAAGGGGCATAATCCTGTCAAGAAAAAAAATACGTGTCAGCTATTTTTTCATGAGGAATTCATATATGAAATTTTAAAACAGT
Organism: Anodontia alba; assembly: GCA_964016985.1. Classification (NCBI taxonomy): domain Eukaryota; kingdom Metazoa; phylum Mollusca; class Bivalvia; order Lucinida; family Lucinidae; genus Anodontia; species Anodontia alba. The sequence continues at coordinate 74,234,973 of OZ024828.1, forward strand.
AGCATTCACGGTTTTAAAGTTATGCTATGCATCAAAAAGCGTGACGAACGGACGGACGGAAGGACAGACGGACGGACGGACGGACGAACGGACGAACAACCCAGAAGCAATATACCCCTCCAACTTCTTTGAAGTTGGGGGCATAATAAGCCCCGACTCCTGGCAGCTATGTTTTTTGACGAATCATGACGGCTTGAACAATCTTGATAGAGGGTTACATAAGAAACATTCCTGCAATGTTACATTGAAATCGGTCAAGTGGTTTCTGAAAAAACTATTAAAATTTTCTATACAGATATATAGGAAAATAAGCCCCGCCCCCTAGCGGCCATGTTTTTTTGACAAATCATAACGGTTTGAACAATCTTGGTAAAGGGTCACCAAGGAAACATTTCTGTGAAGTTATATTGAAATCAGTCCAGTGGTTTCTGACGACAAGATTTTTTCAAGTTTTCTATATAGATATATATGGAAAATAAGCCCCGCACCCTCTAGCGGCCATGTTTTTTGACAAATCATGACTGCTTGAACAATCTTGAAAGAGGGTCACTAAGGAAACATTTCTGCCAAGTTATATTGAAATCGGTCCAGTCGTGTCCATGACATGAAGATTTTTAAAATTTTCTATACAGATATATATGCAAAATTAACCCCGCCCCCTAGCGGCCATGTTTTTTAACAAATCATGGCGGCTTGAACAATCTTGGTAGAGGATCATCGAAGAAACATTACTGCAAAATTATATTGAAATCCGTCCAGTGCTTTATGACAAGAAGATTTTTAAAGTTTTCTATATAGATATATAAGGAAAATAAGCCCCACCCCCTGGCGGCCATGTTTTTTGACAAATCCAAATGGCTTGAACAATCTTGCAACAGGATCACCAAGGGAACATTTCTGCAACATTATATGGAAATCGGTCCAGTGGTTTCGGACAAGAAGATTTTTAAAGTTTTCTATACAGATATATAGTGAAAATAAGCCCCACCCCCTGGCGGCCATGTTTTTTGACAAATCCAAATGGCTTGAACAATCTTGGTACAGGATCACCAAGGGAACATTTCTGCAAAATTATATGGAAATCTGTCTAGTGGTTTCTGACAAGAAGATTTTTATATTTTTCTATATAGATATAGGGAAAATAAGCCCCGCCCCCTGGTGGCCATGTTTTTTGACAAATCCAAATGGCTTGAACAATCTTGGTAGAGGATCACCAAAGGAACATTTCTGCAAAATTATATTGAAATCAGTCCAGTGGTTTGGACAAGAAGATTTTTAAAGTTTTCTATATAGATTATATAGGGAAAAAAAGCCCTGCCCCCTGGCGTCCATGTTTTTTCATGAATCCAAATGGCTTGAACAATCTTGCAACAGGATCACCAAAGGAACATTTTTGCAAAATTATATGGAAATCGGTCTAGTGGTTTCGGACAAGAAGATTTTTAAAGTTTTCTATATAGTTTATAGGGAAAATAAGCCCCGCCCCCTGGCGGCCATGTTTTTTGAACAATCTACATGGCTTGAACAATCTTGGTAGAGGATCACCAAAGGAACATTTCTGCAAAATTATATTGAAATCGGTCCAGTGGTTTTGGACATGAAGATTTTTAAAGTTTTCTATATAGATATATAGTGAAAATAAGCCCCGCCCCCTGGCGGCCATGTTTTTTGACAAATCCAAATGGCTTGAACAATCTTAGTACAGAATCACCAAGGGAACATTTCTGCAAAATTATATGGAAATCGGTCTAGTGGTTTCGGACAAGAAGATTTTTATACTTTTCTACACAGATTATATAGGGAAAAAAAGCCCCGCCCCCTGGCGTCCATGTTTTTTGATGAATCCAAATGGCTTGAACAATCTTGCAACAGGATCACCAAAGGAACATTTTTGCAAAATTATACGGAAATCGGTCTAGTGGTTTCGGACAAGAAGATTTTTAAAGTTTTCTATATAGATATATAGGGAAAATAAGCCCCACCCCCTGGCGGCTATGTTTTTTGATGAATCCATATGGCTTGAACAATCTTGGTAGAGGATCACCAAAGGAACATTTCTGCAAAATTATATTGAAATCAGTCCAGTGGTTTCGGACAAGAAGATTTTTAAAGTTTTCTATACAGATATATAGTGAAAATAAGCCCCGCCCCCTGGCGGCCATGTTTTTTGACAAATCCAAATGGCTTGAACAATCTTGGTACAGGATCACCAAGGGAACATTTCTGAAAAATTATATGGAAATCGGTCCAGTGGTTTTGGACAAGAAGATTTTTATACTTTTCTATATAGATATACAGGGAAAATAAGCCCCGCCCCCTGGTGGCCATGTTTTTTGACGAATCCAAATGGCTTGAACAATCTTGGTAGAGGATCACCAAAGGAACATTTTTGCAAAATTATATTGAAATCGGTCCAGTGGTTTGGACAAGAAGATTTTTAAAGTTTTCTATATAGATTATATAAGGAAAATAAGCCGCGCCCCCCTGGCGTCGATGTTTTTTGACGAATCCAAATGGCTTGAACAATCTTCCTAGAGGATCACCAAAGGAACATTTTTGCAAAATTATATTGAAATCGGTCTAGTGGTTTTGGACAAGAAGATTTTTAAACTTTTCTATATAGATATATAGGGAAAATAAGCCCCGCCCCCTACGGCCATGCTTTTGGACGAATCCAAATGGCTTGAACAATCTTGGTAGAGGATAACCAAAGGAACATTTCTGCAAAATTATATTGAAATCGGTCCAGTGGTTTCTGACAAGAAGATTTTTTAAAGTTTTCTATATAGATGTAAAGAGAAAATAAGCCCCGCCCCCCCTGGCGGCCATGTTTTTTGACGAATCCAAATGTCATGAGCAATCTTGGTAGAGGATCACCAAAGGAACATTTCTGCAAATATTATATGGAAATCGGTCCAGTGGTTTCGGACAAGAAGATTTTTATACTTTCTATATAGATATACAGGGAAAATAAGCCCCGCCCCCTGGCGGCCATGTTTTTTTACGAATCCAAATGGCTTGAACAATCTTGGTAGAGGATCACCAAAGAAACATTTCTGCAAAATTATATTGAAATTGGTCTAGTGGTTTCTGACAAGAAGATTTTTAAAGTTTTCTATACAGATATATAGGGAAAATAAGCCCCGCCCCCTGGCGGCCATGTTTTTTGACAAATCCAAAAGGCTTGAACAATCTTGGTAGAGGATCACCAAAGGAACATTTCTGCAAAATTATATTGAAATTGGTCCGGTTTCTGACAAGAAGATTTTTAAAGTTTTCTATATAGATATATAGGGAAAATAAGCCCTGCTCCCTGGCGGCCATGTTTTTTGATGAATCCAAATGGCTTGAACAATCTTGGTAGAGGATCACCAAAGGAACATTACTGTAAAAATTTTATTAAAATTGGTCCAGTGGTTTCTGACGAGAAGATTTTTTGAGTTTTTAGTTAAAAAACCTATTTTTAGCTCCTGTGACCTAGATATGCAATGGACTGGAACCATTTGAACAACTTTGAAAGAGGATCAACCAAGGATCATTCCTGTGAAATTTGGTCAAAATCCAATCAGTGGTTTAGAAGGAGATGTTGTATAAAGATTGTGAACGGACGGACTGACGGACGGACAGACGGATGACGACGACGACGGACGGTGAGTGATCACAATACCTCACCTTGAGCCTTCGGCTCAGGTGAGCTAAAAATGTTTACTGGATACCCACCCTTATCTAGACCTATGTTAATACATAGTTATAACTATTAAATTATTAAAAATGTGTGATAAAGTCTGAGGAGTAAGCTTGCAGATATCACTGATAAGCAGTCTTACTTGAGATTACATGCTTATCCAGATGCCTTCAAATGTTACTGTTTTTATGATGTTGTTTTTGATGATGCCTTAGGGCAATGACGTCATGCAAAAGTTTGTCACAGATGCCCCGACCTTGCAGACCTCCATAAAACTGGGCAAAGTGACTGCAGAATGAATCAATAATATGTTAAATTGTACCTCTTACAAAAATCCTAAACTTGCAAAATTAGCCCAAGTCCAAAGTCGGTGACCATGACATGCGGGTCAACTTGACTTGATTCTTATATGTATGTTTTGTACTTAAAGACATAAGTCCTCATACAAAATTTCAAGTTGCTTCAATGATAAGAACCCTGAAATCTACCTCTTACAAAACTCTTAATCTTTTTTTTTTTTTTTGATTTGGGTTTTATGGCCCTTTCAAGAATATTTCACTTATATTGAGCCGATAATGCATCAAAGGTGGGCAAAAACTGGAGAACCCGAGAAATACCACCTGGCCATCCATAAGCAGAACTTGGATTTCCCACATGTAACCCTAGCGAGACTCGAACCACAGCAGTGAGAAACCTAATGGATTAAGAGTCAACTCTCCTATCCATTTGGCTAGGGGATCCTGCAATCTTAACCTTGCAAAATTAGCCTAAGTCAGAAGTCAGTCAACAGTGACGTATGGGTAATTGTGACCTGATTTTTGTATATTTATGTTGTATTCATAGACATAAATCCTCATACCAAATTTCAAGTTGCTACTATGACAGGAACCCTGAAGTCTAACTCTTACAAAAATCTTAACATTGCAAAATTAGCCAAAGTCAAAGGAGGGCACCTGTGTACTTCCCAGTATATTCCTGTTGTACTCATAGAAATAAATCCTCATACCAAATTTCAAGTTGCTACTATGATAGGAACCCTTAAATCAACCTCTTACAAAAATCTTAACCTTGCAAAATTAGCCTAAGTCAAAGGGAGGGCATCTGTGAAACCATTTCTAGTATATTCCTATTGCACTCATAGACATAAATCCTCATACCAAATTTTAAGTTGCTACTATGACAGGAACCCTGAAGTCTTAACTCTTACAAAAATCTTAACCGTGCAAAATTAGCCTGTCAAAGCGAGGACATATGTGTTTGAAACCATTTCTAGTATATTCCTGTTGTACTCACAGACATAAATCCTCATACCAAATTTCAAGTTGCTACAATGATAGGAACCCTGAAATCTACAAAAATCTTAACCTTGCAAAATTATCCTAAGTCAAGGTGGGGGCATCTGTGTACTTTGAAACCACTTCTAGTATATTCCTGTTTTACTCATAGACATATATCCTCATACCAAATTTCCTTTCGTGGAGATTGATCGTGAAATATTTTCTATGGTCATTCTCTCCCTTCCGCTGATTCAAGAATGGCAGTTGTCAGTTTCTGGCGAAAGAATGTGCACAATACTGGTTAACCGCTTAGAGGACTAAGCCTGCCCAGTAAACGTGTGGTTAGGTAAACTGACCGCGCTCGACATGACCCCATTGGGTTGACTGGGCCATAAAACCTTAACACAAACAAACATACCAAATTTCAAGCTGCTACAAAAATACGAACCTTACAAAAATCTAAACCTGAGTCTAACAGGATCATGTGCGAACGTACGGAATAACCTATGCACATGAGCACTACCTAAACACTATATGCCACCTCATTATGCCGATGGCGGGGGCATAAAAATGCCTATTTTGATGCTACAAAAAACTGAAAATGATGCATATATTTCTAGCTACATAATCAAACGGTTATTGTACCGACTGCAAGCTTGTGTCATTTGATATCCCAACTCGGGACAATATTCACCAATATCAGTGCAATAACCCTATTATACAGCTCTAAACAAAAGAGAAATACCCAGAAAAATACTTCCATTACTCCATAAAAGTGTAGAAGATTCTCTGCTACATGCTTCTAAGGAGTACCCATAACAAGTATTTGTTGAGAACATAGCAACAGATAAGGCACTTTTTTCATCCCAAAAATGCTGATATCTTTCTTATTTCTCCACAAAAACATATGTTGTGGGTACTCATTAGAAGCGCCTTGGCGAGGCGCTTCTAATGGGTACCCACAACATATGTTTTAGTAGAGAAATAAGAAAAATATTATGTGGATACCCCTTCTTATCTGTAGCTATGTGAGAAATAAGAAAACTATCAACACTTTTTTGTTGAAAAGGACAACACAAGACCAGTCACCAGACAAGAAAGCTTATCTCAAATCAGGTTTGTTTTTCATATGAAATTTTTTTATCTGCTTATGGCCAAGTCAACACTTTTAAGGTCATGTTGAGCCAGTCAGTTAAAGCAGTTTACCAGTAGTTGTACACATCCTTTCACCAGTAACTGACAGCTGCCCTTCTTGAGTCTGCCGAAGAGCGAGAATGACAGTAGAAATGATTTCATGGTCAATCTCCATGTATGCTTTGTGTTAAACCAATAATATGAGGTTTCTCCAGATGGATAGCACAAACTCTGATCAGACAGAGTTATGGTGCGGCCTGATCTCATAGCTCCAAATAAAAAAACTTAACGATAATACCCCACCATTATCATGTCGTGTGCAGATAGATAACTGTCAAAAATTGACGAAATTTGCCAATGAGCAATCCCCAAGCAGATCTCCACAATATCAATGCACATATCAAATCTGGTAAAAATCCATTGAGATTTACTAAGTTATTGTCCTGATGTATTGCAGGCAGATAACTCTGTCAACAAAAGGACCATGATGGCCCTGTATCGCTCACCTGAGTATCATAGCACTTAGAGAACCTGACCTAGAATTGATCAAGGCAAACATTCTGACCAAAATTCATAATGATTATATTAACAAGTAAGACAGTGTAGCATGTCTAATGGACTGTGAAAGAGGCCAAGGTCAAATATGGGTAACTGCACTCAAGAGGCCATGCTAAGATGTATGCATATGCTAAGTATCACTGGCTGTAGGAGCAATAGTTACTGAGAAACTGACCTAAACACAAACACTTTACAAGTGCCAAATATCACGGTAGGACCAATAGTTGCGAGCCCCCATAGCTTAGTGGATAGGACAGCTGACCCTTAATCCATTAGGTTTCTCACCGCTGTGGTTCGAGCCTCGCTCGGGTCACATGTGGGAAAGCCAAGTTCTGCTTACGGATGGTCAGGTGGTTTTTCCCCAGGGTCTCTGGCTTTTCGCCCACCTTTGATGAACGATCGGCTCTATATAAGTGAATATTCTTGAAACCCAAATCAAAAAACAGGACCAATAGTTACTGAGAAACTAACCTAAACGGATAAACTTAAGAAAGTCACTGGACTGTGAAATATATGTCATAAGTGACCCAGTTCCAAACTTCACCTAGAAATCATCAAGACAAACATTTTGAGCAAGATTCATGATGGTTATTTAAAAAATGTGACCTCTGGAGTGTTAACAAGGTTTTCCTTTGATTTAGCCTGGTGACCTAGTTTTTAACTCCAAGTGACCCAATTTCAAACTTGCTCTAGAAATCATCAAGACAAACATTTTGAGCAAGATTCATGATGATTGCTTCAAAAATGTGACCTCTAGACTGTTATGGTCGTCCTTTAATTTGGCCAGGTGACCTAGTTTTTGACCCCAAGTGACCCAGTTTTGAACCTGACCTAGATCTCATCAAGACAAACATTTTGAGCAAGATTCATGATGATTGCTTAAAAAATGTGACCTCTGGAGTGTTAACAAGGTTTTCCTTTGATTTAGCCTGGTGACCTAGTTTTTGACCCCAAGTGACCCACTTTCAAACTTGCTCTAGAAATCATCAAGACAAACATTTTAAGCAAGATTCAGGATGATTGCTTCAAAAATGTAACCTCTAGAGTGTTAACAAGGTTATCCTTTGATTTGGCCAGGTGACCTAGTTTTGACCCAAAGTGACCCCGTTTCGAATTTGACCTGCAAATCATCTAGACAAACATTTGAGCAAGATTCATGATGATTGCTTCAAACATGTGACTGCTATGTTAACAAGGTGGACCGGTAACCTAGATTTTCATCCCAAGTGACCCAGTTTCGAACTTGACCTAGAAATCATCAAGACAAACATTTCGAGCAAGATTCATGATGATTGATTAAAAAATGTGACGTCTAGAGTGTTAATAAGGTCTTCCTTTGATTTGGCCAGGTGACCTAGTTTTTGACCCCATGTGACCCAGTTTCGAACCTGACCTAGAACTCATCAAGACAAACATTTTGAGCAAGATTCATGATGATCACTTCAAAAATGTTACCTCTGGGGTGTTAACAAGATTTTCCTTTGATTTGGCCTGGTGGCCTAATTTTTTACCCCAAGTGACCCAGTTTCGAAGCTGACCTAGAAATCATCAAGACAAACATTTTGAGCAAGATTCATGATGATTGCTTGAAAAATGTGACCTAGAGTGTTAACAATATTTTCCTTTTTGACCTGGTGACCTAGTTTTTGACCCAAGTGACCCAGTTTTGAACCTGACCTAGATTTTATAACAGCAAACATTCTGAGCAAGTTTCATCAAGATTGGGTAAAAACTGTGACCTCTAGAGTGTTAACAAACTAATTGTTGACAACTGACGACGGACGATGGACAGAGGGTGATCACAATAGCTCTCCCATTAGCAATCTAAAAGCAGATATCTACAATATCAATGTAAATGCCAAGTTTGGTGAAAATTAATTGATATTTACTAAAGTTATCATCCAGAAATGAAAATACGGACGTGTCGTGGGCAGGTAACTCGGTCAAAAATTGATGAAATTTGCCCATCAGCAATCCCAAAGCAGATCTCCACAACATCAATGCACACACCAAGTTTGGTAAAAACGCATTGACATTTACTAAAGTTATCTTCCGGAAATGAAAATACTGTCACAAATTTGACAAAATTTGCCCATTAACAATCCCAAACCAGATCTCCACAATATCATTGCACACACCAAGTTTGGTGAGAATCCACCGACATTTACTCAAGTTATAGTGCGGAAATGAAAATACGGACGGATGGAGATACGACAGATGGACGGACACAGGGACAGCCAAGGTGATACCATAATACCCCGCCACTACTGTGTGGTGGGGTATAAAAAGCTTATTCCAAACAAAAATTTTTTGTACTGATATTTCTCTTACTTCTCCATGATGTTTCTTTTTTATTTCTCCACAAAAACATACATTGTGGGTATCCATGCAGCATTTCCAATGAGTACCCACAACATATGTTTTTGTGGAGAAATAAGAAAAATCTTTACCTGATATCCCTCTTATCTGGAGATATGTGATCTGAGTTCAATGGACAGATAGAAAATATTTCATGATCAATCTCCATGAAAGAATGTTGCCAACCTCGGCGCAGGTTGAACCCGCAACCTCCTGGTCTCCAGTTGGACGGCACATCCAACTGAGCCACTGAGGCCTGCAAGTATTTGGTGATAATTCTAGGATAATTTTCTTCAGCTCTCCATTAAAACATATGTCGTGGGTACTCATTAGAAGAACCTTGGCGAGGTGCTTCTAATGAGTACCCACAACATATGCTTTTATGGAGAAATAAGAAAAATTATCCCAGAATTATCACCAAATACTCCTCTTTAACAAGTCGTCTGATGGACAAAAATGTCTCAAGTTGTGGCTAATGTGATTCAAATTGTTTCCAAAAAAGATCATTTGCATGAAAACGTTTTCTGCTTATATTTATGGCTACATCTAAATAGGTTTGACATACACAATAATAATTTACAAGATTATTACCTTTTTCATATTTCTTTGAACATTTACATTTTTACAGGATATTTTATTCGAATCAAACTGATCTGCCCCACAGACTTGACAAAGGTCAGGGTCACATTCACGAACAGCGAGAAAACATGGGCACTGTTTGGTGTTACATTGAGCCTTACAGCGGCACCCTGGGAAACGATTCTGACCTGAAAGATAGGGAAAGATAGGTCATGACAACTAAATTCATAGCTCCAGATAGGGAGGTATCTTTTTTCTTATCATTTTTATGGAGAAATAAAAAAAAATATCAATACTTTTGGGTTGCAGCTTTGTAAAATCTTTAAAACACACCTGACAAAGATTTCCATCATCATATTTACAAACAGATAAGCAATAATAAAACCCCTTTGAAGAACATGTAGTACTATAGGGCTGTTGTACTGCTATTGGTGAATATCACCAATATCAGTGCAATAACACTATTAAATAGTTTTAAATATTTTGCATCATTTTCAGTTTTGCTTTTTGTTGTTTTTATTATTATTATTCATTGTCTCGGCTTTGCACTCTGTAAGTAGAAAGAAAAAATATGTTAGGAAGAAATACTACATAATTGTTAGCATAGATTTGTATTTTACATGGTCATAATTGACAACAGTTACTAGATAATCAAAGAAGATGCATGTCATAAAAGCTAGGCCACGATGTCCATTTAGACTATTCTTATTACATGATGTGCAAACTAGAAAGGTGTCCAAAGTACATGGATGCCCCCACCTGAAAAACTTAAATGCAAATTGCTAAAGCCAGACGTGGATGGAGACAGACAGGGGTAACACTACATTAAGAAAACAAGCCTATTCAAATAAAGAAATTTTCAGATGAAAAACTGATATTTTTCATATTTCTGCTCAAAACATAGATGAGGCAGTTCTAACGAGTACACACAATCTATGTTTTTGAGCAGAAATAAGAAAAATAATTCGTACCCCTGTAAACCCCAGTTTTACTATATAAAAGTGGGGTTTAAGGGGGTCAAAATTATATAGGCATGTTTTTGTGATGTATGCTCTTTCCACCATTCTTCGAATGGCTAGAGTGTAAAAACTATAACCAACTAGTTTACTTTTGACAGCCCAGTCGGTGGGCAGTGTAGCAGTATAGCACTTGTATGCAAATGCCATATCTCTAGCCTGTCCAGCAGAGAACCATGCCAGACAGCAGTGCACCCATGCTTATGCTCCCTGCAAACACTGACATGCAAGGAATTCCTGGGGCATCCCACTGGTGGCACTATGATAGCGATAATGCTCCCACGGGACAGGCACAAGATATCCAGTGTATGGGTCCTTTTTCTGTATGGAGATGTGATGCATCTACAACATGGATTGATAACTAGAGCTGGTGTTTGTAAAACACTATGCCCCCAACTGCCTGACTCTAACACTGTTTGACTCCAACACTGCTTAGCCATGACGGTAACAACAGTACAAATATATGATTTCAATGTTATTTTATCAAAGGGAAATAACTCTAAAATAGGAGATGATTGGGATAAGAAAAAAATACGGATCACCTATTTTTTCATGAGGAATCAAAACATGAAATTTCAAAACATTAGCATACATGGTTCTAAACTTATGCTATACACAATAAAGCAACGACATTAAATGGCCCGAAATTGCGAAGGGCCATAACTCCAACATTTCATTTAATTGGTTCAAATTTATTCAGGTGATCTCCTCCTCAATCCCAATCAGTATACCAAATATCATGGCTCTAGCTTAAATACTTTTTGAGATATCTTGCTGAAAAAGTCAAAATGCCTAGAACTACAAAGGGCCATAACTACATCAATTTTTCATGGAATTCCCTAAAAAACAAACCAGGTAATCTCCACATCATCCCCAATCAGCATATAATATTTCAAGACCCTAGCTTAAGTGCTTTTCGAGAAATCTTGCTGACAAGGTCAAAATGAGCAGAACTGCAAAGGGCCGTAACTTTATCAATATTTTCATGGAATTCTCTCAAAATATAATCTGGTAATGTACACATCATTCCCACTCACTGTATCGAATTTCAAGAACCCAGCTTAAATACTTTTCAAGATATCTTGCTCACAAGATTTAATTCTGATTTTTTTCAAAGGGGCATAACTTTAAATAAACATGCTAGACAAGAAACAAAATACGGGTCGGCTATTTTTTCATTAGGAACCCAAATATAAAATTTCAAAACCCTAGCGTGCAGGGTTCTTAAGATATGGCATGCACAAAAAAAGCTTGATGAACGGACAAACAGTCGGATGGACAAATGAAGGCAAAATAATATGCCCCATCAATTTCATTCGAAACTGGGGGCATAATCAGGTCATCTACTCATCGCTACCAATCTATTCATCAAGTTTCAAGGCTCCAGCTTCAATAGTTTTTGAGATATTTTGTTCACAAGGGAAACATGCCCAAATTTACAAAGGGCCATTACTTATGAAATATTTTTCAGAATTTACAAAAAAAATTAATCAGGTCATCTACTCATCATTACCAATCAATTCACTAAGTTTCAAGTCTCTAGCTCTAATAGTTTTTGAGATATTTTGTTGACAAGATAAAAATGCCCAAAATAACAAAGGGGCATAACTCAAGAAGTATATTTCAAAATTTCTTCAAAAGTTTATCAGGTTGTCTACTCATCACTACAAATCCATTTACTAAGTTTCAAGGCTCTAGCTCTAACAGTTTTTGAGATATTTTGCTGACAAGGTAAAATTGCCCAAAATTACAAAGGGCCATAACTCATGAAGTATTTTTCAGAATTTCTTCAAAAATTAATCAGGTCATCTACTCATCACTACAAATCCATTTACTAAGTTTCAAGGCTCTAGCTCTAACAGTTTTTGAGATATTTTGCTGACAAGATAAAAATGCCTAAAATTACAAAGGGGCATAACTCCAGAAGTATATTTCAAAATTTCTTCAAAAGTTTATCAGGTTGTCTACTCATCACTACCAGTCTATTCATCAAGTTTCAAGGCTCTAGCTTCAATAGTTTTTGAGATATTTTGCTGACAAGGTAAAAATGCCCTAAATTACAAAGGGCCATAACTCATGAAGTGTTTTTCAGAATTTCTTCAAAAGTTAATCAGGTCATCTACACATCACTACAAATCCATTTACTAAGTTTCAAGGCTCAAGCTCTAACAGTTTTTGAGATATTTTGCTGACAAGGTAAAAATGCCCAAAATTACAAAGGGCCATAACTCAAAAGGCATTTTTCAAAATTTCTTCAAAAGTTAATCAGGTTGTCTACTCATCACTACCAGTCTATTCATTAAGTTTCAAGGCTCTAGCTCCAATGGTTTTTGAGATATTTTGCTGACAAGATAAAAATGCCCAAAATTACAAAGGGCCATAACTCATGAAGTATTTTTCAGAATTTCTTCAAAAGTTAATCAGGTAGTCTACTCATCACTACAAATCCATTTACTAAGTTTCAAGGCTCTAGCTCTAACAGTTTTTGAGATATTTTGCTGACAAGGTAAAATTGCCCAAAATTACAAAGGGCCATAACTCATGAAGTATTTTTCAGAATTTCTTCAAAAATTAATCAGGTCATCTACTCATCACTACAAATCCATTTACTAAGTTTCAAGGCTCTAGCTCTAACAGTTTTTGAGATATTTTGCTGACAAGATAAAAATGCCTAAAATTACAAAGGGGCATAACTCCAGAAGTATATTTCAAAATTTCTTCAAAAGTTTATCAGGTTGTCTACTCATCACTACCAGTCTATTCATCAAGTTTCAAGGCTCTAGCTTCAATAGTTTTTGAGATATTTTGCTGACAAGTTAAAAATGCCTTAAATTACAAAGGGCCATAACTCATGAAGTGTTTTTCAGAATTTCTTCAAAAGTTAATCAGGTCATCTACACATCACTAGAAATCCATTTACTAAGTTTCAAGGCTCAAGCTCTAACAGTTTTTGAGATATTTTGCTGACAAGGTAAAAATGCCCAAAATTACAAAGGGCCATAACTCAAAAGGCATTTTTCAAAATTTCTTCAAAAGTTAATCAGGTTGTCTACTCATCACTACCAGTCTATTCATTAAGTTTCAAGGCTCTAGCTCCAATGGTTTTTGAGATATTTTGCTGAAAAGATAAAAATGCCCAAAATTACAAAGGGCCATAACTCATGAAGTATTTTTCAGAATTTCTTCAAAAGTTAATCAGGTCATCTACTCATCACTACAAATCCATTTACTAAGTTTCAAGGCTCTAGCTCTAACAGTTTTTGAGATATTTTGCTGACAAGGTAAAATTGCCCAAAATTACAAAGGGCCATAACTCAAGAAGTATTTTTCAAAATTTCTTCAAAAGTTAATCAGGTTGTCTACTCATCACTACCAGTCTATTCATCAAGTTTCAAGGCTCTAGCTTTAATAGTTTTTGAGATATTTTGCTGACAAGATAGCATCCATATTTTTTCGAATGGGCCATAACTCAGAAAAGGGGCATAATCCTGTCAAGAAAAAAAATACGGGTCAGCTATTTTTTCATGAGGAATCCATATATGAAATTTCAAAACAGTAGCATTCACGGTTTTAAAGTTATGCTATGCATCAAAAAGCGTGACACACGGACGGACGGACCGACGGAAGGACGGACGGACGGACGAACAACCCAGAAGCAATATGCCCCTCCAACTTCTTTGAAGTTGGGGGCATAATAAGATACCTTACGGGCTTTTCAGGGCCATGCCTGAGGTCATTTGAATAAGTAAGGAGGACATAACCACGTCACAGTCAAGTTGTATGACTTGTGTATGGTAAATGGACGTGAGCTTATTTCAGCATCATTTTCAGTTGTTTGTAGTCTCAAAATAGGCATTTATATTATCTTAAATTCTGAGCCTGCTGAATGGTAATGGAAGGCTCTGTGCAGTAAAATGCTATACAGTGAGGAGCTAAACTTTGCGTCTAGCAGGATTGAAGCTCAGAACCTCATGATCCTAAATCAGGAGCGCTAACTCCTAGGCAACGTGGACATTTCTGACTAGGCCAATATGCAGGCTAATTTAAAGGCTCCATATTCCTCAAAAATAGACTTTTTTTTATCCAAGAAAGATTTAATAAATTGATATAGAGTATTAATACGATCATAAAATGTGGCATCTGACAGCCGGTAAAATTTAAGTTATTCTCTCCTTTTTGAACTGGATCAAAAATGAAATGATATTTTATCCCATCTCTGAATTAATGTTGGCAACATTAATTCAGAGATACGCTAAAAAATCATTTCATTTCGAGAATGAGAGACTAACTGAAATTTTACAGGCTGTCAGGTGCCGTATTTTATGATTCAATTAATACCATATATCAATTTATTAAGCCTTTCTTGGATAATAAAATGTCTATTTTTGAGGGATATGGAGTCTTTAAAGGGAATGGATAGACTTTTAGGGGTTGCAACTCTGTCCAAATTGAGTTTATCCCCTTTTGAAAAGGGGTGTACTTTAAAAGGAAAAGTCCTCTTCTGAAAAGCAGTCCACTCTATAAGGAAAGAATTTGCTCTCTCTGGGAGCACATTCTTTCAGCTTGGTAAGCAGTAAAGCAAATAGAATGCCATACAGTTGTCTCCCTTGGCAGAAATGGTGAAAATACTAAGTGTATCCATTGCCCTGAAGTCTTGTCTATTCCCATATCGGAGGAATTGTTAAGAAGTACTTGGTGATAATTATGGGATAATTTTCTCCAGTTCTCCATAAAAATGGTAAGGCGCTTCTAATCAGTACCTACAACTTATGATTTTATGGAACAACTAGAGCTGTCAGAGGATCTGATTATAGCCTCCCTACAGTGCCATCAGAGGAGAAAGACACACACAAGTGTGTTGAAAAATTTTGATGTTTAAAAATTGGAGAGGAAGAACAGATAAGAAAATTAAAAACCTACCAAGGGACATAAGTCCAAGAGTTATGGGCCCTTGGCCACTATTCTGTCACTGCACCTGCCTTACCTTAGAAACAAAGTGTGGTATAAGTTTCATCTTAGTAGGACCACAAACATAATAACGCTTATTGCCTTAGTAATAATGCCTGTTTATTTTTGCAGACTACGCACACATGCCGCCTTGTGTACTAGTATGAAAAACCTTGGCGCGAATATTTGTTAAGGCTGAAAACGGAAATGGCCTAATATTTCCGATCATTTGTTTACAAGTTCAAGGACGTAACCATCCTTGACATTGTTTTAACATCTGCAGCAATTTGTCCGCTAGCTCGCAAAACGAAAAAACATAATTTATTCAAACTTTAAGCTTTTTATTTAAAATTTAACTGCCGGTTATCAAAATTCATGTCGGGCAGATGCAAGAATGTTAAGAGAAGAAATGGATCTGCGGGAGGCGGCACTTCTGTGGAAAAGCGAAGCAAAAAGGATGCGGCAACATGTAGCGGTGACATTGACAATGACAATGGTGGGCGCCCAGAGGTGGAGAGACTCGATTTGCTCAAAGGCGTGAGCAATTTGGGTCACTCCGCCGGTACAGGTATGCATAAAACAACCCGTAAATCAAGCGTTGTCGACTTTGAACAGATTCTCAAAGAATCTTTAGGGGATGAGTTTGTTCACACTCAACAACCTGCCTTTAGTGCTTTGGAGCATGCTGATACCACCGAAATGGTGAGGTGTGGTGGTGATGCAATCGCTTTTCATGTACCAGAAGCAATTAAGCGTAAAATCAGGCAACATGAGTTTATGAACTTGGCTGTTCTGCTCAAGGGGGTTGTGGAGTTGTCTGAGCTTTATGGTAGCAATTTGATAAGCTTGAATGATAAGGGGCAGTTGGAAACGCGCCCAAAATCAGTGACTGATAAAATCACATCTATTGCCAGATGGACGGATGCCTTTTTGATTTTCTCAAGCATATATTTGTTAGAGTATCCGCAAAGAACACAAGAAATCCTCAAATATATGTCGCTTATAAGGGAGGCAGCTGCATGCAATGCTGGATTTGGCTGGAGACACTATGATGAGCAATTTCGACTGTGACAGGCTTTAGATGTTCAGCCCTGGGGGGTTATCAACTCCGACTTGTGGCTAAGGTGCTTTTCATCCCGGGGGCCGCAGTCACTGGCTTATCAATCTTTTAATGCCACAGGTATCTGTACCACCACCCACTTGCTTAGACTTCAACAAAGGTCATTGCTCGTGGAACATCTGTCGTTATTGACATTTATGTTCTGTCTGCTCATCTGCAGATCATGGTAAATGGGAATGCCCCAGTAATACTCGCATTAGTCAGTTTGGGCAGAGAGGTCAAGCACAGATTCAGCTATTTCGTGTCCAGCCATTTCATGGCTCTTTCCGTGGAACAAGAAGCGCTCGTCCCTTCTGGCGTGGGGCAGGGTGTCGTCCATCGAGAGGTAATGCCAATTAATAGGAGGCTGGATACTATGGCCCCATTGCCTGTGAATATTGCGGAATTGGAAAGGGAATTAGTGGGTTACAATCCGGCAGCTGCAGTTGAACTTTTAGACGGTTTTATAAATGGTTTTAAAATCAATTATTCGGGTCCCTGTAGACCCACCGATTCGCGAAATATCAAATAGGCAGCAAAGCATCCAGACGTGGTACTTATGAAGATTAGAAAAGAGCTACAGCTAGGCAGAATTGCTGGTCCATTTGATGAGCGCCCTTTACCTAATTTGAGAGTTTCGCCAATTGGTTTGGTACCTAAAAAAGAGCCCAATGAATTCAGACTAATACATCATTTATCTTATCCTTCTGGTGCATCTGTTAATGACTATATTGATCGACGACATTGCTCTGTCCAGTACACTAGTTTTGATGAAGCCATTCATATGGTACAAGAATTAGGGTCGCAGTGTTTGCTTTTCAAAATGGATATTCGAAATGCTTTTAGGATCTTACCCCTAGCAGTCTCAGAATTGATTCAGTTAGGTTTCAAGTTCCAAGGACAATATTACGTTGAGAAATGCATGCCATTCGGATGTTCCGTAAGCTGTAAAAAGTGGGAACTTTTTGCTACCTTTTTGAAATTTCTGGTTCGGAAAAAGTCTGGAAGCAAGCATCTATTGCACTATCTTGATGACTTCCTTGGGGGTGGTAGGAAGGACACAAATGAATGTTTGTACCTTATGGATGTATTTCAGCAATGTATGCATCAGCTCAATGTTGTGATCGCAGATGATGAAACTGCTGGGCCTGCAACTGTTATTTGTTTTTGAGGTTTAGATATTGACTCTGATAAAATGGAAGTCTATACCTATTCACAAAATCCAAGAAATTCTTGAATGAATAGACTCATTTTTACACCGAGAGAAAGTTACACTACATGAGATGCAGAGCCTGATTGGAATGTTGAACTTTGCATGTAGAGCTTTTGTTCCCGGTAGACCCTTTTGTCGTAGGCTCATTAATGCAATTTGTGGTTTGACCAAACCGTACCATCATTTGCACATTACAAGCGGCATTCATCAGGATCTTTGTATGTGGCACTATTTTTTCAAAAACTTTAATGGAATTGCTGTTTTTGGACAAATCGTTACTTTAATTGGTTGGTCAATTGGAAAATTAACCATTTGCTGTGGCGGAAAATTCTATGTAGTCGATGGTTACTGGCTCGAGACTGGGTAAAATGGTGTGTTTAGCAGAATAATCAAAGGGAGAGTAGCATTACATAAGCATTGCTTGCTAGTTTTTTAGGTTATTTCCCTTGATCAGGCTCCATGGCTGGAATCACCTGAAGAGGGTTTATCAAAACTATCCTTTTTAGTGCTCATGTAGCCCGGAGTAGTCGATGGCGCTGATTTGCTGATTTTATATGATTAGGTAACATGAGTCCAACCTTTTGGCGGATGCAGCATATTTTAGCCATGCTTTTATTATTGTGCACAATGCTTATTGATGGAGCAAAGCAAGTAGAGTTGGCATGCAAAGGATAGCAGGACAATTATTGGCAGAGCTAAGTGAGCAGTTTGCAAGCAAGGGGTAGATAGCAGGCATGCAATCTCGTCTCGACCATCCATCGGCTGCATAGTTTTTTCCCAATCTCTACCAGGCATCAATGGGCTGGCATGCACTTTGTTGAGCACCTGGGGAGATAGCACATCACGGCCTGATATAGTCCACTCTTAAGGTTACTTTATCTACATCGTCAGTCATTTATTGCAAATTACATGTTCAAGTAATACAACTGCCTATTACAATGGATATATTGACACTTATTTCGTTTGTTATTTATTGGACCTGATCACTAGGCTGTCATAAAATAATAACGCTTATTGCCTTAGCAATAATGCCTGTTTATTTTTGCAGACTACGCACACATGCCGCCTTGTGTACTAGTATGAAAAACCTTGGCGCGAATATTTGGTAAGGCCTAAAACGGAAATGGCCGAATATTTCCGGTCATTTGTTTTCAGGTTCAAGGACGTAACCATCCTTGACATTGTTTTAACATCTGCAGCAATTTGTCCGCTAGCTCGTAAAACGAAAAACCCACCAACCTCACCCAGTTGGCTTTGCATGGGGTATTGAACTTGTAACAATTTTATAACTTTTATTCTATACCAGTGATTTTAACCGTAAGTAAACTTTGTATGTTTCTATGGAAATACTGCCTTTAGTTTCTAATTTCAGTTTGTGCTGCTTCATTTGTTGGTTTGCTATGATGTCTAACAGCGATAAGACCATTTCCATGAGTTTACTCTTCCCATTACAGTGTCTTCCTGGCATGGACAACTTGAGTAACTTGGTCTGGCAGTACCTAGTCGCGATGAGGGGGAAAATTCTATGTAGTCGATGGTTACTGGCTCGAGACTGGGTAAAATCGTGTGTTTAGCAGAATAATCAAAGGGAGAGTAGCATTACATAAGCATTGCTTGCTAGTATTTTAGGTTATTTCCCTTGATCAGGCTCCATGGCTGGAATCACCTGAAGAGGGTTTATCAAAACTATCCTTTTTAGGACTCATGTGGCCCGGAGTAGTTGATGGCGCTGACTTGCTGATTTTATATGATTAGGTAACATGAGTCCAACCTTTTGGCAGATGCAGCATATTTTAGCCATGCTTTTATTATTGTGCACGATGCTTATTGACGGAGCAAAGCAAGTAGAGTTGGCATGCATACATCGTCAGTCATTTATTGCAAATTACATGTTCAAGTAATACAACTGCCTATTACAATGGATATATTGACACTTATTTCGTTTGTTATTTATTGGACCTGATCACTAGGCTGTCATAAAATAGAAGTTATTAAGCAAAAGGCATTTTAATTTTTTGAAAACCTACCAAGGGACATAGCTCCAAGAGTTATGAACCCTTTGCCCCTATCCTGGTAAATACGATACATCCAGTCATTGTCCATGTTTATAGGAACTTTCAGCTTTCTAGTTTTTTGATAGTTCCTGAGAAATCTGTTATGAAAATTTTCAAGAATGGCAACTTTTGAAAACCTATCAAGGAACATAACTCCAAGAGTTATGGGCCCTTGGCCACCATTCTGCCTCTACACCCTTCTTACCTTAGAGACCAAGTGTGGTATAACGTTCACTGAAGTAGGACCACAAACATAAAAGTTAATAAGCAAAATGCATTTTAAATTTTGAAAACCTACCAAGGGACATAACTCCAAGAGTTATGGGCCCTTGGCCACAATTCTGTGATTACACCTTACTTACCTTAGAGACCAAGTGTAGTATAAGTTTCACTGAAGTAGGACCACAAACATAAAAGTTATTAAGCAAAATGCATTTTAATTTTGCAGTCATGGAATCACAGAATGACAGAATCACGGAAGGACATGGCAAATAGAGTTACTGGATTTGCCATGTCCTTCCGTGATTCTGTGGCAGTATAATCCCACTTTTTTCAAAGTGGGGCTATAAAAAAGAAAAATTATCCCAGAATTATTACCAAATACTCCTTCTTAACAATTCCTCACCCATATATTTCAAGTAACATTCATGTGACATGGCTCAATCTTTGGTTTCTACAAGAAGAGTCTAACTTCAATAGCTTGAACATCTTTGGGACCATTGTTTGTTTGTGTTGAGGTTTTACGCCCCAGTCAACCCAATGGGGTCATGTCGAGTGCGGTCAGTTTACCTAACCACACGTTTACTGGGCAGGCTTAGTCCTCAAAGCGGTTAACCAGTATTGTGCACATTCTTTCGCCAGAAACTGACAACTGCCCTTCTTGAATCAGCAGAAGGGAGAGAATGACCGTAGAAAATATTTCACGATCAATCTCCACGAAAGAATGTTGCCTACCTTGGCGGGGGTCGAACCCTCGCCCCCCTCCCACTGATCTCACGTCAGACGCGAATCCAACTGAGCCACCGAGGCCGGCTTTTGAGACCACTGAAATTTGTTCTAGACATGGGTAATTCAAGTCACTGAGGTTTAATCATAAATGAGGCAAATGGGATATTTAGGGACAGCTTTTCAATCCTCTATAAAATAAAGGTACGCTGGGTGTACTCAAGTTGCTTCAATGAAGCAATTCTAAAGAGTACACACAAGATTTTTAGATAAATAAGAAAATATCCCTAAAATATCCCTAAATATCTGTTTTCTTGAGCTAGGCGGAAGAGTTTTGAAAGGAACTCAAAAATGAGTTCAAATCAGCCAGGGCAAACAAGCCATTGGTGTTCAAGTCATTGAAGGTTTACGGTAGGTATGACACACACTCACAGTCCGGACTACACTGGCAGAATTTCTCACAGAAGTTCTGTGCTAGGATACACTGGCAGGTCTCGTCACACCTCTGTCCTGGATGATCACAGGGAATGTAGTTACTGACCGTCTTTGACAAACTGTCCTTCTTCAGCTGAATCTTGCGACAGTGCATTGACCATAATCTGGTAAAGAAAAACTATTAGAGTTGGCTAGTCAGAGCTAAAAAGATTATCGATTATCAGTCCTGCCATTGTGATCGATAATTGATTAGTAATCACTGAAAATTTGGTCATAATTTTACCTGTCTGTCTGAGCATGACTCTTACCATATGTTATACTTAACCAACATATTTGGCCAGACAGGTCTGAGCGAACAGTGTAGACCCAGACGAGATGCCGCTAAATGCAGCATCTTATCAGGGTCTACACTGTCTGCCACTCATTCAGCTATTTTTAGACACAACAATGGGTAGTAAATTGTACTTGTTCAAATTTTAGATAAAGTATAGTAAGGAGTTGAGGTGTCTGAATACGAGGGTCGTGCAAAGTTCTGTCACTAATAGGCTTCCTTAGTTTTATCCCAGGCATATTTTAAAATGCTTCACTGCACTTGAGTGGTGTGTTGAATAGCTAATGATACCCTTTTATTTCATGCAAATTGCTTTTCAACTGACGGAGTTATTTCAAATTGAAATAGATGTAGTCATATACACTGACCAATTTACTTGTTACATTGGAACATGGACCAGAAGACTGAAATTTGTAGCTATATTAAATGCCACAGTAGGCTTAATATAGATTCAAAGCAGATATTTAATGAATTGTGTGGTATATATGGACCTCAGACCATTTCAATGCGCACAGTTTTTAGGTGGGTTAAAGCTCTTAAAGCTGGGAAATTTTCTGTTGAAGATGATACCCGTCCTGGAAGGCCTAAAACCTCTGTTACCAAGGCTAACATCGCTGCTGTAAAGATTGTGGTCGAACAAGATGTGCGACTGTCAGTCAAAGATATAGCAAGTTGTGTTGGCATATCAGAAGGCAGTGTGCAAACAATTCTGAAAAAGCGTTTGGACCTGAATAAGGTTTGCGCTTGGTGGGTACCTCATTTGCTCACTGGGGAGCAAAAGACGCAACACCTTAAATGTGCCCGGGAACTTTTGCAAACATGCAAAGGCTGTAATAGTCTGGTTATTTCTAACTTGCTAACAGGTGATGAAACCTGGGTGCACATGTTTGAGCCACAAAGAAGGGCTGATAATAAGCAATGGAAGCGAAAAGATCAAAAACGCCCATGTATTGCCAAGAGAACCTTAAGTTCGAAAAAGATGTTGTACGCAATTTTCTTAAATTCAAGTGGGCCAGTCGTTCAAGTGTCTTGTCCATCTGGTCATACAGTCACTGGCCAATTCTACAAGAATTCTGTACTGAAGAAAGTGAAAGAGTTTTACAATAAGAAAGGACCAAGCACAGGATGGTCAGGAGTCCACCTTTTACATGACAACGCCTCCTCTCATAAATGTGAGGTTGTTAAGTCTTTTTTGGCTTCTGAAAAGGTGAAAGTTTTAAACCATCCACCTTATTCACTTGACCTGAGTCCCTGTGACTTCTTTTCATTTCCGAGGCTTAAGAAAATGCTTTCTGGAAATAAGTATACGTCTAGAAGTTCTCTTGGCAGCGCTATTTATCAGTGTCTCCAACAGATACCAAAAGAAGACTATTTATCTGCTTTTCGCGACTAGGTAAAAAGGTTACAAAAATTTGTTTCAGTAAAGGAGGAATACTTTGAAGGTTTGTGATAAAAATATATTTGATAAAACGTAGCACTGAAGTAATCCGAACCCAGTGACAAAACCTATTGCAGGACCCTCGTACTAAGGGTAAATATGGTAAAGTAACAGACACAGAAAACAAATGATTGATTATTCACAAATCTGTAACAATAGTCATTTTGCCGAATTTGTTTGTTTGTGTTGAGATTTTACTGCCCAGTCAACCCAATGGGGTCATGTCGAGCGCGTCAGTTTACCTAACCACACGTTTACTGGGCAGGCTTAGTCCTCTAAGCGGTTAACCAGTATTGTGCACATTCTTTCGCCAGAAACTGACATCTGCCCTTCTTGAATCAGCGGAAGGGAGAGAATGACCGTAGAAAATATTTCAAGATCAATCTCCATTTTGTGGAATTTATTGATCAATTAATCAATTATCCGATTACTTGTGCCAGCCTTAAAACTATCAATTAAACTTGGCCACAATCAGCCATGAGAATAGATTGGTGAAAAAAACAACAACAAACAAACAAAAACACAGCAAAAAACAAACAAAAAAACACCTGAACCCTCCCCCTCCCCATATATCTCTGCAAAAACACCAGATTTAAAGATTTTGTTTGCTTGATTTGGAGTTTTATGGCCAAGTCAACATTGTTATAGTCATGTCGAGCAGGTTAGTTAATCTACACAGTCTCACACTTTTCTTGGGCAGGCTTATTGCTCTAAGCGGTTATCAGTACTTTCTGTCAGATCAGCAGAATGGGGAGAATGATAGCAGAAATGCCCAGTCTGATCAGAGTCATTGCTGTGCGCTCAATGGGCAGCTAAGGACCCAAGCCTTCTTCGTGCTGATAGCGAAGACTGATCAGATTGGGCAGCTACCCAGGCTGATCTGAGTCTTCGCTGTGTGCACATGGCATTTTGTAGGTTTTGTCATGCGCTGACTCATATATGTTTTGTGGAGAAATAAGTAAACTATTAATAGTTTTTGGCTGAAAACAAAAATACCCAAAAATGCCTTACCTAGAGTTATAAACTATTATTTTCCTTTTGTTATCCTTTGGAAAGATGTTTTCATCATTCATGTGGAAAAAATTTTATTACATGATGTATTTAGCATCCATTTTGTTTGTGTTGATGTTTTAATGCCCAGTCAACCTAATGGGGTCATGTCGAGCGGTCAGTTAACCTAACCACACATTACTGGGCTGGCTGAGTCCTCTAAGTGGTTTATCAGTATTGTGCACATTCTTTCGCCAGACAACTGCCCTTCTTGAATCAGCAGAAGGGAGAGAATGATGTAGAAAATATTTTATGATAAATCTCTATGAAAGAATGTTGACGACCTGGTGGGGGTCGAGCCCGCAACCTCATCACCAATAGGATGTGCATATTTAGATTCCATATATAATAAACTATAACCTTTAATACATATTTGAAACCTTTTTGTTATCCTCAAAAAAAACCAATGCATTTTATCTCTGGTTTTGCATGACTAAACAGTTATTCTGTGCAGATGCACAGGATGATCTGAATATGCGTACTTCACATATACTTGAGCACCTTTTTTACTCTTGGTGCAGAACACAGAAGCATCCAGTGCCTTATTTATGTCAGGCTATATCATTTCGATATTCCTAAAGAAAAATGGTCAAACTATTTGCAAACAGTGGAGAGCCTGATCAGATGCAGCATTCTGCGGCATCTGATCTGGGTCTGCACTGTTTGTCAGTTACCCTTTTAGCAGTCTCCAGTCTTCAATGGATTAATGCAACAGTTTTTAAAGAGCCAGACACCCTTTGTACACTTCCTGCTATTTTTACGAGACAATTTTTCTGACTTCCTGTTTGGTTTTCTTGCACACCAGTTCCATTCTGAAAAGAAGTCTACGATCAGGCACTCCTTAGGAGTAGCACAATGTATGTTTTTGTGGAGAAATGAGAAAAAAATTTTGGCTGATACCCTCCCCACCCCCCACACCCCCTTATCTGGAGCTATGGCAGCTGATTGATAACCAACATACTTTTGCTTCTTTTTCTTTATCTTCCTTGGTGGTGTGAGGTCCTTATCTTCATTACTGTCTGGCAGGTGAGCTGCCTCTTTCACAGCAAACTCATACACCTAAAATACAAAAGTAAATTTTTATCACTTTTTTTAATTGTTTTGTTGTTTTTATACAAGTACAAACTTGTCCCAAAAAAGTACTGTACTCTTTAAAAGTACTGTATTCGACCTACCGTATTATACATAAGTATTGGGACAGCCAAAGAAATGGGATACCTTTAAAACTTATAAAATAATTATTTTTCATGACCCAAAGAATTGGGACATATAAAAAATCGCCAAAATTTTCAGTAATTTTTTGAGCCATAAGAATTGGGACAGTGCATCTGGGTGAAGAAAAAAAAAATGATTTATCTAACTAGCTTAAAATTTTTTTTCTCCATGTTTTGTTTTGTTTACAAGCAACTTCACAGAATATTTTCGGTCTATGCATACAGCAGGAGTTCCTAAGGCAGTCTGGTTAGATATTAGACAATAAATAAAACCTTTCTTTGAGAATATTAATCTAAAATTTATTCAAGAAAACTGCAAAAATGAAATCACATATGATATTGAATCAGGCCAGATGCGTTGCCATTATAAAATTACTGCAAGTGGTTGTCACATGACAGTCACATGCTTTAAGAGCTGATTTCATTTGCAACTCAAGTGTGACAATGACGATAAAAAACAAAACAAAAAAAAAAACAAAAAAAAAACACAAAAAAAAAACACAAAAAACAGTAAAACAAAAAACCCCCCCCCAAAAAACTACAAATAAACAACAAGAGGCCCACGGGCCACAACTCGCTCACCTGAGTGAAACCCCCACTGCAGATATGCAGATGGCATGCAACATTTTTCCAATACTCTTTTGACAAGGCAATGACTTAAACAGTTTTTGAGATATCTTGCTTACAAGGTTAAAATGCTGAAATTTTCAAAACGTCCGAGTAAAAAAAAGTTCAGATATTTTTTCAGAAGTCATTTGGTTCATCTACTTATCCTGTCCTTCAAAGGGTTTTTTTTTCTATTTTTAGCTCTGGCAACCATTTAGTTCAGCAGAGCAGATTTTAGCAATTTTGGCAAAGGGGCATAAGAGGAGCATTGATGTGAAATTATTTTGAAGGCACTGGCCACGGAGATGTTGGTTAAAAGTTTTTTCTATTTTTAGCTCTGGTGACCATTTTGTTCAGCAGAGAAGAACCATTTTGGCAATTTTGGCAAAGGGGGTTAAGAGGAACATTTCTGTGAAATCATTTTGAAATCAGGCCACTGGCCAAGGAGGAGATGTTTAAAGGTTTTTTTCTTTTTTCAGCTCTGGTGGCCATTTTGTTCAGCCGAGCAGAGAACTTTTTTAGCAATTTTGGTAAAGGGCCATAAGAGGAACACTTCTGCGAAATTACTTTGAAATCAGGACACTGGCTGCGGAGGAGATGTCTTTTAAAAGTTTTCTATTTTTAGCTCTGGTCGCCATTTTGGTCAGCCAAGCAGAGCCATTTTAGTAATTTTGGTTGAGGGCCTTTGGTGGAATACTTCTGTGCAAATATTTTGAAGTCAGGCCATTGGCCAAGGACGAGATGTCGTTTGAAGATTTTCTATTTTTCAGCTCTGGCGGCCATCTTGTTCAATGGAGCAGAACCATTGCGGCCATCTTGGATTTTTGATCAGCACAATTTTAGCTTGTTTCGATCCAGAAGTCATCCTGTTGCTACACAGCAAGTTTCGGCTCAAAGTGATCTAAGGTTTGAGACGAGATGTCGAAAATTGATTTTCAAGATGGTGGCTGTGGTGGCCATCTTGAATTTTTCTATTGGCTCATTTAGCTATTTTGTATCTCATAAGTGCGCTAATGCTCATCATCAAGTTTCGATTCAACTGGATTATAGAGGAGATGTCCAAAATATGAGTTCTCAACATTTTTTTCCATATAAATGTATAGGGCCCATACAAATGCATGGGAAGCAGATTTGACCTTGCCGTAAAAAAGCCAAATTGTCAACATAGGACCATCATTTTAGCAATTTTGGTAGATCTCCTGTCCCCAAGGATTTGTGCAAAGATAAGGCCCAAGGGCTTATTTGGTTCTAGAGAAGAAGATTTTTAAAGGTTTTTACCATATATGGGCATGGTAGCCATCTTGGTCAATGGACCGCGACCATTTTAGCAATCTTTCTTTCCCCCAACCTAAGAAGGCTCCACATGAAATTTGAGCAACATTGGCCCAGAGGCTTCAGAGGAGGTCGTTTGAAATTCTCAACATTTTTCCCATACTAATGTATGGTGCCCACACAAATGCACAGGGCAGCAAACTTGACCTCGCCATAAAAAGGTCAAAAACATCAATGTACAACAATTATTTTAGCAACTTTGGTAACCTCTCGTCCCCGATGATTTGTGCAAAGATTCAGCCCCAAGGCATTCACAGTTCTGGAGAAGAAGATTTTTAAAGGTTTTTACCATATATGGGCATGGCGGCCATCTTGGTCAATGGACCACGACCATTTTAGCAATCTTTCGTTCCCCCAACCTAAGGAGGCTCCACATGAAATTTGAGCAACATTGGCTCAGTGGCTTCATAGGAGAAGTCATTTGAAAATGTTAACAGACGAACGGATGGACGACGGACGAAAAGTGATCACAATAGCTCATCCTGAGCATAGCTCAGGTGAGCTAATAATAATGATAAAAAGAAACACAATAGAATTATTTACCAATAATGCAAACAGTGTTGAGATGAACCCAAAAACATCCTTGAAACAACTACAAAACACCATTGAGACGAATCCCAATAATAATGACATCATGTGCCGAGTAGCAGTAGTTTTAGAACAGGTAGATTGTTACTTGCATTCGCGATGTAAGTTCTGTGCAAATTACCAATAGAGCGGGGAAGCAGTATGTGACTATTTTTTTCACCTGGTGATCACTACAATAGAATCAGAGTTAGGCGGTGTCAACAGACATAACAAGAGCTGTCGTAGGACAGCGTAGCTCACCTGCTGGGTACATTTTATATTGTAACATTTTTATCATTAAGCCATATAATATAGGTCACACTGACCTAGATGTATTTGTATGTAAATCATTTTGTCACATAGATATAATAATCCAGGTATGACAATTCTCCATGAAATAGTAATAAAAATAAAAGGCAAAATCACTGAAGCATGAAATATAGGTCACAATGACCTAGATATAGTAAGTGGTCATTCATTTGGTCACATGGAACTAATATCCCAGGTGTGACATTTATCCAACAAATAGTATTCAAGATATAAGGCAAAATCACTGAACCATGAAATATAGGTCACACCAACAGAGATATATTTTGACGTCAATAATTGGGTCACAAGGAACTAATATCCCAGGTGTGACATTTATCCAACAAATAGTATTCAAGATATAAGGCAAAATCACTGAACCATGAAATATAGGTCACACCAACAGATATATTTTGATGTCAATAATCGGGTCACAAGGAACTAATATCCCAGGTGTGACATTTATCCAACAAATAGTATTCACGATATAAGGCAAAATCACTGAACCATGAAATATAGGTCACAATGACCTAGATATAGTAAGTGGTCATTCATTGGGTCACATGGAACTAATATCCCAGGTGTGACATTTATCCAACAAATAGTATTCAAGATATAAGGCAAAATCACTGAACCATGAAATATAGGTCACACCAACAGAGATATATTTTGACGTCAATAATCCCAGGTGTGACATTTATCCAACAAATAGTATTCAAGATATAAGGCAAAATCACTGAACCATGAAATATAGGTCACACCAACAGAGATATATTTTGACGTCAATAATCGGGTCACAAGGAACTAATATCCCAGGTGTGACATTTATCCAACAAATAGTATTCAAGATATAAGGCAAAATCACTGAACCATGAAATATAGGTCACAATGACCTAGATATAGTAAGTGGTCATTCATTGGGTCACATGGAAGTAATATCCCAGGTGTGACATTTATCCAACAAATAGTATTCAAGATATAAAGCAAAATCACTGGACCGTGAAATCTAGGTGATCTGGACCATAAAATGTAGGTCACCATGACCTTCACTCTCTTACACTTAAACCGATGTCACATAGTTAGCTGATGTATAACCAGATGTGTCTATAACCTGTAGGCATATAAGATTTTACAAATGTGTCCTAGATTTTGACCCCTAGCCCCACTCCAAGGCCCACCCTGAGGTATGAACCTAGGGGTATGTTCTTTTGGAATCTCAGAAGACTCCTCCAGGTACCCAAATTCTAAATATGAATGCTCTATGAGGAGTGAAAGTCAAGATATAAGAATTTGAAAAACTTTAACACAGTATTACAAAGGTGTTCTAGATTCTGACCCCTAGCCCCACCCAGGGGCATGAACCCAGGGGTTTATTCTCTTGGAATCTCAGAAGACCCTCCAAGGTACCTAAGTTCCAAATTTGATGCCTCTGTGAGAAGTGACTGTTGAGATATAAGCATTTGAAAAACTTTTAACGCAGTGTGACGGGAACGGGAACGCAAACGCGGACGACCGGGGTGACTACAATAGGTCTCCTTGTACTTCGTACAGGCGAGCTAAAAATTCTGTTAGTAACGTCTCCGGCTTGGCCTCCTGTCAGGTGTGGGAGGCAGGGTTGGGCCATTGTGGCAAATCAAGCAAGCATCTGAGGAAATTCAGGGTGGGAACACTGAATGTGAACACCCTGAGAGGAAGAGTTTGTGAAGTAATGGAAACACTATCCCGCAGAAAAGTGGATGTCTGCTGTGTCCAGGAGACCAGATACCGTGGTAGCAACTGATGCACAATCAAGGGCAAGGACACCAGATTTTTTTTTTTTTTTTTTTTTTTTTTTTTTTTGATTTGGGTTTTACAGCCCTTTCAAGAATATTTCACTTATATCGAGCCGATCGTTCATCGAAGGTGGGCGAAAACCGGAGAACCCGGAGAAAAACCACCTGACCATCCGTAAGCAGAACTTGGCTTTCCCACATATGACCCGAGCGAGGCTCGAACCACAGCGATGAGAAACTTAATGGATTAAGAGTCAACTCTCTTATCCACTAGGCTACGGGGGCCCGCCAAGGACACCAGATACAAACTCTACTGGTCCAGAAACAACAAAGGCACAGCTGGTGTAGGAGTGTTTGTAGCAGAAGAGTGGATATAGAAAGTTTTTGAGGTGCAGAGAGTCTCCGACAGAATCATCTTAGTGAAGCTTATAGTCAGCCAGTGTGGTAACCTATCTGTCTGTGTATGCCCCACAGGGTGGTCTAAGTGATGAGGTTAAGGACCTGTTCTTTGATCAACTGCATGCTGTGACTGCCAGGATCCCAGGATCAGAATTTCTGATCCCATGTGGAGACTGGAACTGCCATGTAGGCCGTGCAGGCACTGGATACAGGGAAATGCATGGTAGAATGGGGTATGGCAGGCTGGAACCAGATGTTGGGGGTGAGAGAACCCTAGAGTCTGCCCTAGCATTCAACCTGCTTCTTGGGAACACAAGAAATGTGACAGCCATCTCATCACGTACGTCGGGAAACGTAGCCACTCAGATAGACTTTATCTTTTTCCGTAGGAGTAGGACCAACTTGTCACAGATGTAAAAGTGATCCCTGGCCAGGAAGCAGCCTTGCAACATCAGCTTCTTGTATGCGACATGAGGATTGATGTGCCACCAAAATCAAGCGCAAGGTCATCCCTCGCCTTAAAGTTTGGAAGCTTAAAGACCCTCAGACAAGCAATCATTTCCAGGAGGTCTTCAACTTGCATGTGAGTGCAGGTGTAGCTGATGCTGCCACTGAGGATATCTGAAACAACATCAAGACTGGCCTGCTCAAGACAACTGAGGAGGTGTGTGGCAGAATGGCCCCACCGTTTGTGTCGTGAAACCTGGTGTTGGAATGAGCATGTGGAAAAGGCCATTGCTGCCAAGCAGAAAGCTTTCAAGGCTTGGAAGACTGGTAAAGGCACTAAGTTATCATACAATGCAGCCAAATGCATTGCTAGACTTGCAGTGCACCATGCTCATCAAGAAGCCGACAAGAAGGTCTATGAGAATATTGACCCCAAGTCTTCAGAAGTCTACCGCCTTGCTAACCAGTTTAGAAGAGAGAATGCTGATGTTGTTAGTGACAAACTGTTGAAGAATGATGCAGGGGAGCTGTCAATGAGCGAAGACATGAAGCAGAAGGCCTGGTTAGAGCACTACCAAAGGCTTCTCAATTTCGGGTTTGACTGGGACCCAGACCACCTGTCTGACAAACCACCAGTGGAAGGCCCACCCACCCCAATCACCACTGATATGGTTAAGAAGGCTATCTCTCAGATGAAGGTGGGCAAAGCACCAGGCCCATCAGGCATAGTGGTGGAAATGATATGAGCAGCCGGTGACACGGGTGCCTCCATGATCCGTGACCTTGCAGCTGCAATCATTCGCGATGGCAAGGTACCCTCTGACTGGGAGCAGAGTTTCATTGTCTGCCTCTACAAGGGTAAAGGGGGATGCAATGGAGAGGGGAAACTACCGTGGTCTCAAGCTGACAGAGCAGGTCATGAAAGTCCTGGACAGGATTGTGGACGGCCTCATCAGACAGTTGGTGTCAATCGACGATTCCCAGTTTGGCTTCGTCCCAGGCAGAGGCACAACAGACGCAATCTTTGTTGTCAGGCAGCTGCAAGAGAAGTATCTAGCTGCCAACAAGAGACTCTACATGGCTTTTGTAGACCTGGAGAAGGCGTATGACGGAATACCTCGGACGGTCATCTGAAGGGCTCTGAAAAAACTTGGAGTGGAGGAATGGATTGTCCGACTGGTGCAGGGGATGTATGCCAATGCGCGGAGCCGTGTCCGTGCTGCTGAGGGGTACAGTGAAGAGTTTGCAGTGAAGGTCAGTGTTCACCAAGGCTCGGTACTCAGCCCACTGCTCTTCGTCATTGTGCTTGAAGCCTTGTCATGAGAGTTCCGCTCTGGAGTCCCCTGGGAGGACCTCTATGCCGATGACCTTGTTATCATCGCTGAATCGCTCAAAGAATGTGTCAGGAGGCTCTTGACTTGGAAAGAAGCATTGGAGGAGAAAGGACTGAGAATAAATGCAGGAAAGGTTAAGATCATGATCTGTGGTACAGGCCTGGACCTCTGGCAGAGTTTAGGAGAGTTTCCATGTGCTGTCTGTCGCACTGGAGTGGGCAGCAACAGCATCTTCTGCAACGGCTGCAAGTACTGGGTGCACAAGAAATGCAGTGGGCTCAAGCGCTTGACAAAGGACCCTGATAACAGATGTACACGGTGCCAGGGAACTGCATGCCCCTTGGATGGCAGACCACTGAGGGAAGTCCAAGTCGGACCTGACAAGCTGGAGGTGGTAGCTTCCTTTTGCTACCTAGGAGACATTCTCTCAGCAGCTGGTGGCTCTGAACTTTCAACCACAACACGTGTGAAAACTTTATGGAAAAAGTTCAAGAAGCTGCTACCAGTTCTCTCTTCCCGCCACCTCTCTTTCAAGATACGCGGCCGTGTGTACAGCTCTTGTGTGCTGAGCGCAATGCTCCATGCCAGTGAGACTTGGACATTGACAAAGTCAAACCGCCAACGTCTGCAGCGAAATGACAGGGCAATGATCAGACAGATCTGCAATGTCAAACAGCTAGACTTTGTCACCACCAGATCCAATGAGCTACTTGCGCGGCTTAGCATTGAGGATCTGGACCTCATTCTGAAGGAGAGAAGGCTCCGCTGGTATGGACACGTGGAACGCTCCAATGGTGCAGTCAAGACACTTTGACCTACAGGTTGATGGAAAGCGTGGGCCTGGGAGGCAAAAGATGACATGAAAGCAGCTGACAAAGAGGGATTGCAGAGAGTAGAAGCTCTTGGCTATCGACCCTCTTGATAGACATACCTGGAGATCTGGTGTGAGATCTGCCATATGTGCAGCAAGCCAGCTACCTGGACAGGGGCCCACTGATGTGGATGTTGCTCCCGTACCTGCACGTTAATCAAAAATCCATTGATGATGATGATGATGATGCTTTCAACACGTGATAAACAAAGGAATTATAAATCAAAACAATCAGTGGTAATCTGTTTATTCAACAACAACAGATTAAGTTTATGAGATAGAGGTCCAAAAATATGTCAAACAGTGAACACAAATATGACACTTTCACAGGTAATCCGTGCCATTTTCAGCTATGTTGGACCTAAGTATTGGGACACCTAAAAAAATAATTAATTTACGTGATCTAAAGTATTAGGACAACTAGAACTTCTTTTTTTTATTTCCTGTACTTAGGTATAAAATGGTACATGTATTAACAGCAAATACACCTATAAGCGTACAGTCAGATTACAACCCATGTACATAAAAGCGCACCTTGTTGGTACTCATTTAAATTGCCTTGCTGGTTCTAGTTTTGTAAATTGCTGGTGTTACCCTAAACAGTACAGCATCTAATGCTACATTCTAGATCTTGGTCTACCCTGTTTGCCAAGGTCCACTTTTTTGCAGGAGTGCCATAAAATTGGAATAAACATACCTTTTTTTTTTTTATAATATAATGCACTTTTTTTCAACCAAAAACTACTGATAATTTTTTATATTTCTCCATGAAAACATGATGTCGGTAGTTATCAGAAGTGCCTCAATGATGTGCTGCCTCAGTTCTAATGTGTACCTACAATACATGTTTTAATGGCAAAGTAACAAGAAAAACACCTAATGGCATTATGGGCAGGTTTATCAAAAAGGTTAACCAAAAGGTAAGCCTTGGACGTCAGGGGAGATAAGTACACAATGAAGAAAATGAGAGTTGTCCTTCTTGCATGTGACACCCCTGCTAGTCCTCCTCTTCATCCCTACTAAATATGAAAGCAATCCATTAAGAATAAAGATAACAAATAACTTTGAAAAAAGGTTAACCAAAAGGTAAACCTGGGACGACACCTGTACATTGCTATTTTAAAGGAAAGATTTTTTTTTAAAAACCCGTCCAATTAAAACAAGTGCACCGGAACCTCTTTATATGGCGGTTCATTATAAGATGGTTTTGGATTTAAGATGGTTTAAAGATGGACCCCAAATATGTTGTATCCATACAAAAAATGAGTAGATTATATTTTACTATATAATCTATACTTTTTTGTTTGGATACGACACAGTTGTTTTGCTAACAAAGCTTTGGATCCCAGCAATAGTCTTATAAAGAGGTTAAGGTAGGACTGGCTAATCAGAGCAGAAAAAATAATCGATTATCAGTCCTGCCATTATGATCGATAATCGATTAGTAATCACTGAAAATTTGGTCAAATTTTACCTGGCTGTCTAATCAGGACTCCTACCATATGCTATACTTTACTGTATGTATTTGGCCAGACAGGCCTGAGCAAACAGTGTAGACCCAGATGAGATGCCGCAAAACATGGCATCTAATCAGGGTCTACACTGTTTGCCACTCATTCAGCTATTTTTAGACACAACATCGGGAAGAAAATTGTACTTGTTCAAATTTCAGATAAAGTATGGTAAGGAGTTGAGGTGTCTGAATTACGAGGGTAAACATGGTAAAGTAAAAGACACAAAAATCAAATGATCAATTATTAGCAAATCTGTAACGATAATCACTTTGTGGAATTTATCGATCAATTAATCGATTATCTGATTAGTTGTGCCAGCCTTAGTTAAGGTGTACTCATCTAAATACCCCTCTTATCTAGAGTTGTGTTTCAAGTTTACCTGTTTACAGCTTTTGTTCCAGAGAAGTTTGGAGATGGCACAATAATTGCTCCTGTACATGTCTGTCAGAACTCGGAACAAACTTTCCTCAGCTCCAGTCCATTTCTCTGTACACTCTTTGTGTTTGGTTGGATAGCGCATCTCAATATCTAAAGAAATAAGCTTAGCTGTGAGTAAAAGGGTCTTTGGAATGAGTGAACATCTCAGCCTTCAAATTCTTGCAGAGTGATCAGGACTAATCATAGATCTCAGTCTGCACAAAATCTGTTGGACCGCCGAGCGTGTCAGATAAAAATTTGTTCAGTCAAGCAAAAATTATAAAATTTTCAAGCACATTTTAATCATTCATATGCTGTCTCAGTGATATTACAATATCATAAATTTACTTTCCTTCATGTTTGAAGCCTTTTTTTTTAATGTGAAGTCTAGAAGAGGTGTTTTTGTTTTCGTACAAAAAAGTGTTGTTTTTTTTTAAAATTGCAATTAAATTACACATTTTTGCTATTTTCAAACAAAACTTTTGCAAAGATTTGTATACCACTATAACCTTAAGTATTTGGACAGGCAGGCCTGTGCAGTGTAGACCCAGATCATAGGCTGCAAAATGCAGCTTCTGATCAGGGTCTATGCTATTTGTCACTCATCCAGCAATATTTTAGACACAATAGCAGGCAGTAGAATGGATTCACAAGTATGTTTAGTAGTTTAAGTGTCCCATTACTTAGGGTAAACATGGTAGGTCAATATATAAGAAAAGCCTCCTCCGGAAAGATTTTTGTGTTTTGAGGTGTCAAACATTCGTAACTTTATACGAGGGCACAATCTAATAAGAATGGCGGATCTAACAAGAATAAGCCATACAGTGAAACCTGTGTAAGAGAGCCACCTCTGAGACAGTTTGTTTGTGTTGAGGTTTTAAGGCCCAGTCAACCCAATGGGGTCATGTCGAGCACAGTCAGTTTACCTAACCACACGTTTACTGGGCAGGCTTAGTCCTCTAAGCGGTTAACCAGTATTGTGCACATTCTTTCGCCAGAAACTGACAAATGCCTTCTTGAATCAGCGGAAGGGAAAGAATGATCGTAGAAAATATTTCAAGATCAATCTCCACGAAAGAATGTTGCCGACCTAGGTGAGGGTTGAACCCACAACCTCCTGGTTTCCAGTTGGACGGCGCATCCAACTGAGCCATCGAGACCCCTCTGAGACAGACTTTAAACAGTGAGGGTTAATGTGGAAAGGTGACTGTCTTATAAAGGTACATTGCATGTAATTTTGCTAGCAAAATTACATGACATGTACCTTTATAAGACAGCCACCTTTCCACATCAACCAATAAAGTCACTCAAAGGTGGCTCTCTTACACAGGTTTCTCTGTACATTACTTGGGCCTCATCATGTGAAAAGATGTTTGAGAATGGGCAAATGTGTACTTACATCCTGCACATGGGCAAAGTATCATCCGGGCCTTTGCTTCCCATTCATACATTCTGTAGCATCCAATGAGTCTGTTAGCGGACAGTGAAGGCCCTGATCAGACTGCACGGATCTGAATGCTGATCTGGGCCTTCAGTGTCTGCATGTGTCCAAAGATACATTTTCCCATGGCGCAGCCCACTTAGTGTATACCCAAACTGGGGACAGACCCTTATAAGTATATGACAACATCCCAAACAGACTTTTCTTAATCAAATAATTATATTCATACCTTTTCCTTATCTCGCAACAAAAAACATGCAGGATGGGTATTCATTAGAATGGCCTTGCAGAGGTTCCAGTGAACAGCCGCACAAAAGTGTGGAGCATTATAGGTCTATATAAGAGCGAGTATCAGGTAAATAGTTTTCTTATTACTCGACGAAAACATATGTTGTGGGTACTCATTAGAAGCACCTTGCCGAGGCACTTCTAATGAGTACCACAACATATGTTTTTGTCAAGAAATAAGAAAAATATAGATACTTTTTTGGTGGAAAAAAGCGCCTTATCAAGAGCTATGAGGACTCTTAGATAAGATTTATTACTGACAAAATACTGATATGACGTGCAACATGAGAAAACAATTTTTTGACATGTGCCCAGTGAAGACTCAGATCAGCCTATACACAGTTTAATCAATCTTTGCTGGATGCTCCATTAGACTGTGGATAACCAAGGACTTAAGGAGACTTAAAGAGGATAGCAAAGACTGATCAGACCATGCACTTGTAGACTGATTTGAGTCTTCCCTTGGTGCATATCATGTGGTACATTTCCTCATTTTATGACTCATTTCATCAATTTATTAAGGAACCTATTTTGTATCATTTCTCACAAAAACCACCTTGATGAGAGGATTCTAAAGAAATAATAGCTAGGTGTTTTATACCACAATAAAAACATGAAACAATAATTCCCTGCCATTATCATGTCACAGGCAGATAACTCTGTCAAAAATTGATGGAATTTGCCCATTAGCATTCTCAAACCAGATCTCCACAATATCAATGCACATATCGTTTGGTGAAAATCCATTGAGATTTACTCGTTATTGTCCTGAAATGATAATAGTGATCTGCTGTGGGCAGATAACTGTCAAAAATTGCAAAAATTGACGAAATTTGCCCATTAGCAATTCAAAACCAGATCTCCACAATATCAATGCACACACCAAGTTTAGTAAAAATTCAAAAACAAAAATATGGACATGTCACAGGCAGATAACTGTCAAAAATTGATGCAATTTGCCCATTAGCAATCCCAAACCAGATCTCCACAATTTCAAAGCACAAACCAAGTTTGGTAAAAATCCATTGATACTTACTCAAAGTATCATGCTGAAATGAAAATATTGATGTGTTGAGGGCATATAAGCCCATAAGCAATCCCAAACCAGATCTCCACAATATCACTGCACACACAAAGTTTGGTGAAAATCCACTGACATTTACTCAAGTTATCGTCCGGAAAAGAAAATATGGAGGGATAGATGACAGAAGGAGGAACAGACACACACAACTAACCCAGTGATTTTTTTACCCCTGCCTCCTGCATGTAGAATGCACAAATGACTGAAGATGCATATCATAAAATATGTAAGTTCATTGGATGCAAGCAATTTCCTGGGCGAAAATCCTTTTTTCGTTTTCACCGTTGAAATATATTGACATCTGCATTATTTAGCAGAAGTGACAAAATACCACTTCTTTACCAAACCACTAACTGCCTTACCAGGTTCTAAAAATTTGATACAGGTATTATCTATTAAACAGCTGATGTCTCAATCAGGAGGAAAACACTTGTCAATATCCGTCTTGGATTTTACCTGTGTATGTGTAAAAAGTAAATTTCATGCACATGTTGAGGTGCGCATGTCTAGAAAAAAATAAAAGCACCGCAAGCATAATACCCCGCCATAGCAATTATTTGTTTATGTATTAAAGTTATTGTTGCAAAAATGTCTGGAAAGAAAATGACAGAGGGATAGGTAACAATCCTAAACCAGATCTTGATAATATCAATGGACAGATAACAATCCTAAACCAGATCTTGATAATATCAATGCATATAGCAAGTTTGGTTAAAAGGCCATGTTATTTACTCCAGTTATTGTCCGGAAACTAAAATATGGGTGTGTCTCGCGAAAAAATTTGACAAAATTTGCCAATTAGCAATTCCATTAGCAATTCCAAAACAGATCTCCTTAAGGTCAATGCATATAGCAAGTTTGGTTAAAATCCCTTTTTATTTACTCAAGCTATTGTCTGGAAACGAAAATATGGGCGTGTCTCGGGCAGACAACTCCGTAAAAATTTGACGAAATTTGCCCATTAGCAATTCCATACCAGATCTCCTTAATGTCAATATATATAGCAAGTTTGATTAAAATCCCTTGTTATTAACTCAAGTTATTGTCTGAAAACGAAAATATGGGTGTGCCTGGGGCAGATAACTCCATAAAAATTTGACGAAATTTGCCCATTAGCAATCCCAAACCAGATCTCCTTAATGTCATGCATATAGCAAGTTTGGTTAAAATCCCTTGTTAATTACTCAAGTTATCGTCTGGAAGCGAAAATATGGGTGTGTCTCGGGCAGATAACTCCGTCAAAATTTGATGAAATTTGCCCATTAGCAATCCCAAACCAGATCTCCACAATATCAATGCACATACCAAGTTTGGTGAAAATCCATTGAAGTTTACTCAAGTTATCATCCGGACGTACCACGGACGGACGAACAGACACACGGACATCCAACGTGAAACCATAATACCCCGCCACTATTGTGTGGCAGGGTATAAAAAGTAAAAAACATGCCTCTAAAAAAGATTTTTGTGTGATCGTTGCCTCAATTTTATTTTCAAGCATAAGGAAAGTAAACCAGACAAGCTTGTTATGATTCTGTTTTATTTCAGATAACCATGATATTACACATTCAGTCACATTATTTTCAACTATGAACAATGGCACTCACTCAAATGATTTTTTTTCCCCAAAAATTGGGACTTGTACTTTCAGATTTGGGACGCAGCTTTTTGGACTCATCCCAGGACTCAAAGTTGAAAATTTGTGCTTCTCAAAAAAAAAAAAAAAAAAAAAAATGCATTAGAGCTACTCATTAGCCTTGTCAAGACACTTCTAATGAGAACCCTGACATGTTTCCATGAAGTAATAATAATAAACTAGAAATGTGTCAATATGACACAGATGCCTCCGCTCAGGGAGGCCATCCTCACCCACACAGGCATTTTGCAAAAAATGAACTAGAACAGTGTTTTCGGAGGAAAACATATGTCCCCCACATATCAGACAGCTCTATCACTGAAAAAAGTTGTATCTATAAGTTGTATCTATAATTTATCTTTTTACGTGTGTGTATGTGATTGATGGGGGCCATTTTCCAAAATCTAAGCCCTAGTGTGACCTTGAAAATGGAGTCAAGGTTACCAAAATCTAATGGGGTCAAGGTCATCAAAATCTAAACAGTTCTTGTTCCTGTCTCAACAATATAGCTGTAAAAGTATGGTCAAAATCCATCCATTCATTCTGGAAATAGGGTGCAGAAAATCCATTTTCCAACAATCTGAACCCTCCTGTGACCTTGAAAATGGGGTCAAGGTCACCAAAATCTAATCAGTTCTTTTCCATGTTACAACAATACAGCTGTACAAGTCTGGTCAAAATCCATCCATTCATTCTTGATAGGGTGCCGAAAAGCACTTTTCCAACAATATGAGTCTCCTGTGATCTTGAAAATGGGGTCAAGGTCACCAAAATCTAATCAGTTCTTTTTCATGTCACAACAATATAGTTGTGCAAGTTTGGTCAAAATCCATCCATTCCTTCATGAGATAGGGTGCAGACAAGCCATTTTCCAACAATCTAAGCCTTTGTGTGACCTTGGAAATGGGATCAAGGTCACCAAAATCTAATCAGTTCTTTTTCATGTCACAGCAATACAGCTGTGCAAGTTTAATCAAAATCCATCTATTCCTTCATGAGATAGGGTGCAGACAAGTCATTTTCCAACAATCTGAGCCCTCCTGTGACCTTGAAAATGGGGTCAAGGTCACCAAAATCTAATCGGTTCTTTTCCTGTCTCAACAATATAGATGTACAAGTTTGGTAAAAATCCATCCATTCATTCAGGAGATAGGGTGCAAACAAGCCATTTTCCAACCATCTAAGCCATCATGTGACCTTGAATATGGGGTCAAGGTCACCAAAATCTAATCAGTTCTTTTACATGTCCCAGCCATCTACATATGCAGGTATGGTCAAAATCCATTTGTTCCTTCAGGAGACAGGTGCGGACAAGCAATTTTCCAGCTTTTTCCAACAATCTAAGTCCTAGTGTGACCTTGAAAACGGGGTCAAGGACATCAAAATCTAATCAGCATTTTCCCCCCACCCAATGAAAAATTTGTGTAAGTTAGGCAAAAATCCTTCATTAAGGAGATACAGCGCAGACAAGAGGCTACGCCGATGCCGACGAGATCCACACTAAAAACAATATGTTCCCCCCTATGGTAGGGGACATAAAAAAAATGGCCATAACTCTCATAAAAATTGGCAGACTTTACCATAAATCGAACTTGACCTATATCTTATGATATATACTTGTTAATAAAATATGAATCCAATACACCAATCTTTTTAAAAAAAATATCGAAAGGAAAACATTTTTGAAGGTGAAAAAGGGCCACAACTCCCATAATAATGGGTGGATTTTACCCTAAATCGAACCTGACCTCTATTTTATGATTATATACCTGTGTATTAAATATAAATCCAATACAGTGATGTTTTCAAAAGATATCAAACAGAAACTATTTTTCAAAGTTGAAAAAGGGCCATAACTTCAAAATTAATTGGTGAATTTTACACTGAATCCAACTTGACCTATATTTTAAATTTATGTGCTTGTGTATAAAATATGAATCCAAATCACTAATCTTTTCAAACGTTATGGAACTGAAACCATTTCTCAAAGTTGAAAAAGGGCCATAACTCCCAAATTAATTGGTGGATTTTACCCTAAATCGAACTTGACCTACATTTTATGGATATATACCTGTGTATAAAATTTGAATCCAATACATTAATCTTCAAAAGATAGGAAACCGAAACCATTTTTCAACTTTGAAAAAGGGCTGTAACTCCAAAAATAATTGGTGGATTTTACCTTAAATCGAACTTTACCTATATTTAATAATTATATGCTCGTGTATAAAATATGAATCCAATATATTGATCTTTTTAAAAGGTATGGAATGGAAACTGTTTTTCAAAACAGAGGGCAATAACTCCAAAAATAATTGGTGGATTTTACCCTAAATCGAACCTGAACTATATTTTATGATTATATACCGGTGTATAAACTTTGAATTCAATACACTAATCTTTTCAAAGGATATCAAATGGAAACCATTTTTCAAAGTTGAAAGTTTTTCTAAGTTTCTAAGGGCCATAACTCCCAAAATAATTAGTGGATTTTACCCTAAATCGAACTTGACCTACATTTTATGATTATATATCTGTGTATAAAATTTCAATCCAATACACCGATCTTTTCAAAAGATATCGCATGGAAACCGTTTGTGTTACGTACGGGACGGACAGGACGGACGGGACGGACAGGACAGACGGGACAGACGGACGGACTTACATACGGACAGCGGTGATACTATATGCACCCCCATTGAAAATGGCGGGGGCATAAAAATATTGCAGTTACATTTCTTATTTAGAGCTATGAGACTTTGGAATGCATGTGTCTTATGAACAGATGAGAAAACAATGTGAGAAAACTTACCTTCTGACATGTATGTCCAATGAAGACCTAAATCAGCCTGCACAGTCTGATCAGTCTTTATTGTCCACATGAAAAAACTTTGAATCCTTGGTTATCCAAAATGTGTCAAGTGAAGATTCTGATCAGACTGCCCGGATGTGCAGATTGATCTGACTCTTCACTGAGAAAACATCCGAGGATTTCTGACTGTAGCTCAAATATATGTCGTAAAACTAGGCTTATCTAAAGACTAACATTAATGCAAAATTCTAAACAAACCACTTACTTTTGTATTTAGCTTTCAAAAATGAGCCTGTAAAAACAAAACCATGCCTTTATTCACAAGACAGCACAAAACTGGAAGAGCCAAAAACAGCAAAACAACAACATATATACAAGGTGGGTAGCCTACGTCATACACAACAGTGAAAAAGACTATAGATTTTTGCAAAAAGGGCCTGTTCAAATGTGTTATTAATCATTATTATTATTATTTTTGTTGTTTTGATGAAAAATAGAAGCTCAGAGAATCTACCAAGGATGAAAGTACTTATACTTGCAGATTTCATGTACTACCATACTGATAACAGTACTACCGTATTGATAACAGTCAGGCATAATATTTTGATAACCTTTTAAGTACATGTAATTGTAACAGAGGATTCCCAATAATGGACATACGATGGTTATGCATCAAGTTTACCAATATAAATGCCTTGTTTCTTGCTACATTCTCTGAGCCTATCCTGTTTTTTTTTTTTGTCGGAACAACAAAATGGAAAACGAAAGCAACTTACCAATCTGAAAGGGTACTTTTAACCATAACTTATAGTCTTTTTTCATTTTATTTGTATGACAAAGATTACCCGATGACATAACCAAGACATAGCAGGCTCTAGATAATGGTACAAGCAAGATAGTTCATTTCCATATTTCTCCATGAAAACATGTGGTACTCAGAATTGCCTCGCTGAGGCACTTCTAATGAGTACCTACAAAATATAGTTTTGTGGAACTGTAAGATAAACATCGATATATTTTGCTTCAGTATAGGGATCAAACATGGTTTTTCATGCATTAACATTCGCCAGGTCCCGTGGGAGGTGTTGAAAACCGAGGCCGAAAACTGCGGTTTTCAACCTCCAAAGGGACCTGGCGATTCTTAATGCATTGAGAAACCATGTTCAATCACTATTATTGTATAAAAACTGAACACACTTGCTACATTTCGCATTATTTCTTGCACTATTTTGTTTCGCCTTTTCACTGATGTCTTGCGAACGCAATTTCCGAGGACTATGCTCGTTCTAGGGCCGGACAGTACACATCTTGTAACGGCAGCAAATCTGAGGCCCCCGTACGATCACACTGAAAGTTGCATAGCCATGCATTAACAGCACGTGAATTGCCTTGCTAATACATGGCTTTTCGCCGGTTAATGCACGGCTATTAATAACGTTGGACACTGCTTTTTATGCAATAATATATTTTGATTACAAATAGCCCCTTATCTAGAACTTTGATACGTATCCAATTTCTCCATCAAAATATACATTGCAGCATCTCAAAAGCATCTTGTCACCAGATAATTGAGCCACAATATGAGATGATGATGAAGATGATGAACTGGGCCCAGTTGTTCAAAGCATTGTTAGCTTAACAAGCTCGTTAAGGGTCATTTCATTAACTGTTTTAGCGGATTCAATATACAATATTTTGATATTTTTTGCTGAAAAAATGTGAGTAGCTTTTGCAGTGCAAAAGCTACTCACATTTTTTCAGCAAAAAATTTCAGCATATTTGCGTATCACTCAATATAAATTTTAACGAATCGTTAACTAAAGATGTCGTTAGCTTTGAACAACTGGGCCCTGGTGTTTTACATTCCTTTCAACATTATTTATATCTAGATGATGGAAGGATGCTGATGAAAAGCTCTGTGCAATGAAGAACTGTACAGTCGTGAGCTGAATTCTACCTCAAGTGGGACTTAAACCCGTACCTCATGAGTTGAAGTTGGGAACCCTAACTACTCTGCCTTCCAGACGCTTTGTCACAATATGAAAAATCAAAGACCCAAATCAACCTGTATATCCATGTGGTTTGATCAGGCATTTGCTGATTGTTGATATATTCTATAGTATCCAGTTCTGTAACTAGACTGAGGATTTGGGCAGCCAATCAGGGCCTTCTTTGTCCAACTGGTAAAACGGGCCCAATTCTCATGACCTGGCTCAATTATTCTCATGAAATGTTAGACCATACTTACAAGGAGAAAAATACTGATTTTTTTGTTTTAACAATAAAATAATGAATTATCTGCAGCACTGAAACAACAAGAAAAATAAAATAAACATTTCCAAATTTATTGCATCTTCTGCATCCCTTACAGCAATACATATGATTTGTTTGAGACAATTTTTTGCAAACTGGAAACCATCTCCCTAGTATGTGAAATATTTAAAAAAAAATAAAAAAAATGGGGATTTCTCCTAAAGAAATGAAATAGCTTCCTCAGAGGGAGCCAGTTTTTTTTCCTTTTTAAAATAGCATTATCCGATTGAGAAGGGAGGCTGACATATCTATGTCAGGAATAAATTCCATTGGAGACATATTCCTTCCCCTTAACTGTTTAAAATCACATCTTTTAAACTCTCTTTGATATTTGATTTTATACTGGTTTTCAGTATTGGTATTTGCAGTTTGGATTTTTATGGATTATTTGTTACTCAATTTTTAATCTTTTATGGTGAAAATTTAATCATCACCATTCATCTG
Source organism: Anodontia alba (assembly GCA_964016985.1). Classification (NCBI taxonomy): domain Eukaryota; kingdom Metazoa; phylum Mollusca; class Bivalvia; order Lucinida; family Lucinidae; genus Anodontia; species Anodontia alba. The sequence goes on from OZ024828.1 coordinate 74,279,886, forward strand.
GTATATATATCCTTCATTATTTAGTCTATTTTCTGTGCCTCACTATGACTTGCAAATCAGTACATAAGGACCACAATGGAAATAAGAGAGATCACTCTCCCTTTTTTGTGTCATCCTTGGTAGTGATTGGCAAGCCATATGAACATGGCAATGTTTTGATGTTTTATATTGTACTAATTTTGTGCATTTTAACATTGTGTATACATTGTTGTGTTTTAACATGTACAGTTGACTCTCGTTATCTCGACCTCGCTTATCTCGAATAACCGCTTATCTCGAAGTGAAAATCTGGTCACTGCCCATACATGAAAACCTAACAACCGATGGAAAATATTGTGGAAAAGAGGAGAAATTGCTCCTAAGGAGCAATTTCTCCTCTTTTCCACAATATTTTCAATATATCTCTAACTTCAAAAATCCAATTACCTATCAGTTTGTTAAATGTGGTTAATCAAATTATTTTTTCCTCAATTCTGCAAACCTGATATGTCGAACTACGGATATCTCGAAGTATTTCAGAGAGTCCCTTGGAATTCGAGATAACGAGAGTCGACTGTATATTGCTAATCTGTGATACTGAAATAAATCAATCAATTAACTGAGTAGTGGCAGAACAGAAAGCTTTTGACATGATATATATATATTTTTTTTTTCAATAATTTTCTTATTTCTCTGTGAAAGCATATTGTAGGTATTCATCACTTTACCAAGGCAGTTCCAATGAGTACCCACAACATACCTTTTCATGGAGAACTTAGCCAGGGCACTTCCTACCAGACTGCATGTGCACCCAGTGAAGACTCAGATCAGTCTGCACATCCACATAACTACAGATAAGAGAGGGTATCCACATAATATTTTACTTATTTCTCTACAAAAACGTATGATGTGGGTACTCATTAGAAGTGAGGCACTTCTAATGAGTACCCACAACATATGTTTTCATGTAGAATTAAGAAATATATCAGCTTTTTTTGGATGAAAAAAGCGCCTTATCTGTTGCTATGCATCCATAGACTGATCAGTCTTTGCAGGGCACTCTGTGGGTAGCTAAGGATCCAAAGCATCCTGAGGTAGACAGTGAAGACAGATCAGTCTGCACCAATACTTCATGATACTTGCATAAGCTACTTTTAATACATAAAGACAAAAAATCTAAATTATTCTTATGCAAGTTAAAGTTGTCTCGAGATTTTCTGTAGCTAACTTATAAAATCCCTCTTTTTCAAAAGACGAACATCTGTGTATGGCGTAAATGTGTAAGAGTTTACATAAAAACATTAGATCAGTTTTATTATGACAGTGTATCTTCTATGAAGACGTATATTATGTTGACCTTTATTTGTTTGTGTTGAGGTTTTACGGCCCAGTCAACCCAATGTCTAGCACGGTCAGTTTACCTAACCACACGTTTACTGGGTAGGCTTAGTCCTCTAAGCGGTTAACTGGTATTGTGCACATTCTTTCGCCAGAAACTGACAACTCCCCTTCTTGAATCAGCGGAAGGGAGAGAATGACCGTAGAAAATATTTCATGATCAATCTCCACGAAAGAATGTTGCCGACCTCGGCAGGGGTTGAACCCGCGACCTCCTGGTCTCCAGTCGGACGGCACATCCAACTGAGCCCGGCCATGTTGACCTTTAAACACAATACTCACTGTTTATGTGAAATACAGAAAAACCAACAGGGTTAAAGTAGTGTGATACAGTATCATATCGGGCACTTGATACTGGGTTATACTGGGCTCTATCCTATATCCTCAGCTATCAACAGGGCACCCACCAAAGACACTGATCAGACTTATGGATATGCTGCCTGATTAGTCTGCATCTGTCATGTTCTCATGTTGTATCTCTTGTGCAGTTTTTTGTTTGGCATGTGATAAAAAGCCTACTTCACTATTGCTACTGGCCAACTACAATCACACAACTTTTAACACTGACAATAGACAATTGAGCGTAAAATCTGAATTACTGTATTTACCTAAGTATTTAGATAGACAGGCCTGACCAAATAATGAAGACCCAGATCAGATGCTGCAAAATGCAGCATCTAATCAGGGTCTACACAGTTTGCTGCTCATCCAGCTATATTTTTAACACATTAATAGGCAGCATTATTCAAATTTTACCACAAGAATGGCAAGTCGATAAGAATTCTGAATACTTCGGATAGATAAGGTATGTAACACATTCCTTTACTTTACTGTCAAAAAGCTCATGCACGTTTGAAGCAATGGATAAAAAATCACAAAGACTGAGACATGTAAAGCAAACTGAAATCTGGAAAATGCAAGTAACAAAACATGTACTGTGCACACTCATTGAACTGCTTCACCAAGGCAATATCAATGAATACCAACACCATACGGGCCGCTCCATGCGAAAATGTGTCTTCGGGCATATGCGGACATTATGCAACTAATTATGCTGCGAAAATAAGTCTTCCGACATATGCAGACAGCGAAGGCCCAGACCAGCCTGCGCATCTGTGCAGTCTGATCAGGGCCTTGGCTGTCTGCTAACAGAATAATTGCACACTATAGAATGTATCAACGCAGAGCAAATGCACGGATAAAATTTAGTGCGTGCATGGGATAAATGTGAATCTGTGTATTCTGTGCATGCTTAAATACACTTTTTCACTTGGTGCAGTCCATATGTTTTCATGTAGTAATAACTCAAGTATTTCTCCTGATACCGTATTATCTATAGCTATGCTCAAACCTCTTTTCATTTAACACAGCCTAATTTTTCCAACCTGGTTTTGATTAAAACTCACCAACACCATCATTACTATCCTCACTACCACTGGCCGTGCCATTAACTTTCCTTTTCTTTCCCTTAGGTACACCAACAGGAGATCTACTTCTCTCAGATTTACTCTCTTTGTCAGATTTTTCTGAGTCTGAAGCAGTGGTTTCTTTGTATCCAACCTAGAGGTAGAGAAAATTTGCATTTTTCATAGCTCTATATAAAAAAGGAGTACTGCATTCTCTGTGAAACATGCCTTGCAGGTACTCTTATAAGCATCTCTTCAAGGCACTTCTAATGAGTACCCACAGCATATGTTTTTTGTGGAGAAATAAGAACATAACAGTTTTGGGCTGAAAACTGTGCCTTAACCAGAGCTATGATTTTGCTTTCCTTAGTTTTTCTCCTTTTCATTTTGTACTGTACTTCTGCATCAGGAGAAAATTAGAATATAGGGATCAAACATGGTTTTTCATGCATTAACATACGCCAGGTCCGGTGGAAGGTGTTGAAAACAGAGGCCAAAGGCCGCAGTTTCCAACACCTCCCAAGGGACCTGGCGAATGTTAATGCATTGGAAAACCATGTTCGATGGCTATTATTGCATAAAAACTGAAAACATTTGCTACATTTCGCGTTATTTCTTGCACTATTTTGTTTCGCCTTTTCCCCGATGCCGCGCGAACCCTATTTCCACGGACTATGCTCATTCTAGGCAGGAGAGTACACATCTCGTGACGGCAGCATTTCTGGGGCCCCTGTAAGAGCATATTGAAAGTTGCGTAGCCGTGCATTAACAGCGCCTGAATTGCCTTGTTAATACACGGCTTTTTGCCAGTTAATGCACGGCTGTTAATAACGTGCGACACTGCTTTTTATGCAATAATATGAAACAAGACCTACCATGCATTAGGTTGATTCACCTAAAATGAAAGTTGATCTTAAAACATGTACATACACATGTATTAAGAAAGGCTTGTGATGCAAATATAAGAAACTGTTTTTTATCTCTGCCAATTTTAACAGGTATCTGTAAAAGGCTAAAAGAACTGTCCAAAATGTTAGCCACTTACAATATGAAGGTAACAGTCTGTTCCACATGGTTCCGATTCCTGCTTTTTCTCTGGCATTTTTCTTGACAACATACTTGGTGTTGGGCGGTATGCTTAAAAAAAAAAAAAAAAAAAAAAAGATAGATAGATATAAGAAAAACAATTTAAAAATATGCATTTCCGCCCTCATTTTTCCAATCTTTTATTTTATTCAGTGGTCATTACAGTCACCTCAGTGGGGGAATTCTATTAAGTATCCATAACAGAAATTTTTGTGGAGAAATACGTAGAAGCACTCAATATGTTTTTCTTTTCTAAAACAGAAAACCTCTGTGAAGCACCGCATTTAGCATAAGTAATATATAATAGAGGAATGGCTACACCACCAAGGGAAGTAACTCAGAAACATTTGCCTCCATGGCTTCTTTAGTAGCCCTTATTTTTGAAAGGTTTCAAATAGCCCGGTGTTTGGGAATATCGCGGTACTAACGGAAAAATTAAGAATAAATAAACTTGCAATACTTACATTTAAGTTATCATCCAGCAGTTACAAAGGGTATTTATTCCTTTACAAGTCCATGAAAATTGGATCGAATGGAAAGCCTCATCAGGGTGTTAATTCCATTTCAAATATCAGCCATATTGCAGAAGTTCTGTCAGGGGAGGGAATTCTAACATCGCGGTAAACTGTTGGGGCTCCATAAGGGGAATGTAAGTCAATATTTTTAGGCATCTAATTTAACCAAAGTATTAACAGTTAATATGAGATTGTGACTGCAAGAACTTGGAAGAAATTCACACACCTCCAGTAGAAAAACAACACTTTAACTATAACTTAACATATTTACAGGATTTTTTTTTTCTGTGTTTTGAGTTTATGATTTAGTGAGGCAATGTGGGCACCTGAAAGTGTCACCACGCCTCACAACCCTGACCTCTGAACAATAGATAAGGTGTGTCCAGTGAGGACAAAAGTCACACTGAGCCCATTTAGCAATAAGAAGGCTGGTACAGTCACGAAAGGCTTGGGGCTCCCATAATCCACATTTGCAACACGTCTCTCTTTCTTCATCTGAAAAATCACTGTCAACATTATCCTCAGATGTTAAATCCAGTGGCGCCCCTTTGTTATTATTCAGGCCAGATGTACTTGGCATGGGCTCAAAGATCTTTTTAGATGTAGTTGGTCCTGAAACAACTTTGATGCACTTTTTTACTTCGTATTTTCCTGAGACAGTATTGATAGGGGTCTTTGCTGACATGATCTTCAGTGTGGGTTTGAAAGATACAGTTTTGACAGTGGACTTAGACTTCTTTGCAACTGCACTAAGAATTTCCATATTTGCTTTTTTCATTAAGCTACCAGCAAGAAAGGGTGGAACAAACTTAGGTTTAGGCTTCTTGACCACACTGGTGATTGTCCTCTTCTTGAAGAAATCCTCCCCTTTTTCACATATATTTTTCACTATAGGAGGTGAACATGGCTTCTGTATTTGTAGGGCCTGCTTTGAATTATGAGAAATAACAGGGACTGGCAGGGTAGCGTAATTGATAGTAGAGTCTGAATTTGCATCAGATGCAGCAGCAGCAGCATCTTGATCAGGTTCAGGTTCTTCAGTCTCCTTGTATATTATAGAAGGTGCGACTTGTTCCACAGAAATAACTGAATTATTAAAGGGGAATATTCCAGCCTTCTTGAATGCTGATGTCAGGTTTTCAGGGCTCATTGCTTTCACATATGGCCTGGCAGTCAACTCTGCAATGGCATATTTGGTGATTGAAATACCAGGATTGTTCTGCATGTAAGTATGACATTCACGACTGTACATGCATTTAAGAGGACCGAACACACCAAGGTCTAAAGGCTGTGTAAGATGATTAGAGTGTGGCGGAAGCACAAAGAGAATCACATTATGGTCCTTTGCCCAGTTTGTCAGTGTCAATGAGGCATGTGATTTATGTCCATCATATAGCACAAGTGTCTTTAGATCACTATTTTTATCTGTGACTCCAGCATACTTGACAAAATGCTTGGTTAAATAATTAATAAATACTGATGAATTGGACCAGCCAGTAGGAGACATCTCACCATCAGCCCCTGTAGGTGCACCATGCAAAAAGTCACTATTCCATCTTTTACCTGGGAATACATAATATGGTGGTATATGATTACCCAGAGCATTTCCCCCAGCAATTATTGTTACATTAAATGTTCTTGAGGATGTCACAGACTGAGCTACAGATTCTTTACTGCACACAATTTTAGGAGGTGAATGTTCTGTACTTATGCCAGTTTCATCAATATTAAAGATTTTTTCTGGGTGGTTTTTCAAATTATTTGTTGTAAGAATAGTGCCAAGCTCTCTGAAATAGTTGTCAAGAGTTTCTTTTGAGGCAGACTTGGCTCTAGCTAATGAAAGTTTTTGAGGCTTAACGATTTTTAAATCAGGCCATCTCTTCAGAAAGTCATAAAACCATGCATTACTTAGATGATCACTTGTTGATTTCACTGGCTTATTCAATGATAAAGCATAATCTCTGGCCATATACTGGATCCCTGATTTATTATAACCATACCCAATACTACCCATATACTTAACATGATCCACTAGCTGTTTTTCCTCACTCACTGTAAACAGAGTATCAACACCCTCTAGTGTCTAATGTCACATTGCCTCTAGTTCTGTCACGCAGAGTTGATTCAGGCACATTGAACTCTCTGGCAGCGCGGTATACTGACATACCCCTGGCAGTTGCATCAAAGGCACGCTGAAGGTTTGCCCTGTCATACTGGAGGCGCAGCCACTTAGGTTTGGGATCCTGAAATAAACAAAGAAATTTATTTGTTTATGTGTTACCAACTTAGACCAAATAAAAAATTATGTGTGTTTAGGGTAACATTTTAGAAAAAAATAGCTAGGGTAAGCAGGGATTTTATTTACTTTTTTTTTTTTTTTTTTACTTTTTTTTATGAAGAATAATACCATAATTACCAACTATATTTGGACTTTGCACATAATGCACATAAAATTTTACCAAGTCTGTTTGATTTTCCTTAAATGTTTCTAAAAGTACTGATAGAATGGCAAACAGCTAGTGTAGATCTGATCAAAATGCTCCTTTAGGAGCAGTTTGATCAGGGTCTACACTGTTTGCTCAGCCCTCCTTATTGGAATGTTTAGCACCTTTTTTTTGTTGAGAAAACATGAAAAAAAATTGCTAGGTTTCATCAGGAAAATTAGGTAGGTTAGGGTTACCCTAAACACACATTTTTTTTTATTTGGCCTTACCTATATATTTTCTTATTTTATTTATTTATTTACTTTAAAATGTATTTATTTTATTATTTATTTATTTATTTATTTATTTATTTATTTTTTTTTTGCTATCATTTATATATTCATTTGTATATTCATATATCCATCTTATATTTTGTAGGAAATCTTATCAAACTGGCAGGAAAACACTGATAAACAGGCACAGTGGTACCAAACTGCAAAGTTCCTTAATTGCCAATTAGGCAATTTTCCCCAACGGAGCCTTATTTTGTGGCTTAACTTTGATAGTTGCGCACGCAACCCATAGCATCATCACGTGATCGCAACAGGCGGCCATTTTGGGTGGGGAAAGCAGACGATCAACAAGCAAAATCTCGCAAACATGAAATAATTTTCTGAGTATCTAGGGAAGGATAAGGGACATGGGGGGGATGCGGACATTCTAATGAGTGAGTAATCTACAAGAAAAATACAAATATAAAGTACACTTACCAGGAAACGATTCATTGTCACATTTTTGTTTTTAAACAAAAACTTGACTTCCGGGTTGCGGACTTTTCAACTGGAACGGGCCCTAGATGGCGTCGCATGATTACGTCTGGGGGAAATACCGTTACCGCGATGTTCCCAAACCCGCGATGTTACCAGAAGCGACTATACTATATAAAGACAACTACCTGTCTACAAAAGCTGCTTCCCTTTGCAAAATCACAGCAAAATTTCACGTGTATCCATTCCCCTTAAATCGGGTCCAAATAGCTGTTGAAGCAATAAGTAGGCAGCAACAAGTTATATCTTTATATTTATCATAACTTTTTTTTTCCACTACTGAAGAACGACATCACAAAAATTTACTCATTTAGCAGCAATGGAATGAAAAATCGTCCATCCAGTGAATCAAGGTAAAACTGGATAACCCAGTGATGTGTCATTCATTATAAACAAGCATAAAATTACACCTGGAAACTTCACAGAGCTTTGTTTCAACAAAAATGTGTTATTTTTCCTATTTCTTCATGAAAGCATGTTTGAAGTGCTTCCCCGAGGTGCTTCTAATGAGTACCCATACCATATGTTTTTGTGAAGACTACTGTGAATTTATTGAATGAAACCTTCATGAATGTGTCACCTCTCAACAATACCATTTTTCAGATTTCTGTATTTATTAACATTTAATCTCTCAAAAAGCCATTTTTTTTTTTGTCTTCCCAAGCATGGCTGTTGTAGGGCAGTTACACTGTCTACAGAATAAGAAAAAAATTTCTGGATACCTCTCAGGCCTTTTATTTGGAGCTCCATAGGAATTGTTAAGCAGGAGTATTTGATGGTAACTCTGGGACAATTTTTTCTTATTTCTCCATAAAAACAAATGTTGTGGGTACTCATTAGAAGCACCTCGCCGAGGTGCTTCTATTGAGTACACACAACATGTGTTTTTATGGAGAACAGGAGAAAATTATCCCATAATTATCACCTCCTCCTTAACAATTCCTCTGAAAGACTTACGATGTAGGAAGCAATCATATTTGAAACATCTTCTACAGAATAGGGTGTGGAATGAATGCATTGTCTGTTCTCTTGGCACCGATCTTGCATTTGGTCCATCAATATTTGGTGTACATTCTGGTGGCAGGGAGCCAGGGTCCTGTGTTTCTAACAGGTCACGATATCTGAAACATACACATATACCATAATAACCCTAAATATTGGGACAGACAAGCCTGAGCAAACAGTGTAGACCCAGATCAGAAGCTGCAAAACACAGCCTCTGATCAAGGTCTACACTTTTTGCCAATCATCTAGCACTATTTTGGACACATCAACAGGTAGTAAAATGGACTTTTTCAAAATTTAGGACAAGTATGGTATGGAGTTAAGGCATAAAAATATTTAGGGTAAATACAGTACTCTCCTTGAAAGCAATGAACAACCTAATCTCTCTAACCATTCTAACAATTTCAACTTAAAATTAACAAAGTCAGTGAAGCATAAATAGTGGGTCCACATTACGAAAACAAGCCTATTCAAGTATACTGAAAATTTTACAACCAAAAAATTGAAAATTTTCAGATAAAAATTCTGATATTTTTCTTATTTCTTCTCAAAAACATAGATTGTGGGTACTTGTTAGAACCGCCTCGCCGAGGCGGTTCTAACGAGTACCCACAATCTATGTTTTGAGAAGAAATAAGAAAAATAATGTATACCCCTGTAAATCCCACTTTTACTATATAAAAGTGGGGTTTAAGGGGGTCAACATTATATAGGCATGTTTTCTTGATGAAAAGTGTGTTCCAATAACCTTGCTCCAAACTATTATTGTGTTTTTAGAAACTGACCTAGAAACACAGGATGGATGTACAATTAGCAAGGTTACTCAAGCAAGAAAAGTAGGTTATGAGTCACGTACTAACTACTGGCTTCAGTTACTCTCCCTAAGATGCAACTCAAGCTCCTAATCCTTATAGTTTTTGAGAAACTGACTTAAACGCACAGGATGAACTTAAATACTATCAAAATCAGTGAAGCATGAAAAGAAATCAAGGCACTTGGACAGTGGTCTGCAACAGCTTCCCCCTAATTAACCCTTTCACCCCTGAATTTCTGACATGGACTCTTCCGTCCCTGAATTTGGACACATCCATTGTTCAATAAAAGCACCGCAAGCATAATACCCTGCCATAGCAATTATTTGTTTATGTATTAAAGTTATCATTGCAACAATGTCTGGAAAGAAAATGACAGAGGGACTAAATAACAATCCTAAACCAGATCCTGATAATATCAATGGACAGATAACAATCCTAAACCAGATCTTGATAATATCAATGCATATAGCAAGTTTGGTTAAAAGACCTTCTTATTTACTCAAGTTATTGTCCGGAAACAAAAAATATGGGCGTGTCTTGGGCAGATAACTCCGTAAAAATTTGACGAAATTTGCCCATTAGCAATCCCAAACCAGATCTCCTTAATGTCCATGCATATAGCAAGTTTGGTTAAAATCACTTGTTATTTACTCAAGTTATCGCCCGGAAACGAAAATATGGGCGTGTCTCGGGCAGATAACTCCGTAAAAAATTGATGAAATTTGCCCATTAGCAATCCCAAAACAGATATCTACAATATCAATGCACATACCAAGTTTGGTGAAAATCCATTGAAGTTTACTCAAGTTATCATCTGGAAACGAAAGGGACAGACAGACGGACGGACGACTGACGGATGGACGGACGGACAGATACACGGACATCCAACGTGAAACCATAATACCCCCACTATTGTTTGGCGGGGTATAAAAAGGGATTTCAGTCAAAAATCAATAACAGAATGGCAAGCAATGTAGATCCTGATGAGATGACTCGTTACGAGTCGTCTCGTTAGAATCTGCACTGTTTGCAAAGGTGTCAGTATTGGTCTGTAGGGATGAAAGGGTTAAACTAAGAGTGAACATAAAATTTGTTAGGTCAGTGGAGCATGAACAGTAGGTTATGGCTATATACTAATGATTAGCTCCTGCTCTCCCCTAGATGTACTGTGGTCCAAGTACTATGCTCCTTAGTTTTTTAGATGCCTAATTGATGGACCTAAACACACAGGTTAACAAAGTCTGTGAAGCATGAGAAGCAGTCATGGTCATTCATTGATGGTTACTTACCATCAGTGAGTGAATATTACCAGCATAGCACTAGTAAAGGCGCTTTTTTCAATCCAAAAGTATTGATATTTTTCTTATTTCTCCACAAAAACATATGTTGTGGGTACTCATTAGAAGCGCCTCGGCGAGGCGCTTCTAATGAGTACCCACAACATATGTTTTCCTGGAGAAATAAGAAAAATATTTACCAGATACCCTCCCTTATCTGGACCTATGATCATGACTGTAACAGCTAAGCTTCAGCTGTCAGTTTTTGTTTGAAGAATGCGCACAAGTACTGGTTAACCGCTTAGAGGACTAAGCCTGCCCAGGAAAAGTGTGGTAAGATAAACTGACCGGCTCGACATGACCATAATACTGTTGACTGGGCCGTTAAATGCCAACCCAACCAAATCAGTTGTTCTCCCCCAGAGGCAACTGTGATCCAAGAATGAAGATCCTAGATCAAACAGTTACTTAACAAATAAGATGACTAAATAAGACAAATGACAAATATGATAAATAAGATGATCTAAACAAATAAGATGACTTCTGGGTCCATGCTCAGGCAAACGCCAGGGGTATGACCTAAGCATTCCTTTTCGTGCAAAGGCACACCAACAACTATCAGAGAAGATATCAGAGAACTATCAGACAACTTTCGGAGAAGATTTCACATAAGCTTTAATTAGCTTGGTATCTGATCCTCTATATCATTTTTGTATGTTTGTGTTGTACTCATTAAATTTAATAAACTATTGTTTAAACCAACAACTATCAGTACATCACAGCCCAAACCTAGTTTTTTTATTCTTTGTTATGATAAAACATGGGATTATACATTAAAGCCTTGTTAACATTATGAAAGAATGTAGTTCTAATGCAATTCAAACCAGCATTAAACACCAACTTGTGTTTGAGTTTCTCTCCACTTCCTTTGTCCGGAAACACCTCTGAGATGGCATCAAAAATTTCATCTGATGGAAAGCTTCGCTTCAATTCCGACTGACAGCCATCCATACCTATGAAGTATTGAGAAGCATAAAATATAATAAAATATCTCATTTACCCTAAATACCTGGATACCTAAATGCTTTAAGGGAACTGAATATACTTGGAACAGTTTATGCTCATTATCTCAAACACTGATATCTCAAAGTATCTGCATATGTCAAAGTAAAATTTGATACTCATTTAGTTTAGTTTCCTATTGATTATTTACATTTTAACTCCTTTATTTCAAAGGATTTATTTATTGCTGTTAAAGGGAAAATTCCAGTCCCTTTGACTTTGGGATAATGAGTCTACTATAGTTTTTTTCCACAATATTTTATAAGGGAGACAACTACTGGTGACTACCAGTTTGCTTTCTTGCACACCAAATACCTTCTGAAAAGGAGTCCACTCTAAAAGGAAAGAATTTGCTCCCATGGGGAGCAAATTCTTTCCTTTTAGAGTACACTCCTTTTCAGAACTGAGCTAAAACAATTTTTGACAGAATTACTTTCTCTGGAAGAATATACATTCTCCTTATCATACTTGTCCTACCATTTGACTGAGTCCATTTTGCTACTTGCATCTGCTAATGTGTCTAGAAAACTTCTCAAAATGTCACAAACAATGTAGACACTGATTAGATGACACATGCTGTTTGTCCAAGCCTGCCTGGCCAAATAGTTAGAGTGAATATAGTACATCATGACATGACAGAAGATTAGACCAAGATCAGACTGCCAATTTATAAGTTCAATGAGTGACTCTGCCAGACATCTGGACAGTCAACATGTCAAAGCACAGACTTGGTCTAATAACTACTATATAACAGCGCCCGGTTGTTCAAAGCGTTGTTAGCTTAACGAGCTTGTTAAGGGTCATTTCGTTAACTGTTCTAGCGGATTCAATACACAATATTCTGATATTTTTTGCTGAAAAAATGTGAGTAGCTTTTGCACTGCAAAAGCTACTCACATTTTTTCAGCAAAAAATTTCAGCATATTTGCGTATCACTCGATGTAAATTTTAACGAATCATTAACTAAAGACATCGTTAGCTTTGAACAACTGGGCCCAGTTGTTTTTATTTGCTGCCATCTTTAACTATTTTACAATGATTCCTATCTTGTATAAAAAAAAAATGCATTAAGATTAGGCCATTCTGTTTTAATACAGTATCAGTACTTGATTTTATGAAATGTATACACACAAACCTTTAAACAGCTTTTGAGATACAAATTTACATTTTTTTACATCAGCAAACATGACAATTTTTGAGTGAAAAGTGGCCTCAATCCTTATCAAAAGACAGACGGCTAATACCATCCTGCATATCCATGCACATGTCTGTCTAATTACAACCATAGGACTTGATATACCTGGTAGATTTTTGGCCTCTTGTTAAAAGGGAAAAAACTTTTGTGACTTCCAGTTTGTGTTCCAGAACACCAATCCATTTCTGGATTTTTGCTTTTCACTATGGTGCAATATTCCTTTTTACACCAAGCAGCTCTTATCATACAACTGGTTTGATCAAGATGGTTACCTTGTTGCTGGTGATCACCATAATTTGTCCAGACAGACTGGACTAGGTTCAGAAACAAATCATCATCCATCTGTGACAGATCTTTGTGTCCGTGAACTTTGCCCTCATAATTCTTGATGAGCTCTTCAATAAAGGAGGTATCTTTATCCAGAATATCATCACCCATATATGGGATATTATGAAGAACAGTTTCATCTTCTACCTGCAAACCAGACACAGGAGAAATACATCAGTTTGTGATAAGCATATAGTAAATGCCCTAAAATTTCGAACACTTTATTCTATATTTTTTTTTTGCCTAAGTTTTGCTTTTTTATACAGTTGTTTCTTAAGATACTTAGCAGGAGTGGCCATCAGTGAAGACCCTGATCAGACTACTACTCTTTCAGGAGCAGTCTTATCGGGTTCTGCAATGTTTGTATATGCCATTTTGTCAGAAACTTTGGCATATGAAATTTTAGGACATTTACCTTATATGTACTTTTGCACCTCAAAGCTCTAATTTAAAGTTTTATTCTCAGAAAAAACTGCCTCTGTGTGATGATTTTAATAGTACTTTGAACAAGTTTGTGAAGAATCTTATTTGTACAGACATGCAAGAACAAATAGGCTCGACTCTAGAAGAGGCATTTTTAACGAGTACCCATAACCTGAGTTTCTGCAGAGAAATAAAATATATTTCTTGATACCCCTCTTATCTACGAGGGTGAGTCAATAAGTAACCAGCCTAACTTATTTCCGGTTGAGATCCACCTCTTTCTTTTTCGATGTAATTGCCCTCTAGTGTGATGCACATAGACTAACGGTGTTCAAGTGCCATCAGCCAAGAACTGAAAAAGTCAGGGTCCTTTCCATTGACCCACTCCTCAACTGCCGTCACGACTTCTTCATCAGACCGGAAATTCAAGTTTGGGAATAGGAAGAAGTCGCTAGGAGCTTGGTCAGGCGAATAAGCAGGATGTGGTATTAATTCATACCCGTTTCGCTCTACAGCATCCATTGCAACTTTGCAAGTGTGGACTCCCGCGTTGTCCTGTTGCAGCAAAACACCTTTAGAGTTTACCTCGGCTTTTTCACGGATGGCGGTTCTCAGCTGGTCTAACAAGTTTGCATAGTACACTCCAGTTATTGTACTTCTCTTGGGTAAAAAGTCCAACATAATAACGCCTTTTGCGTCCAAAAATACTGTGGCCATCACCTTGCCAGCAGATGGTTGCATCTTGAACTTCTTTGGCCTCGGGATCCAAGCCCTACCCACTGACGACTCTGAGCTTTATTCTCTGGCTCATAATAATGAACCCAAGTCTCATCTACAGTCAGCAGACGCAAAAGAAAATCATCTTTTGACCTAAAACGCTTCAACAAGGCACTGCATACTAATGCTCTGGTTGCCATTTGCTCATCGCTAAGGGATTTGGGGACCCAACGGGCTGTTAGCTTGCGCATACCTAAACGATCAAGTAAGATTGTTGAAACGCTACCATGTGAAATGCCTAATGCCTGCGCTATTTCTTCCACCTGAATTCGCCTATCAGAGTATACCAGATCCAGAACTTTCTTACACTTTTCTTCGTCGGTGGCATCCAGTGGGGGTCCAGACCTGGCTTCATCTTCTAAAGACGTTCTACCGCGTTTGAATTCCCCTACCCAGAATTTAACCTGAGCATAAGATGATGCAGAAGACCCATAAACATCGGCTAACTCGCCGTGTATTTCCTTGCCTGTTTTACCTTTTAAATACAAGTACCGAATTACAGCACGGTACTCAACTTTAGATGAAAAGCATGCCTTTGCATCACTAGCCATGTTTGATTCAATATCTTATTAAAGAATGATTCGATATGTGTGTAATTTTGTACCCGTGTATAAATCATATATTGAAACAAAGCATGAAAATCGTGACCTTCTGGGTCCATCGGAAATGGGATAGGCTGGTTACTTATTGACTCACCCTCGTATGAAAGAATAACTGCATGATTTAGTAGAGCAATAAGAACAATAATATCATTACACATCCTATCTAGAGGACTGCCAGAAACTAGAATAAAATAAAAGACTTACAACAAAATTCTGCTGAAGAGGTGCCCAAGAATACATGCTAGGAATAGGCTTCAGGGCATTCATGACTCGCAGAGGGACAACCTGGGCTCCAAACTCCTTCACGCCACTTGTCACTTCACACTAGGTATAAAATAAAAGATAATAGTTGCAAATTGTAATCCACCATTTTTGTAGACATGTTTTTCAGGTTCTTGTGCTAAAATTATACAGTTCTTAATAAAAAGTGTACCACCTATAGATGACATAAATGACCCACAAAAGCTGATGTGTCATTATTCCCTTGTCCTTTTGAACATGGTTTATTTAAGGAACTTACCTTATGTGTTACTGGAATACTGCTATCCACCTCCATAGTGTGGAAGGACAGTTGTAGTGATGGTTTATTTAAAGAACTTACCTTATTTGTTATTGGAATACTCCCAACCACCTCCACAGAGTGGAAGGACTGTTGTAGTGATGGTTAAAGAACTTACCTTACTTGTTACTGGAATACTGCCAACCACCTCTAGTGTGTGTTTGTTTGTGCTGAGGTTTTACGGCCCAGTCAACCCAATGGGGTCATGTCCAGCGCGGTCAGTTTACCTAACCACACGTTTACCGGGCAGGCTTAGTCCTCTAAGCGGTTAACCAGTATTGTGCACATTCTTTCGCCAGAAACTGACAACTGCCCTTCTTGAATCAGTGGAAGGGAGAGAATGACCATAGAAAATATTTCACGATCAATCTCCACTAAAGAATGTTGTCGACCTCAGCGGGGGTTGAACCCGCGACCTCCTGGTATCCAGTCGGACGGCGCATCCAACTGAGCCACCAAGGCTGGCCCTCTAGTGTGTGGAAAAACTGTTTTACTAGTTACTGGAATACTGCCAACCACCTCCACAGTGTGTAAAGACCATTGTAGTGATGGTTTGTTTAAAAAACTTACCTTACTTGTACTGAAATACTGCAAATTACCCCCAGTGTGTGGAAGGACTGTTGTTGCAACGGTTTATTTAAAGAACTTACTTACATTACTTGTTACTGGAATACTGCCAACCACCTCTACAGTGTGGATGAACCATTGTGGTGATGGCTTATTTAAAGAACTTACCTTACTTGTTACTGAAATACTGCAAATTACCTCCAGTGTGTGGAAGGACTGTTGTTGTGACGGTTTATTTAAAGAACTTACCTTACATGTTCCTGGAATACTGCAAGCTACCTCCAGTGTGTGGAGGGACTGTTGTAGTGACGGTTTATTTAAAGAACTTACCTTATGTGTTACTGGAATACTGGAAATTACCTCCAGTGTGTGGAAGGACTGTTGTTGTGACGGTTTATTTAAAGAACTTACCTTACTTGTTACTGCAATACTGCAAACTACCTCCAGTGTGTGTAAAGAATGTAGTGATGGTTTATTTAACTTTACTTGTTACTGAAATATTGCAAACTACCTCCAGTGTGTGGAAGGTTTGTTGTAGTGACGGTTTATTTAAAGAACTTACCTTACGTGTCACTGGAATACTGCCAACCACCTCCAGTGTGTGGAAGGACTGCTGTAGTGACGGTTTATTTAAAGAGGCAGTGTAATTCTCGACCTCATCTTGTATACATATACGATTCTCTGAAAATACACTCTGAAAACAAAAAGAAAAATTAACAAAAAGGATATCAAATATAAAAACATCTTATCACTTAGCATGCTGCATAAATTACAGCAGAATGATGGCATTTTACACCCACAACATAAGTTTCCATGGAGAAATAAATGTAGAAGAATATTTATCTAGATACCCTGCCTACAGAGGACTATGTTTGTTTGTTTAAAGTTAGGTCTGTAACTATCAACAATCTTCAATCATTTTGTGATGGTGCCTGGATGCTTTGTTTGTGTTGAGGTTTTACGGCCCAGTCAACCCAATGGGGTCATGTCGAGCGCGGTCAGCTTACCTAACCACACGTTTACTGGGCAGGCTTAGTCCTCTAAGCGATTAACCAGTATTGTGCACATTCTTTCGCCAGAAACTGACAACTGCCCTCCTTGAATCAGCGGAAGGGAGAGAATGATCGTAGAAAATATTTCATGATCAATCTCCACGAAAGAATGTTGCCGACCTCGGCGGGGGTTGAACCCGTGACCTCCTGGTCTCCAGTCGGACGGCGCATCCAACTGAGCCACCGAGGTCTGTGGGAACTGGCACCCTTTTGTCGTGCACTATAGTATCATGCTCCTAACACAATGACATCATATTACTACCAGTCACATTATAGTGACACTTGCATGACTAGTCCTAACCCTTCTTCCTAATGTGAAAGAACACGAAACATCAATTTTAGAAAGTTTCAGGCATCAAACCCACAATTTTCTGATGCGAAGGCAGCCACTCTACCAATGGAACCACTCAGACCAGTATCTAGAGGTATGATACATAGCTCAAGGTAAGGGAGGTAACCAAATAAATAACTGATACCACATTATGAGATGTCACAACTCAAGATAAAAAGGTGTTTTTTGATCGAAAAGTACTGATTCTTTTCTTAATTCTCCATGAAAACATATGTTGTGGTACTCACAAGAAGCACCTTGTTGAGACACTTCTAATGAGTACCCACAACATATATTTTCATGGAGAAATAAACAAAATATATTGTGGATACTCCCTCTCATCTGGTGCTATGAAACTTGTCATTAGAATTTCAACTGCAAGGTGATTTTTAGTCTTATGGGCTGAAAAATAAGAAAAATGTTAACATATTGCATAGTGTTTGCTGAAAATATATCTTACCCTGAACTATGTGATTGCACAAACAAACAACTCTGCAGCTTTAGAAGCTGACTGTAATTTGTGTATTTTGAAATATTTTCCTTCTTTTTCCAAACAATAACATCTGATATTCAATTCAATAATTGGAGACAATTTATTTTTTCCAGAAAATAGGGCAAGACATTACATTCAACTTATCAAGAGACTATTTGAATGAGTCATCAAGCCTTGGAAAAAAAGAGTAAAAAGTCAGTAATTTGTGATCTGTTGTTGCCTATACATGTAGAGTTAATTGCTAAAGGTTAAAACACTCAGTACTTGCCCGCACATGTTCTGCATGTTTTTGCCTTTTCAAAGTTCGTAGCCTCATAAATTCAGATCTCACAATTTTCTTCCAGTCAGGCCCTGAAGTAGATGGCTGGTTTCCATCATCCTTTGGCGGCGACTCAGAGAAATCAACAATGTCAATTTCTGACATTTTAGTTCACTATAAACAAAACAAAAATAACAACAGGGTCCAGTTGTTCAAAGCGTCGTTAGCTTAACTAGCTCGTTAAGGGTCATTTCCTTAACTGTTTTAGTGGATTCAATATACTGATATTTTTTTCAGCAAAAAATTTCAGCATATTTGCGTATCACTCGATGTAAATTTTAACGATATGTTAACTAACGACATCGTTAGTTTCCAACAACTGGGCCCAGATTATTAATCGGGACTGTCCACAAATATTCTACTGCACATTCTTTCACCAGTAACTGACAACTGCCCTTCTTGAATCAGTGAAAAGGGAGAGAATGACTGTAGAAAATATTTCATGATCAATCTCCAAGGAAGAATGTTGCCAACCCAGATGGGCACCGTGGGGGTCGAACCCGCAACCTCCTGATCACCAGTCAGATGCATATCCAACTGAGCCACCGAGGCCGGCAAGTCTGCTCTTAGGAGACATTTTACCAAATTTTTTCAGTAATTTTGAAAAACCCAGCCCACACTGTGCAGTTATTACTGTATGTAAAATATGGTAAGTTTCTTGTGAGTTAATTTACATTTGTATTCTATTTTTCGGTCACACGAATCACCGAAATACCGGAATACTACCGAAATACCGGAATACCCGTGAAAAATATAGGTATACCTGTGAAAGACACCTATTAAAGACACCAATATTGGCTTTAATTAATCAATTAAGTAATATTATGTCAACCTAATGGAAAAGGGATAATATTTTAACCTCAAATAATTTGCAAATTGTCTTTGAAGTGTTTTTTTTTTTTTTTTTTTTTATTTGAAAACATTGTTGATAGTCCGCTAAATCAGAGCCGGAATACGACCGGAATACCCGTGAAAAACGTGAATTACCTACACTTCAAACAAAAAGTACATACGCCTTTTGTATAAAATATTTATCAGTTGAGTGAATAATTTTATATAAAAAAATATATGGCCAGAAGTAAGTCTCAAACACAACACACCGAAAGTTAATCATTTACGCATGTTTGAAAGTTACACAGATTAAACAACCAATGCAATCATGATGAGTAACATCATCCTTACATATCACTGTCTGAGCTAATTCAGCAGACGACAAAAAAGAAAAAAAATCGTTATTTGTTTTATTACCAAGAAAACAGGATTTGACATTTCATGCAATGGAGACAATTTGCATGAAATCCAAATCCTGTTTTCTTGGAAGAATGATAAAAATATTTCAAAACGTCTGTTGAAAACTTTACCCAGAATGTTAAGCGTTGTGGTTTGCAGAAACAAATCGCGCATGGGTCTGTGCATGGTAAAACCTATAATAACTTGTACGAAGAGACGAATTAACCTGCACACTCTGAGCCTGCACATCAGTAGTCTGATCAGAGCCTTCGCTAATCGTATGTACCGCCTACAATCTATGGGTTTAACAAAACGTCTTGTGCTACGAGCGAAGACTCGGGTCAATCTGCGCACTGCACATTCTGATCAGAGCATTCGCTGATCGTATTTACCTTCGATAGCCAGGCTGTCCAAAGCGGGATAAACAGTGTGACTGTAACATCACATTCTGATCAGATCCTTCGCTGATCGTACAGTATGCACCTTCTTCGGACTCCGGGGTATCCAAGAAGCTTGCTTTATATAGTGGGTCGATGCACAAACTGACCCGAGTCTTTGCTGGTCGCACATACATTGTACTATAGTACGTTTTGTCGTCTGGTTCATTGTAAGAACATTGTAAATCATACTTTTGTACCGACGTAATTTTGGTTTAAACTGGAGTTAAAAATGGCCCAGTCAACACTATAAAGGTCGTGTCGAGCCCGCACACTTTTCCGGGGTGGGCTTATTCATAAGCTATTAATCATTTCAACAGTTCATATACTTTGACGATAGAGCCTATTTTTGGAGTTATGGCCATTTGAACACCGAAAATATTTTAGTGATTTCTGTAATACATTTTTGTCCACTCTATACCTTGAAAACTATTTGAGATATATATACTATATGACCTAGCTGTTACTGGGACGTAAAAAAAACTCACTCACTCATTTGAATTGTCATTAGCCTCTCTTGCCCCTTGTGTGCGTAAAGTGTATGTTTTTGTGTGACAGACACCCTTTTCACATGGGCTGTCTTACTGATTCAATGCCTCTTTGATAGCAGAAGCGCCCCTTCAAGGTCACTACTGGTACTAATAACCGCAACTCTTGAATGACAAGGGAGATAATAAGGGTGGTTTTCGATTAAAACAGAGGAGCATTTTTTCTAGACCGGAGTATATAATTTCTAGTTTTAATTAAATCTGTTTCCGCGTAGTATGACCCGTCAACTAAGCATATACTAGTGAAAACAAAACTGATAAATATTTTTCATCTGAACAAATAAAGGGAAAGAAAAAAATATTCTAACGTTGAATTGATTCTAACAACGGACGCTCTGCTCTGAACATTCGGTGTAAACAAACACACAAAATTTATTTACGTTTTTTTTTTCGCGGGAAGTGTCACACGACCAACCGAGACTGTGAACACAGAAAACCAAGGATTGTTTTAGTGATATTTGAACGTGCTTCTCTCGATTTTTTTTATTTATTTTGATAATTTTATATTTTTATGACGTGATTTTATCTACTTTTCTACATAGTAATTGGATTACACTCAAAATGTCGGAAAGATTGAGGCAAGGAGGCAGGTTCAAGAGAAAGGGGGGCTCATCAAGTCTTCTCGTATGAAAGTAGGGAAACAGAATATTCATGAGCTGTCTGTCTCAGGCCAAGGGGGTGTTTATGATAAAAAAAAAATCTTCTTAAATGTAATGTAATGAAAGGTCTATATATTATACCCGAATAAAATGCAATGTGCTCTCGCTAGCCTAACCCTTTCTAGACCTTTCAAAAGAGCTTTATTCCCTGACAGTGTCAATTTATTGCAAAAAAAAAAAAAAAATGATACAATAAAAGAGGACAGAAAAAATCAGACAGGAAATAAAATAATTTACCTTCAGTTTTTCGGTCCCAAATTGAAGAGGCTGATCAAGCACTCAAGTATAAGTACTATGATCTATATGGGTAGGTCATTAAATTCCTTTGTTTGTCACTTTGCAAGAAATAGACAAATCGAAAGGTTGAAAATCTTCATTAGAACTCGTTGAAATTCAGCATGTTGACATTATTTTGTTATCTTTTGTAACACTTCACCGATTACGTCACAGTTACATGTAATGACGTAGGTAGGCAGTTTTCTGAGGAGGGCCTCAGCGGGGTAATTAAAATAAACACTTATGAGGCTCTCCCAGGGGCTTTGGGGAACAGGGGAATAAGGTCCTTTATTTCAGGGGAACAAAAGTCTAAAACTGAAGGTAACAGGGGGACAAAGACAATTTTCGGAACAAGGAACATAGATAATCGGGATTTTGATTAGGGGGAACAAGGGAAAATGCCGGGGAAATTCTCAGGGAAACAAGGGAACAGGTACCCCCTCTGGGAGGGCTGATATGAATTTACAGTAAAGTTGAGGCAAAAATGCTTATTGACCCTGTTCCTTTACTTTCCCAAAGTTTTATTACTCTTTTGGTTTTAATGATGGCAATGAAGTGGACGGGTCTTTTTTTACACAATTTTTATATTTTATCAAGAACTAGACCTTTATTATGGTAATAAGCCATTATATTTAAGACATATTCATTTTGCCATGGCAACAGAAGTCTGAAATTAATTTGGTCAAAAAGTAACTTTTCATTTCTTACTGCGTATGGATATTGTACATGAGATTTTGTAAAATTTTGTTTCTTATTTTATGGTTATCTTCAGAAATTAACTCTGTGTATGATGTGGCGTTTTGACTAACCGCCTATTGTATTTTCAAAAAAAAAAAAAAAAAAAAAAAAATCAGGTCACGTGTGCCTAATTGTGTACAGGAGTAGTCAAGATTCTAGCTATGATGTATTTATGTTCCAATGCGAGTGTTAACCGCAGGAAAAAAAAAAAAAAAAAAAAGTTTCTGGAGGTACAGAAAAGCCGTCGCTAAAAACATTTGATGATCCTGATCCTTTATTTCCAAATTATTAGTTTTTTGGTTTCCATGACAACAATCAAATGGATAGGTCTTTTGCAAAACATTCTTACATTTTATTGAGAACTACTCATGGAAACTTTTTGGTTAAATTTTGTTGTTGAAACGTATTGATTAGTATGACCATAAAGTCCTTTTTTATGGTAATTTTCCATTGTGTTTAATTTTTTTTTGGTTGCCATGACAACAGAAGTTTAAAATTAATTTGGTCAGAAAGAAATCTTTTTATTCATACTGCGTATAGATGTTGTATGTCAAATTTTGTAAAAATTTATATAATATTTTCATAACTATCTTTAGAAATTACTGAGTATGATGAGGTGGGTGGGGTAACTGCCTATTGTATTATCAGAAATTTTCCAGGTCACATGTTTCTTACCCTGTACAGGAGTAGCCAATATGCTTAATATTGTTAAAGCAACGACTGGTCACAGAATATACAGATTAAGAGAATCGTTATGAAATTTATATCCATAATAGTTATCATTTTCTCTATAATTGCTTTTTTTATGATTTAGAGGGTAGGGGTAAATAAAAGTTAATACCATTCAAACGACATGGTGGCTCACCTTCACACTCTGTCAGAATACAACTTATACATAGTTTGATCTGTTGCAAAAGTTTAAAGGAAATCTATTGTTAGGAAGTATGTTACATATTAGTATCGTCAGTATATGCTTGTTAAAATTGATGTGATTTTGTCTGAATTTTCTTGTTTGAAAATGAGAAATAAAAAATATGCACTTGTATTCGGTGAAACCTTTGTGTGTTTTGTTCTGGTTATTCCTTTGAGGTAAATCACTTACAGTAAAAAAAAGATTTTACCCTATATTAATGAACTAATAATGAATTTTTGCATGTTAGTAAAATTTTACCAAAATGGCCATAGTAGTAAACATAGTAGGGTTCTTTAAAGAGCCATAACTGGTAAACCAGATAGTAACATGGCTATTTTATTGACTTAAAATAGTCAAAATAAAACACAAAACTGAATAATAAAATATGAAAAAAATTTATTGTTGGGAAAAAAATAAGGGTCAGGTGTCAGTAGTGACCTTAAGTTGATTAATATTGACACGTGCGGTTGCTGCACGCGAGTGAGAATTTCCCGGTCTTTTACCATAGCACCTCATTTATATTGAGCGCGTGCAGTTGTTGCATGGGAAAAGGCAGTTACAGGAATACCAAATATAAATATGTAATTCGTCGATTGGGGGCAGATGTTTGATTCTCTTTGTGATTTTTGTGATTTTCATGTGTTTGTTTTGTTTTCTACAGCATATTAAGTAAAAAGGACCATGCCGGACCCACTTATGCGGCCGGAGTAGACTGAGCCGAAGAATCCGGTACTTTTTCATATGGAGCGTTGTTGAGGCCCATGTTACGTGCTCGAACAGTGAATGGGGCCACCGGGGTTTTCTTTGGACCTAGGGAGCACCCAAATATATTCAGGGAACAAGGCAGCATTGGTAAATATTTTAAGAAAACAAGGGAATTGACCTAATTTTGGTGGATCGGAATGCGGAAATTTGGAAAACACTTTTGGGATAATAAGACCTTTGCGACTAGCGCAGACTCAGATCAACCTGCGCATCCGCATGAGCGTGGACGATATAACCTTCACACAGACTGTACTATATGGTGGAAAAATGTCTCTGGGTACAACATTAAGATTCCGAGTAACTTCGCACAACTTTGCATAACACATACTTTGCGCGGACTTGCGAGTGTTGTCCGCCGAATATTACGTTTACTCAGTTTGATTCCGAGTGTTTGGGGGAAGTCCGCAAAACGCCGATATTCGGGGTAAAGAGGTTTTTTGTTGTTTTTTTTTTTTGTTCTTTTACCTGATGTACTTTTCGTTTGAAGTGTAGGTAATACACATTTTTTACGGGTATTCCGGCTCTGATTTAGCGGATTATCAACAATATTTCAAATAAAAAAAAACACTTCAAAGACAATTTGCAAATTATTTTAGGTTAAAGTATTATCCCTTTTCCATTAGGTTGACATAATATTACTTAATTGATTAATTAAAGCCAATATTGGTGTCTTTAATAGGTGTCTTTCACAGGTATACCTATATTTTTCACGGGTATTCCGGTATTTCGGTAGTATTCCGGTATTTCGGTGATTCGTGTGACCCCTATTTTTGGTTGCAAAATTTACTAGTAATATACATAACCATGTAAAATGTAACCATATTCACTTATATTTGGACAACTTAACTCATTACCATACTTATCGTAAAATACAATTCAATTTAACTACCTGGTGAGGTACAAATGTATCTAAAAAGTGCTGGTTGAATGGGTAACATTATGACCCTGATCAAACTGCTGCTGGATTTGATTTAGAGTTTTATGGCCCAGTCAACCTTGTTAAGGTCATGTCAAGCCAGTCAGTTAACCTACTCACACTTTTCCTGGGCAGACTTAGTCCTCTAATAGGTTAATCAGTACTTTGTGCATGAACTTTAGCCAGTAATGTACAACTTCCCTTCTTGAATCTACATAAGGGGAGAATGGTTGCAGAAATAATTTCATGGTCAATCTTCAGGAAAATTATGTGGGTGAGCTGGGATTCAACATAGGTCTAGATAAGAGTGGGTATCAGGTACATGGTTTTCTTATTTCTCAACAAAAACATATGTTGTGGGTACTCATCAGAAGTGCCTCGGTGAGGCACTTCTAATGAGTACCCACAACATATGTTTTTGTTGAGAAATAAGAAAACTATAGATACTTTTTGGTTGAAAAAAATTGCCTTATCAAGAGCTATGTTCAAACTTGAGACCCATGAATATGCACTCGGGTGCATTATGAAACGCACTTTGGAGCTAAGTCAGAAGCAGTTTTATCTACACTGTTTGCATTGACATGTCAGGTTTTCATTAAGAGGCGACTGGAGGCCAAAAGGACTGTCTCAAAGATTTTTCTGGCTGCCTAAAATCTTGCATTACAGTACGATATTTACTATTTACCCTAAGTATTCGGACTTCTCAACTCCTTACCATACTTGTTCTAAAATTTGAACAAGTACACTTTACTACCCATTGCTGTGTCTAAAAATTGCTGGATTATTGGCAACAAACAGTGTAGACCCTGATGAGATGCTCTGCTGCATCTCATCTGGGTCTATACTGTTTGCTCAGGCATGTCTGTTTGAAAATACATACAGTAAATACTGTAATATAGGCAGTAGCCATTTTGGCTGCCTCAACTTCTGTTCTGGCCTCCTCTAAAAAATTTTACTGAAAACCCTGCATGTCTGCCCAAATAGATACTGATAGGTAAATACAGTGTAAAGGAACTATTCTCTTTTCTACCCGTAAGCATTTATACCTTCAAATATGCCAAAAACCTGTTTCATTTGCTATTTTTGGACATATAGGACACAATTATAGGACACAATTACATGTACTAGGTAATTTGCCTTGGTCTTGTGGGCTTTGAAGAATCAAACAGAGGATACGGGCAAATTCCTTGTGTAGGGTTTGTACAGCTATTGGCTTAACTCTTTCATCCCCGAGTTTCCTTAGTGGACTTTTCCATCCTTGAATTTGGACATGTACACTTGATGCAAAAATAGGGGTTTTATTCTAAAATAAAAAACAAAATGACAAACAGTGTTATTCCTAATGAGACGATTTTTTATGAGTGTCTCATTTCAATCTACCGTATTCGATCTAATTACCGCATATACCCCTATAAGCGCACAGTCAAGAAATTTCGTAGTCTTCAGATTACAACCAGTGTACTTTTTCTTTACTTCTTGATAAAGGCATATGTGTGGGTACTCATTTGAATTGCATCGACTTGACGATGCAATTCAAATGAGTACTCACAACATATGCCTTTACAAAGAAAGTCAGAAAAAAAATCGCATTATCATCATCAAATAAATCCTATTCTGATCTTTTTTATAGTGGACTCTTAGTAGGTAGATTCATATTTTACCACAACTGAGTGTTCCCAGTAATTTTGAAAAACCAAAGCGCACAGTGTGGTAATTAGGTCGAATACGGTATACTGTTTGCAGAGGTATTTGATTTGGGCTAAAAGGGTTAATGACTTAATGTAGACTATGATGAGGTTCATGAAATATTTATGTTGGGCATTTTGGCTTCAGGACTGGATTGAAATCTGGTTGTATGTGTGTGCTGCAGAGTTGTTTGGATCTGACCCTTTTTAATCTGGTAAAAAATTTAAGCACACATTTTGAAACATTTTTCTGATATTTTCTTCCCCAGAAAACATGGTACATGTATGATATTTCATGCCAACTGTCTTCTTAGAAGACAACTCAACTGGCATGAAATGTTGACAAACCCTGTATTCTCCAGGGTTGGGGGTGGGGTGGTAGTGTCTGAAATACAAATGGGACCCAAATACTACCAACAAGTTGGCCACGGTGACCAGTGGATGGGTCTGGCAATCATTTTGTGTGAAGTGATGATGTAAGTAGCAACTATGTACTCTCCAGCATGTCTGTGGTCTGGAATATGGTCCCATTTCTAAAACATGTAAGTAATGGTGACCTACATGTAGGATCTATCATCTAACAGTCTGGGTCTGAGATATGACTGTGACCAAACTTCTAAAAATAAGTAGGTCACAGTTACCTCATGCGATGTCAAATTCTTAGCATGACTACTTCAGTATGTCTGGGCTTAGATATTAATGTCATCGATTTCTAAACAAAATAGGGTCAAAGTGGCCTAGTGATGATGGTATGAACTCTCCAGCATGCCTGGAGCCTGATACATGTACATTGATGTGACCCAATTTTGTTTCATGTTATGATATTATTTCCTAAGTATGAACCATCCAGATTGATGTGACCCAAATTTCAAGAAAAGCTCCGCCAAGCAGGGCATTATACGCCTGTGGCAAGTAATAAGATGTAGCACATAAACCGGCTCAGTGCTCCTGATATAAACTATAAGTGGAATTACAAAAAAAAAAATAAAAATTTTTCATTGGGGCATAGCTCTGCTGATATTTGGTAAAATGTAACCTAAGGGTCCAAGCTGGCCCAGAAATTAAGGGAGAAGTGACTTCTCCCTCCTGGGAAAATAGGGAGAAGTCTGCTTCGTCTAGGAAGATGTGCTCCAGATGGAGGACACACGACAGAAACATGGCTATATTATAAGCTCGTATGAGCCTTTGGCTGATTTGTTTTTCCTATACTTTAATATCGGACCAAACAATAACAAAACAAAAATAAACAACAAAAAAAGTGACAAAAAAAAAAAAAAAATGCTGCAAGAAATTTTTTTGTCAACCTTTAACTTGTTTTATACTGATTTTATTTTTGTTCTTCAAGGGAGCCAACTCAGGAGAGTATTAAAAAAAAAAAAAATCCAAAAAGAATTATGTTCATAAGTTTTGATATTAGTCAATCTTCTTAATTTGTATCATTTAATAAATTATACAGATTTTATAGCCATAACTTTAGTTATTTGCAAAAAATATACCTCTTATAAAATAAAATTTGCACACTATTACCTCTAAACAATATGCTGTGAAAAGTTTACAAAAACTTTCAAAGGGGCATAACTCTGCCAATATTTGGTGCACTGTAACCTCGAAATAATATGTGCTGCTCAACATCATCGTGTAACTATTTATGAAGTTTCAGCTTGATCGGATGTAAACTGTAGAATTTAGCCGGAAACAAAAAATTATTAGAAATTTTCAAAGGGGTTTAATTCTGCTAATATTTAGTGGACTGTAACCTTGAAATAATATGCGCTGCTCCACATCATGGTCTAACTATAATTCAGGTTTCAGCTTGATCGGATGTAAACTGTAGGAATAGTTAGCAGGAAACGAAAAGTTTACAGAAATTTTCAAAGGGGCATAACTCTGCCAATATTTGGTGCACTGTAATCTCGAAATAATATACGCTGCTCCACATCATCTTGTAACTAATTATGAAGTTTCAGCTTGATCAGATGTAAACTGTAGGAGGATTTAGCCAGAAATGAAAATGTGTTTGTGTTGAGGTTTTACGGCCCAGTCAACCCAATGGTCAGTTTACCTAACCACATGTTTACTGGGCAGGCTTAATCCTCTAAGCGGTTAAGCAGTATTGTGCACATTCTTCTGCCAGAAACTGACAACTGCCCTTCTCCAGAAACGAAAAATTAATGGAAATTTTCAAAGGGGTATAACTCTGCTAATATTTGGTGGACTGTAACCTTGAAACAATATGCGCTGCTCCACATCATGGTCTAACTACAAATCAAGTTTCAGCTTGATCAGACGTAAAATGTAGGAGTTAGCCGGAAAAAAGTTTACAGAAATTTTCAAAGGGGCATAACTCTGCTAATATTTGGTGGACTGTAACCTCGAAACAATATGCACTGCTCCACATCAATGTCTAACTATAAATGTAGTTTCAGCTTGATCAGATGTAAAATGTAGGAGTTCACCAGAAAGGAAAAGCTAACAGAAATTTTCTAAGGGGCATAACTGTGCAAACATTTGACGGACTGTAACCCCGAAACAATATGCGCTGCTCCACATCATGGTCTAACTATATACCAAGTTTCAGCTTGATCGGATGTAAACTGTAGGACGAGTTAGCCGGAAACAAAAAGTTTACAGAAATTTTCAAAGGGGCATAACTCTGCTAATATTTGGTGGACTGTAACTTTGAAATAATATGAGCTGCTCCACATCATGGTCTAACTATAAATGAAGTTTCAGCTTGATCAGATGTAAAATGTAGGAGGAGTTAACCAGAAATGAAAAGTTTACAGAAATTTTCAAAGGGGCATAACTCTGCAAACATTTGGTGGACTGTAATCCTGAAATAATATGCGCTGCTCCACATCATGGTCTATTTATATACCAAGTTTCAGCTTGATCGGATGTAAACTGTAGGAGGAGTTAGCCAGAAGCGAAAAAAGTTTAAATTCCAAAAGAATGTCTTATAATATATGAATGTGAACCAATATAAAACAAATAAGTCATAATGATTTTCAGCAAATGGTATCTGAAAATATGAATGTGCCCAATTACTATAAACAACAAGCAAATTCCATGGGGAATTTATGTCCCCCGCCTAATTTTTATTTGAGGTGTTAAAAATGGTAAAGTTAAACAGAGGACCACTGGTCCTGTATCAAATACCTAAGTATTGAAGCAGGAGACCAGTGATAAAAAATAATTTCAAGATTCTGAAAAAAACCACATGCATATCTTCAGACCATCCTTAAAGCACCTGTAAAGTTTCAAAGGATCGGCTTAAAACTGTGGTAGGAGTTACGGGGTCAAGGTACCTACTCCCTATACGCTTCTGTAGTATTAGAACTCAAAAAATGTCTAAGTTAAAAATGCAGAAAAAGTGGTAAAAAATTATTTCAGGATTCTGAAAAAAACCACATGCATATCTTCAGGCCATCCTAAAAGCCCTTGTAAAGTTTCAAAAGGATCGGACAAAAACTGTGGGAGGAGTTAAGGGGACAAGGTGCCTGCACCCTATATACTTCTGCAATATTAGAACTCAAAAAATGTCTAAGTTAAAAATGCAGAAAAAGTAATAAAAAAATATTTCAGGATTCTGAAAAATCCACATGCATATCTTCAGGCCATCCTAAAAGCCCACGTAAAGTTTCAAAAGGATCGGCCAAAAACTGTGGGAGGAGTTAAGGGGACAAGGTACCTACTCCCTATAGACTTCTGTAAAATTAGAACTCAAAAAATGTCTAAGTTCAAAACGTGTAAAAAGTGATAAAAAATAATTTCAGGATTCTGAATAAACCACATGCATATCTTCAGACCATCCTTAAAGCACCTGTACAGTTTCAAAAGGATCGGCCAAAAACTGTGGGAGGAGTTAAGGGGACAAGGTACCTGCTCCCTATATACTCCTGTAGTATTAGAACTCAAAAAATGTCTAAGTTAAAAATGCGGAAAAAGTAATAAAAAATTATTTCAGGATTCTGAAAAAACCACATGCATATCTTCAGGCCATCCTGAAAGCCCATGTAAAGTTTCAAAAGGATCGGCCAAAAACTGTGGGAGGAGTTAAGGGGACAAGGTACCTACTCCCTATACACTTCTGTAGTATTAGAAATCGAAAAATGACTAAGTTAAAAATGCGGAAAAAGTAATAAAAAATTATTTCAGGATTCTGAAAAAACCACATGCATATCTTCAGGCCATCCTTAAAACACCTGTAAAGTTTCAAAAGAATCGGCCAAAAACTGTGGGAGGAGTTAAGGGGACAAGGTACCTGCTTCCTATACACTTCTGTAGTATTAGAACTCAAAAAAAGTCTAAGTTAAAAATGCGGAAAAAGTAATAAAAAATTATTTCAGGATTCTGAAAAAAACACATGCATATCTTCAGGCCATCCTAAAAGCCCATGTAAAGTTTCAAAAGGATCGGCCAAAAACTGTGGGAGGAGTTAAGGGGACAAGGTACCTACTCCCTATACACTTCTGTAGTATTAAAACTAAAAAAATGTCTAAGTTAAAAATGCGGAAAAAGTAATAAAAAATTATTTCAGGATTCTGAAAAAAACACATGCATATCTTCAGGCCATCCTAAAAGCCCTTGTAAAGTTTCAAAACGATCGGCCAAAAACTGTGGGAGGAGTTAAGGGGACAAGGTACCTACACCCTATAGACTTCTGTAATATTAGAACTCAAAAAATGTCTAAGTTAAAAATGCAGAAAAAGTGATAAAAAATTATTTCAGGATTCTGAAAAAACCACATGCATATCTTCAGACCATCCTTAAAACACCTGTAAAGTTTCAAAAGGATCGGACAGAAACTGTGGGAGGAGTTAAGGGGACAAAGTACCCACTAAAAACTCGGAACCACGCACCACGCGCCACGCACCACGCACCACGCCCCACGGAAAACCAAAAACAGTGTCCCTCCACTTTTCTTCGAAAAGGCGGGGGACAACTAAGTCACATTGATCTATGTACAATGGACATAATGATGGTAAATTCCAAGTGTGGACTGTTCAGCACATATCTTGGGTCTGAGATACAAATGTATCCCAATTTCTAACAGGCTATATTTACATTCCCAGAGTATTTACAGAAAACCTTAAGGTAACTACACGTACTGGGACGTAATGCTGTTCATACGTCAATGAATACATTGACTTATGCGACATCACATCATCAAGTGATGTAAAAATAAACCATGGTTCAGTGCTTCTCTCCAATATAATTGGACGATGGTGATGTTATGACATATTTAAGCCCTTGAACCAGATTTTTTTTTGTTAAATAATGGATAGAAGTAATAAAGGCAATTTATTTAATGTTCATTGAAATATGAACAACACTGGGTCAAGAGCAAAGTTTACATGAACTGCTTCGGGTTCACTTATTGCTTGTGACCCAATGTTGTTCAAACTTCAATGAACGTCAAGAAAATTACCATCATTTCTTAATAAACATCATCACCTGATGCAGTATGGGTACATTGGTTATTCCTGCACACCCCTAAATACAGCAGAAAATAACTGTCCGAGGGCATATGGCAGTATATGGAGATAGATAGAGAGAAATGAAAAATATCTATATCAAATACAGACTTATTCACTTTATAGCACACAAAAGAAGAACTGAGTAGGAGCATAGGCACCTATAGCTGATCATACTATGCAGAGCCACCTTTCCTATAGATAAATATATAGGATGTCGATATCTCTATGCAAACCTCTGTTACAAACTGTGTACAGCAAAAAATGTAGCCTTTTACATCTGTGGCTAGACTGGCTCCAGTCTCCAGTGACTAAATATTTTTTCTTGTAATCCTGTTTGATAATCCACTAAAATAAAAAACAAACAAACAGAATTCCGCGGAAGGCAGCATCGCACCTGCTGGGGCAAAAGTCACAGTATGTGGTTATTAAATAAATTTATTTCATTCTTAGTAATGCTTAGTTGGAAAAGTGACAAAACTTAAAGACAAGGATTATATGAATATAGGAATTTCATTGAAAGCCTATGCATTTTCTCATATGATGCATGAAAAATTAAGCTAAAAAAGTACCCAAAGTCTGTACACTTTCATACAATCTGAGGTTTAGAAAATGACAAAGATAAAGTGGAAAAAGTGACAAAAATAAATTTAAAAATCATATCCAAACCACGTGCATTTCTGCAGACATGGGAGAAAACATGTGCAAAGTTTCAAAAAGACCAGTTTAAAATTGTATGAAAAGTTGCAATTGCAAGGTACCAACTGTCTATACATCTGAGGTCAGAAACTGTCAAAGTTCAAAAAGTACAAATAAGTGACAAAATATATGGCAAGGATTATATGAAAAGTACATGCACATCTCCAGACTATGGAGAAAACATGTGCAAAGTTGCAAAAAGATTAGTATAAAATTGTATGAGGAGTTGTATGAGGGTGAAAAATGACTACATGTAAGTTCACAATGTGGAAAAAAGTAAAAAAAAAAAAAAAAAAAAAAATTAACAATTACATCCAAACCACATGCACATCCTCATACCATGAAGTAAATGCATGCAAAGTTTCATAATAATTGGTACAAACCTGTAAGAGGAGTTGCGCTAACAAGAGGTACCAACTGTTTATATATAAAGGGTGAAAAATAACTAAGATCACAATGTGGAAAAAGTGATAAAAAATAATCTAACAATTATAACCAAACCACATGCACATTCTCATACCATGAAGAAAACATATGCAAAGTTTCAAAATGATCCGTACAAAACTGTAAGAGGAGTTGCGCTCACAAGAGGTACCCACTGTCTATATACTGAGGCTGAAAAATGACTATGTTCACAATGTGGAAAAAGTGACAAAAAATGTTCTAACAATTATACCCAAACCATATGCACATCCTCATACCATAAAGAAAACATATGCAAAGTTCCAAAATGATCGGTACAAAACTGTAAGAGGAGTTGCGCTCACAAGAGGTACCCACTGTCTATATACTGAGGCTGAAAAATGATGGTTCACAATGTGGAAAAAGTGACAAAAAATGTTCTAACAATTATATCCAAACCACATGCACATCTTCATACCATGTAGAAAACATACACAAAGTTTCAAAATGATCGGTACAAAACTGTAGGAGGATTGTCCTCACAAGACACCCAGGGTAAATGTTGATGGAAAGACAAATGGACGGATGGATGGACGAATGAACGGACGGAAACTTGCATGCCTAAGTCGCCCATGCTAAAGCAGGTGCGACAATAAAAAATATCATGACTATAAAGGCTGGTCTACTGTTATGTATATCAACATGTACTTGATTGCACAGTGTTATGTCCCCCCCTCCCAACACACACACACCCACCAAAGGGGAGGGGCATATTGTTTTTGCTGCAGTTCCCATGGGCATTAGTTTACACTTAATGTCTGTTTGATATCTCATTAACCATTGGCTGACACTGACTATTACCAAATTTACATTGATATATAGCATATATCATGGAGATACAGAGTTAGTTAGATTTGGTTTCCTTGACCTAAATTTCAAGGTATCAGCAAGACTGTTGAAAGTAGGTAAAAAAAGAACATTTGTAAGTGTAATTTCACATGAACTTTGGTTGGAATCTTACCATATTTGTCTGGATATATCACTGGGACAAGTTAAATTGATTAGGTTTTGGTGACCTTGACCTGCTTTTCAAGGTCACAGTTTGACTTAACATATCAAATAAAGGCCAAAAATGTCGTATTTGCTGGTTCTCATGACCCACTGATTGGATTTTTATCAAACTTGCATGAATATATGCTTGTGACTGGATGAAGAATTGATTAGGTTATGGTGACCTAATTTTCAACATCACACTGGGACTAGAACTAAGCTTGTATACATGTACATAGTATCTCATAAACCATATATCTCATTAACCATTGGCTGACACTGACTATTACCAAATTTACATTGATATATAGCATATATCATGGTGATAGCTTAAAGAGTTAGTTAGATTTGGTTTCCTTGACCTAAATTTCAAGGTATCAGCAAGACTGTTGAAAGTAGGTAAAAAAAGAACATTTGTAAGTGTAATTTCACATGAACTTTGATTGGAATCTTACCATATTTGTCTGGATATATCACTGGAACAAGTTAAATTGATTAGGTTTCGGTAACCTTGACCTGCTTTTCAAGGTCACAGTTTGACTTAACATATCAAATTAAGGCCAAAAATGTCGTATTTGCTGGTTCTCATGACCCACTGATTGGATTTTTATCAAACTTGCATGAATATATGCTTGTGACTGGATGAAGAATTGATTAGGTTATGGTGACCTAATTTTCAATATCACACTGGGACTAGAACTAAGCTTGTATACATAGTATCTCATAAACTACAGGAAGAATTCTTACAACTTTCATGAAAATATGATTGGGACAGGTTAGTGTTTGGTGACCTTAGCCTAGTTTTCAGTCACAGCTATACTAAAGCGGTTGAATTAGTTAAATAGGGCTTGTCTGCATGGTATCCCCTGAGCCAATGGGTGCACGCTTTCAATCAAATTTACATTATTTTATCACTGGTACATGATAAAGAGTTGCTTAGTTATTTTGACCTTGACCTAATTTTCAAAGCCATTTCAGGATTTCATTTATAGCAACAGTATGTTGCAAAAGTTAACTGGATAAATAAAAGATATTTGTAATTTATATTTTGTATTTTGACATGGATACATCTGTGTTATCATAACTGAGTTAAAGCACATATTTGGCCTATGTTTCTGTCTGTATTTCATTGTGAATTGAAATTTTGACTGCTGAGATTGCTGCACAATGTATTCTGAAGCCAAATGCAGGTTATCTGCCAAAACATTGTTGTAATTCACAGTATGTGTCTAAAATATAAAAGTTAACAGATCTGATGTGGAAAGAAGTTGGTTTATTCATCTATATTCATCTTACTACTCATTACTTTGAAGTGTCTAGGACAAAACGAAAGTACAGAAAGAGCTATTGCACTATCCCTGGCATTGGCGTTGGCATTGGCAGTGGCGGCTGTGTCAGGGTTATTTTGTTAAAGTTTTACGTCAAAGTTTTGATGGATTTAGTTTTTATTTGGTATAATTATAGATGCTGATCCAAAATTTTATTGAGCCCTATCCACACCCCTGCTCAAGGTCACCGACTTAGAAATTTTATGTTAAAGTTTTGCATCAAAGTTTTTAAGATCTCTTAAATTCTAAATCCTTGCATGGATTTACTGTATATTTGGTATGATAATAGATATTTTATTGGTCCAAAATTTTATTTGGCACTACCTGCAACCCAGCTTATGACCTAAAGGTCATGGCCACAGACTTGTATGTTAAAGTTTTACATTTTTAAGATCTTTTAATTTCTAAATCCTTGTATGGATTTATGAACTTAGGTGTCAAAAAGGGCCCTTTTTATGAACCAATGAAACACTAATTTTTGCCCATCTTTGGACCATTTTACTTGGTACTGTGGCAAACATGAATTCCAAAAAGTATTTAGGGGTTTTGGGCTGCTGATGGCAGTTTCTCAGTACTTCCCTGAAACAAAAATATATGTGTGCAAGTCTGTTGTAATGCATAATAGAGGCATATAACAAGCCTTAGGTGAAAAATTGAATCTGATCTTGGCTGAGCCATACAGCTTAAACTGTATTTCTGTGTCAGTTCATTCAGTACATCTATCTCTAAGCATTTTACCTTGTGATCTTCCAGTAACTTTTTCTGTTTTTTCTTTCTGTTTAGCATTACTGATGTCTTTGTTTATAACACTTATTTTAGATGATACGTACTGCCTGATGCTTTTAGTTTCAACATTCATTTCAATAAAGGGTTTTATTCATGAATTTCATCTTCTGTCAGAGTTCTGTTTTTGGGGTACATTGGCAATGTATGTGCTGAGACAGGGTGATTATGGTCAAGGATGAGTTTTGTTACTTCAAATTTTCTCCATTGCTATCATTAATCAAGATTAAAAAATGCCTGAGAACAGCTGAACAACCAGTTGCAAGATATTGCTGCATAAGTCTTTTACCCTCACTCTTTATTTTGGGTTTGCCATAATGTTTTTCACATCTTAATCCAAGACAAAAGGTGATAATCATTGTTTTATTTTAATTGTAAGTCATTAAGGTAGTTATTATTCTTAAAAGAATTTTGTACATTTGTGTAAGTTATATTTCAAAATCAATTCTAAAATAATATTTTACCGGTTGTCAATAGCGAAATCGCTATTGAAAACCGGTTGTCAATAGCCACTTCCATTTTATTATTCATGTTCTTCCTTATTCGTTGATTAGTTGATTACTGGCAAAAGATTCTCACACGCTGTTACATTATTAGTCAATCTTCTATGTAAACTGTTGACAAACCCCACTGGTGTACCTCACTGAATATAAATACTTTCAGCTTCTAAAATACTTTACTTCTCTTGTAGCTATGATTATATATATTGTATACTAGAGACAGTCACCTTATTAAATAATAGTTTGGACACATTGTCGTTCTTCATTAATAATTAGTTATTATCACTGCATCATATATCAGTGTATAATATAGCACACACCTTTGCCTAATATGCATTTTTAAGTTGACATTTAAACTGAATCAAGTGTACTAAGACTAAGTGCCTTGTAGTTCGCCAGTAGCTGACAACTGCCAATCTTGAAAATGATGTGTTCTTAAACTGTATTCCTTTTCCATACAAATGTTCATAACCAGTTTTATGAGATTATATTCATACACACAAGCACGGCTTAACAGAGTTGTGGATGAAACAACTAGGGGAATGTGGTCTGGAGCGAAACAAATGAAGGGGGAATGGTATTGGGGGCGTGAAAAGACGAAGGGAGAAAATAACTGAGGCAAAATGACCAGGGGGTGAAACGTCGTTACCGGCTCAAACTACAAATAGAACATGTGGCCAGTGCACACTCACTGCTGTACCACACTCTTTCAGCAACCTGATATTGGTCATCGAATAAAATAAAAATATGATGTAACGCAAAAAACTAGTGCAAATCAATACATGTACGAACTTTTGTAGTCCGAAACTACACGCGGGATTTTTGTGACAAAGGGAACTCCTTTGGTTCACACAATTTTACCTAGTCTTTTATTACCTCAAGTTATGTCTTTTTTGAATTAATCTCGTATTTGTTTAAAATTCTGCATTTTGAAGATATTTCATGTCACAAAAATCCGTTTTCTTGCTTTTGGCTTTGTCTAAATTATTACGATATATATTTTTTCCATGCGACGTCATCAGGTCTTTTCTCTCCTTTACACGGGGTTTTACAAACGAGAGTATTTAGAATATTTATCGACAATTATCTCCCTTGGCTTGAAGTTTGTAAATCCCTCCAATAGCGGAGAACCTGTGTTCATTCAACAACATCAGAATCAGATCAGAATATTTTACTGGTGATACATCAATAGACATTCGTTCACTAGGGCCAACGATTGCGAAGACTAGCCTCTAGATCTCACAAGACTTGAAGTGGTGTGAATCTAGCGACAGGGTCCTCAGAACTTTCAGTAGAGGACATTATAGATGCAGGGAGTGCATGATTCCAATCCCTAATGGTGTCTGGGACGAAACTTTACTTGTAAATGTCAGTTCTAGCATACGGCACTCGAAATGCCACTGGATGCTGATTCCTGCTTAGGGGTTGAAGGTAGTCACAAGGTATACAAACTCTACCTTTCAGACTGGTTCGTAGAAATACCGGAACACACAAAACTTTGATTCGCCCACAATTAGAGTATGCTGCTCCCATTTGGCATCCATATGTTAAAACTCAGGCTCAGCAGGTAGAGAGGATTCAGAGGACGACTGCCAGGTGGACCTACAGGAGATGGCGGAATGCGAGTAGTGTTGGTGATATGCTGGACGAACTGGAATGGCCGTCCCTGGAATCCCGCCGGGAGCAGTCCTCTTTAACCTTTTTCTATAAGATCCATTCGGGAATGGTCTACGTTGATAAAGACAAATACTTGACCCCTGTAACAGAATTGAGACAAACTCGGGCATCTCGTGACTCACAGTATAGAAGACATCAGGCCTATAGTGATGCCCTGAAGAATTTTTTCTTCTCTAGGACTATTCCACAATGGAATAGTCTCCTTTCCTCACTGGTGTCTGTTCAGACGACAGACGAATTCAAATCCCTTACAAATTAATTTGTTCAGAGGCATGCCCCTGTCTTCTGATTGTAAATAGTTTTATTGGTCCACCCAGAATTTTTTTTAATGCTAAATTCTAAATTTAGCCACCCACCCACCTGAGATAATGATCCAAATTGATCGACTCAGTACCAGAAGATAGATAGATAGATAGATAGATAAACACCGGAACACACTGGTAATTACCGGAACACACTCAAAAAAGTATTTTGTTTTTGCTATACACAAGTATTTTTTTTTTTTGTTTTTTTTAGGTGGGGGGGGGGGGGGGGGGGGGTCTTATTTCACCGTTTGTAACACGTGAACATACTTTATAAACCTTAGCTCAGTTAAGCATAAAATAATTAATACTATTGTATGGCAGTGTGATCCGGTGAATTTTGTCATGACCTTTGAATAGCAATATAAGTTTACTACCTTTGCACCCTAACTGTTCAAGAATGCTAATCATACTTCCAGTTTCAAAGTTGTAGTTTCCAGTAACAAACCTAGCTGCACGATTCTGAGCCTTTTCTAATTCTTCCTGGATTACTGTTCTACGAGGTCACTAATAGGCTTTCTTGGTTTTATCCCACTGCACTGCACTTGAATGGTGTATTGAATACCTAACGACACCCGTTTATTTCGTGCAAATTGCTTTCCAACTGACCGAGTTATTTTAAATTGAAATAGATGTAGTCATATACACTGACCAATTTACTTGTTACATTGGAACATGGACCAGAAGACTGAAATTCGTAGCTATATTAAATGCCGCATTAGGCTTAATATAGATTCAAAGCAGATATTTAATGAATTGTGTGGTATATATGGACCTCAGACCATTTCAATGCGCACAGTTTTTAGGTGGGTTAAAGACTTTAAAACTGGGAAATTTTCTGTTGAAGATGATACCCATCCTGGAAGGCCTAAAACTTCTGTTACCAAGGCTAACTTAGCTGCTGTAAAGATTGTGGTCGAACCGGATGCGCGATTGTCTATCAAAGATATAGCTAGTTGTACTGGCATATCAGAAGGCAGTGTGCAAACAATTCTGAAAAAGCGTTTGGACCTGAGAAAGGTTTGCGCTAGGTGGGTACCTCATTTGCTCACTGAGGAACAAAAGACACAACGCCTTAAATGTGCCCGGGAACTTTTGAAAACGTACAAAGGCTGTAATACTCGGGTTATCTCTAACTTGCTAACAGGTGATGGCACCTGGGTGCACATGTTTGAGCCACAAAGAAGGGCTGATAATAAGCAATGGAAACGAAAGGATAAAAACGCCTATGTATTGCCAAGAGAACCATAAGTTCGAAAAAGATGTTGTATGCAATTTTCTTTAATTCAAGTGGACCAGTCGTGCAAGTGCCTTGTCCATCTGGTCATACAGTCACTGGCCGATTCTACAAGAATTCTGTACTGAAGAAAGTGAAAGAATTTTACAATAAGAAACGACCAAGCAAATGATGGCCAGGAGTCCACCTTTTACATGACAATGCCCCCTCTCATGTGTGATGTTGTTAAGTCTTTTTTGGCTTCTGAGAAGGTGAAAGTTTTAAACCATCCACCTTATTCACCTGACCTGAATCCCTGTGACTTCTTTTTATTTCCAAGGCTTAAGAAAATGCTTTCTGGAAATAAGTATACTTCTAGAAGTTCTCTTGGCAGAGCTATTTATCAGTGTTTCCAACAGATACCAAAAGAAGACTATTTATCTGCTTTTCGCGACTGGGTAAAAAGGTTACAAAAATATGTTTCAGTAAAAGGGGAATACTTTGAAGGTTTGTATTAAAAATATGTTTGATAAAACGTAGCACTGAAGTAATCCGAACCCAGTGACAAAACTTTTTGCGGGACCCTCGTATGTGGATCCCAAACAGGACTATATCATACTCCAGGATTGGTCGCACCAACCCCTTGTATGCCATTTCCTTAACATCTTAATTAGGGGCATGACAATAGGTTACGTCTTAAGAAACCAAGAGTTCTGTTTGCTTCTGTGCAAACATTGCTTACATGAGTATTCCATTTCAAATCCTTAGGAACTGTCATACCAAGATATTTAATATTATCCACATTTTCGAGGACTGTTCCTTCTAAGGAGTAAACTGCATTGATCATTTTTTTATCCGCTTCCTTAATTTTGTTAGCTGCATGTTACATTACATTACAGTTGATCAATATCCTTTTGGAGTTTCGATGTGTCTTTAACAGCAGCACCCATCGTTAATTAACAACCAAATTAAAGCAGGTTATAGTTCGCTGAGTTTGTTTTACATTATGTTTATTTTGCTAGGTTTCGTGTTTGTTTTTTTTCGATTTTGATATGCTTTTCTTCCATGTATTAATTATTTTACAGATTATAAGCCCGGTTATAGACCTAAGCTACTGAATTTAGATTCTATTAAACTGTTCAAATATTATTCTTTCTTTCTTTCTTTCGTTACTGAGACCGATCAGTTCTGATTATTACCTCAGGCGGGATGTGTATGGCTAAATTTAGAATTTTGTCAAAGAAAAAAAAAGTAATCATTAATTGGATGGGCCATGAAAACTATTTACAAGAAGCAAGACAGAGGCATGCTAAAACACAGACTTCTGCATAAATACTCTAAACAAGAGCCATAAGCTCCGCTGCAGTTGGAGCACCAACCGCAGGAGAAGGGGGACTGTTTAAATATCGTATAGTTCTGGGGAAAACGAATTTTTCAGGGTATCATTTTGTAGAAGGTATGTATACAATATTATATTCTACAATATTGTGAATCGTGAGTCTGAGATGCCCTAGTTTTTCTCAAACCGGATGCGGGGTGGGGGAGCGGGGTGTCAAGCATTTCTCCTTATCAATATACACACATACCGGAGTGTATCTTGTGAAAGAAGGTTAAGGAGGACTGCTCCCGACGGGTCTTCATGGAATGCCACTTCGATTCACTGAGCATATCGCCCACACTACTTGTGTTTCATCATCTTCTGCAGATCCACCTGCCAGGCGTCCTCTGCAACTTCTCTATTTGCTGCGTCTGAGTTTTAAGACATAGCTGCCAAATAGGGGATGCATAAAAAACTCGAGATCGTAATGTGTTGTATGTAGCTTCCTTTGTTTGCCTTGGTGCAAATGCCAGATTGTACCGAAGAAAACTAAAGTCCAAGTTGCCTTTGCAGTGACCTGAGATATATGTTGACCCAAAACTAGATTATCAATGATGCTGAGTCCAAGGTATTTGGCGGACTGAACTTGTTCCAATATTTGTTCACGGAGGGTATGTCGAATGCTATTTGCTTGTCATGGAGGTGCCGAGTCACCTGCTTTGAGTAACATTTGGCAACATTAAATTTCAAATGCCAATCGGTCTTCCATTTTGCTTAGCTGTTTAGGTCCTCCTGTAGAATTTCAGTCAACAGTGGATCGGATATTCCTATACAACACACAATCATCAGCAAAAAAGACGAACAGAAGACCTGGTATTGTGCGAAAGATCAATAATAATAATATTAATAATAATAATAATAATGATCGACTAAAGGACCAAACCTTCAGGGACACCAGACAGGACTGAGACTGGATCTGAGGCTTGGCCATCTACTACTGCTTGTGGGTGGATCCTTTGATCCCATAAAAATCTAATTTGTAAAGTAGCAGTCTGTGTGGTACCTTGTCAAATATTAAATACCTCGTATTTTCCTGCTGCTTTACCTTTTGTTATCTTTTGTTAACTGGGAATCTTCTTGAGCCATAATGGCTTATCATTCCCCTCGACGTCATTCAAATTGGTGTCATCGGTTCTGGTTGATTGTGAGTCTTGGATGAATTAGTAGATAATTGACATATCGTACCTTTTGTTGAGCCACAGCTTATTTAATTTAATTTTGAATTTTAGTATATATTTTTTTTTTAGTTTACTACTTCTGACGGTACTGGGATATTTCTCAATGCAAAGGAGTGAAAGTCTGATGGATTTATTTGCTCGTGGTTTATTCAATTTTAAGTTATGTCCTCTCAACTGGGTTGAATGAAAAGCATGTAAACTCATGTCAAAGCCATCAATATTATAGATGATTTTGAATACTTGAATAATGTCAATTCCTTCTGGAGTCTTATGTAATTAATAAGATGTGCTCTATATGATAATCCTCGCAGCTTTGGCACTATCATTGTAGCCCGTCGTTGAGCATTTTCTAAAATGTGCTTGTACCTTTTCGTTGTAAGGTAAAATATCAAACTTCCATATTTTTCTTAATTTTATGCATTTGTTACTCAGTAGTCGGTTCAAAGCTTACTAGAGTTTATGTTGTACGTTATACTCTTGCGGACTTAAAATAAAACTTCACTGAATCGTTGCTACGTATATCCGTGAACACTAATTCACAACTGCAACGCTTAGTATTAACGGGTAACAATAAGTGTTTGTATTGAGTGTGTGAAATTGGCTTGGCATTCGCAACTTGGAATATCGATTTTGCCCAACCATAACGAGTGTGTTGGCTTGGGATTCGCAGCTTGGAATATCGATTTTGCCCAACTATAACCGTTACTTTACTATACTTTACTACTACGGAATAAATCGAATACCAAACTCCATACTTCAAACTCAAAGCTAGCTTCATACACTTAACCATAACCGTTACTTTACTATACTTTACTACTACGGAATAAATCGAATTCGAACTCCATACTTCAAACTCCAAGCCAACTTCATACACTTGTTTGTGTTGTCAATATATTATGCAATTCCAACACAAAGTGTTAACTGTCTTTTTCGGTCTTCATTGTTTCGCTTCATGATTTATCAAGTTCCTTTATCATAAGAAAGTATTCCTAGAAGAACCGTAGACATCCATGATGATAGTGCATTGTGATAATATGGCTGACCAAATAACCAAGTTATATAATATGTGTGTAATTCTACAGTCACCTTGCAGACTATCTGATCGATGTCCATTATACATGTACATGCTGTAATAGTTTTGAATGAGATTTATATAGACATAATTATAAACTCTGTCAAAGTGGTCTGCATTTTATGCCTACTACGGGGATAGTGCAATATTTCTTCCTGAACTTTGTTCAAGTGAGGTAAAAGAGTTGTAGGAATAAAGTTTTGTCGTGATGCTTGCAATAGGGAAGCTTTGTGCCAGTAGAGCCACAGTAAAATTGGAATACAATACTTATGCTTTAGGATAAAAGTCAAAATTGCCTTTGCAACCTTCAGTCAATACATAATGTTATGCGGTTACAGTATCGAAACCACTGGACCGGGAATCATACTCGTATATGCCATATAGAACTTGACCTACATTTACATAATGTCATACTGCCTGGTTTACTGTTTTTCGTAGAAACTTGCATAAAACAAAAGC
This sequence comes from Anodontia alba, assembly GCA_964016985.1. NCBI lineage: Eukaryota > Metazoa > Mollusca > Bivalvia > Lucinida > Lucinidae > Anodontia > Anodontia alba. The sequence continues at coordinate 74,324,012 of OZ024828.1, forward strand.
CAAATCCCTGATAATGGCGTCCTAGTCTTAATCTTCAGCCAAAGTCTGGGCCGTACATTCAAGAATTAGGAGTTTAGGAATGAAAGTAGACTCCCAAAGGTACCCATGTCCCAGGTATGAATGCTGTGACACTTGTTAGTGATTGTCAAGATTACTTTCATATCTCACAGGCGTAACCACGGCAAGCGAAATGCGCAAAAAGTACTCGTACAATGTTTTCAAATCAAAGTTTTTAAACTTTAAACATAGGTTTAAACTTCACACCGAGGTTTCAAGCCTTCATTTCTGCTTTTAATTGTAGGTTTGGGGACTAACGAGGCCTTCCCGGGGGGATGCATGTCCCTTGTTCCCCTGAAATAAACAAACATGTTCCTTTGTTCCCACGAATCAAAATTTTGATTTTTTATGTTCCCTGTTCCCCAAAATTGCCTTGGTTCCCATGCTTCCTTCAATTTTAGACTTTTGTTCCCTTGTTCCCCCGGAATAAATGGCCTTTTTTTCACCTGTTCCCCCAAGGGTACTATCACATCACTTCCTACGCATCTATATCTGTATGTATATCATCCATCACCCTCTTGCGAGCACTTAAAGTCTTGGCTTTCTAAAGACATGTTCTATTTATCTTCTTAAAAAACCCGATAACATTTGACCATTATGTCACTGTTGTGCGGCGCGGCTAAATTTAGAATAAAGCAAACCTGGATTAAAACTATTTACAAACAGTAATTAGCGATATGCCAGAAATGCATACTTTTGAAAGGGTGTGGGGTAGCCTTGCCCAAGGCTTAGAAATATATATATATATATATATATATATATATATATATATATATATATATATATATATATATATATATATATATATATATATATATATATATATATATTTTGGCTTATTGAGCTCTTTGGCTTGTCTATAGATAATATGGTCTGGATTTCTATTATATATTTCAGAGACAACCACAGAAGAAAAGTTCACCCATAGACTAGCTAAACATTGGATTAAAAAGTAGAATATAAATGAAAAAAAAAGTAAAAAAAAAAAAAAAAAATGACAAACATACTTATATATTGGCCTAGTAGCTAGGCTAGGTGTGGCGTTAAATAAGGGATTTGAACTCTGGAGTCTTCAGCAATCACAGGAGGCAAACCATTCCAAAGGAGATTGGTCAGGGGAAATGCTTTAGGACATCGGTGTACGACTGATACGTATATCTTGGAATATGTGATACCCAAATTTGTCTGAATCGATGGTGCAGGGATCAAATAGTTTGATCTATCTAGGTCAACAACGCTTATCTGGATTTTGTGGAATCTGCATCCGCCGGTTTCCAGACTTGACCACTGCAATTAATCAAACATCTCGCCGACGTGACTAATTTTTCGCCAACGCCTACAAGTCCAACGGACAGCAGTCCTCTATACCATCTCATTTTGACCTGTTAAGTCTCAAGTGTATGGATTCCAAACTGTAACTGCACTCCAGATTGGGACGCACTTTTAAGCTTTTTGTACACAGCCTCACTGGTTTCTCTCGGTGCCAGAGAAAAGTTCCAACGGAGAAAACCAAGATCTTTGTAGCTCGGGAAGAAATATTTGAGCTGTGCCGATTCCAATCCAAATTGTCTGAAACAATTATACCCAGGTATTTGGCAGACTGAACATATTCCGGAATTTGATTGTGCAATAATTTATGTTTAATTTGTTTGGAGGATGATTTCCGTGTCACTCTCATGGAATGAAATTTGGTTTAAACATATTTTTATTTGTATAACTGACATGTACAAAATTACAAACATGGTAATAATACAAATACAATAACAACAGAAACATACAAATGGGACTCAGAAGAAAGTCTTGCTCCCTATGAAGAGACTTAATAAAACCGTGTCTCCGATTTCGTTCTATTGTTCTTTGGTGTGTTCTTTGTTTCCAAAGGCAACCTTTTAGATTTTTTATTTAACTTCACTGCAGCTGGTGTTAAGTGCCGTGTGGCGGCCGTAAATCGTCTCCCCGTACTTCACGTACCATAGTGCAGATTATATTTTCATTTCCTTTGGGATCTTTGAGCCTATTCTGTTTACTTAGAAAATTGAATACGCTTAAGCCAGTGCTTGGGGGTTTATGCAGCCTCGCGAACTGCATTGCTGCAGATGAACAAACTTAATAAAACCGAGTCTTCGATGTTCGTTCTTTTTGTGTGTCCCTTGTTTCCAAAGGCAACCTTTTATATTTTTTATGTAAGTCTGTATCCAATTTTGACAAGAAAACATCTTATTGGCACATTTCTAACTGATATGGAATATTAAAAAAAAGAAGAAAAAACGTGAATACTACATTATATATTATTAATAACATCTGTATAATTATTTCTTTCTCCCGTATTTAATAAGAATTAAAATGCATTTTCAGCAAGTATTAATCATAGACAATAGGCATTGCTTAAAACATTGCGACAGTGGTATCATGGTACCATAGCCGAAGGCTCCCCGGGAATGGAATAGCTATATGTGCTATGGTTCAACTAAAACAAGCCATTGGGAGACAATTATCATAATAAACTGTCAGACTGTGTTTTAAGACTAGAAAAGAAATATATATATATATGTTTGAAAAAAATGTCGTCTGTTGAGTTGTTTACCCGACATGCAAAGCGTCAAATGGTTTCACACAACGTTTTCTGTCTTACAAAATATTCACATTATGCAGTTATGTTATGTAATGAACTGAAACATTTACGTAATAAGCTGTTGTAACTTAAGATCATTTGAATTTTTTGCTATAACATGAAAATGCAAAATTTTTAGATTCAGTTATTTTTATTGGGTGAGTCAAAAGGGCCCCTTTTCTCAGACATTCGTCTATATAGTGCAAGCGCAACAATCACACATCATGTTTGTTTCTCAACCTTTACCACTCTCTGGGCTAATCAGCTGACAACAAACTGACGATATTTTTCTTAATTTTCTCAGAAAATAAATTTTGACATTTCATGCAAATTACCGAGGAGACAATTTACATGAACTGTCAAAATCTATTTTCTGGAAAATTAAGAAAACATTTCAGTGTCGTCAGCTGAAATTTTTTAACCCACCATGCTAAGCTTTATGCAGGATAGCATGCATGCATAACAGGGGTCTTCCGGAAATTAATCTTTTCAGGCAAACTGAAATTCACCGGAATTCACATCAGATTATCATTTTACTCAGCCATAGCAGAAAGTAGAAACCTTTTTTTTTATAAGTCGGCGGTCGTTTTCCTGAAAAACTTTCACCCGGGCCATATTTTTCATAAATCCAGTACTTAAAAGTATATTGTGAAAAACCAATTTTGAAAAGATAAAACACCGAATTGAGCTATAACAATTTCATCTTGGCGGGCACACAACGTTGAAACAACGTCGATTCAACGTTGATTCAACGTTATGACGTTAACTTCTTACCACACTTTTAAAATTCAAACCAGGCCGTTTTATTACCTTTATTAAAAAAAACTGCTGAATGAATGGCAAACAGTGTAGCCCCTGATGAGACACCGCGTTCGGTGGCGTCTGAACTGGATCTACACTGTTTACCCTGGTTTGTCTGTCCGAATTCTTCGTGCAAATATACGTGTTCGACATAATTACCGCACATACCACTTTAAACGCAGTCAAGCGATTTCGTAGTCTTTGTAATCTTCAGGTTACAGCCCATTTATTTGCATCTACTTTATAAAAGCATATGTTGTGGGTACTAATTTGAATTGCCTCGACAAGTCGATGCAATTCAAATGAGTACCCACAACATATGCTTTTATAAATCAGAAACGAACATCGCGTAAGCATAGTAAACAATCCTCTCATGAAGTCCTCTGCTAATCTTTCTTTTAAGTGTGCCCTTATAAGGTGCATATTTTACTAAAAGGTTTTCCCAATATGTATATATATATATATATATATATATATATATATATATATATATATATATATATATATATATATATATATATATATATATATAAAACAAACAAAAAACAACAACAAAAAACCTAAGCTTACCGTGCGGTAATTAGATATAATACGGTATTTGTATTCGCAGTTCTTACAAAACAATGACTGGATACCACAAAAAATGTATCTTTGTGCAGGCTTGTTTGGCTTTGCTCTGTTTGCTTGGGTAGCGAAGGGCCTTTTTCTTTTGGTATAACTAGAAGGTATTCAACATTGAGCAATGTTACAGAACGTTGGTTCGACAGCGTTGAGTCACTACATACAGTGAGGTTGAGCCAATGTTGCGTAAAGCTGGGACAATGACTTTTATCCTTAAACGTGGCAGTCGGAACCGGATGTGCATGGAACGGTTCAGGATTTATTTGACTTAAATATAGTTCTGTGCCTATCCCGGACAAGGTTTTTTTTTTTTTTTAAGATAATGATTAATCATATTTTTACGTCAGAAAACGTACCTTCGGACATGTACGCCCAGCGAAGATTCAGATCAGCCTGCGTAGTCTGAATAGAATCTTCATTGGGCGCATTTTGGATAGCCAAGGATGCAAAATTTCTTCATGCGGATAGCAAAAACTTTAATCAGACTGCGCGGATACGCAGACTGATTTAAGTCGTCGTTGGGCGCACATATCAGAGGTACGTTTTCTCATGTTGCGGCTCATGTGTATCCTGTATAACTCTAGATAATAGTAGCTGCTAGATATACAATTTACTTACTTCTCCACGAAAATGTACGAGTCGCTCCAAGCGAAAATGAGTCTTCGCGCATGCGCAAAATACACAGATTCAGATTCATTCCACACATGTGCATAGTCTCGTCCAGGTATTTGCTCTCTATTGATACATTCTATAGTGTCCAATGAATCTGTTAGCGGACATTGAAGGCCCGGATCAGACTGCGCGGATGGGCCTTTGCTGTCGCATATGACCGTATGGGCGCGGCCCATACGTAGTACGCACTACAATTGCCTCAGTGAGACTATTCTAACGAGTTTCCCAGCATATGTTTTCGTGGAAAATTAAGAAAACGATCAGTATGTTTTGACTGAAAAAAATCTTATCCAGAGTTAATGAATTGCTGTACCTGAATTGTTTGTGAACCGTTCGATTTTTTGTATTTTTTTTATTGATCATTTGGTTCCCTAGAGCAGTTTATATAAAAACCTGCATTATGCATCATAGAAAAGTCTTTCACAAGTCTGTTAGTCACACCATCCGATTAGATTCTGTCCCTTTTTTCAGTTACCTATTGTGTGTATGAGAAGGAACGGGACTTGAGCAAAACACGTAGATCCAAGGACAGATATAGGCATTTCCTGTTCGTGATTGGGTATTAAACAGTCCAATTTGTCCTCCTAGTTCAAACAAAGCTTCGGACCAGTGATCTAAGATGTCAATAATTAAGCTTCAATGCGAAAAATGTACCGTCTGACATGTGCTTCCAACGAAGACTCAAATCAGTCTGCACATCCTCGCAGTCTGATCAGTCTTTATTGTCTACATGAAGAATGCTTGACATCCTTGGCTATTACAAAATGCGCTCATTGAGGATTCTGATCAGACTGCGCGAACGCGCAGGCTGATCTGAATCTTATCTAAGCGCGCATGTTGGGAGGTACATTTTCTGATGTGCGGTTCATAAAGTTTTTGGCAGTTTATATCAAATGTTAAATCTACCCAATGGTGTTGTAATAAACGTAATATTTGATACGGTGACTGAATATTGTTCAGTTTATAAACAGCTTATTCTTGGTTTTAAGATCACAGAGCCTCAAACCTCTCCATCGGTCTGTTTCGCCGGCACTCCATATCTGTAACCAGTCTTGAATATTAGTTTAGTTTGCTACAAGAAACAGTGAGATGATGCGTAACGAAGTTTTGTTCGTGCTGGGGTTGTTCGTATTTGCGGCATTCGCAGACCAAATCTCAGGTAAGCTAATTATGTTAGAAATAATAATGTCTTTATTTTCTGAACATATCACGAATTTAGAATAATTATGGTCCACAAAACAATGACATGAAATAGAAACAATATGTAGAAACATATTTATATTGCACTATACCACAATTAAAATCAAGTCCAGGAATCTGTTAACGTCTTCTTAACCTTTACCACTTTATGGGCAAATTCAGCGGACGACAAATTGATATTTTTCATATTTTTCCCCTGAAAATAGGCTTTGACGTTTCATGCAAATTGACGATTTGCATTGAAATGTCAAAGCCAATATTCTAGGGAAAAAGTACGAAAACTATTTCAAAATGTTGTTTGCTGAATATTTTACCCAGCATGCTAATTTAAGCGTCAAAATTGCTCACCGTGGTTCTATCAGTGTTTTTTTTTTTTGCTCTCCTGGGCTTTCGGTTTATAGTCGAGCTATCTTTTTTCATCATAGTATCGAGTAGTCAATTCTAAAATTTAACTACATGGCGATGCGTCGACGTATGCTAGCGGAAACCGTGCAGAGATCAGGAGCAGTTTTATCTGGGTCCATATTGTTTGACAGGCCTTTTGTCCGCTACTTACCGTATTTATCCTAAGTATTCAGACACTTTCACTTCTTGTCATACTTGTCCTAAAATTTGAAGACATCCACTTTATTACTTGTTGCTAAAATTGGCTGGATGGGTGACAAACAGCGAAGACTCCGTCCCATCAGAAGCCACGCCTTGCGGCGTCTGATTTTGTTCCCCAGCTAGCATTCTACGTAAATCTACATCGGGCCGTCATCGGCCCGTCAGCTACCCTGACGGGCCGATGACGGCCCGATATAGATTTACGTAGAATGCTGACTGGGTCTACACTGTTTCAATGTTTTATCAATATTTTATCTAGAGGATCATTTATTCTTTTGGCCAAATCATTGAGTTAATTCATGTAAAACACATACCAACAATTCAAGTTTCAGTGAGTCAGAAGTGAGTATTTGACTCATGGCTTTAACCCATTGTATACTGAATAGACTCGCCCAAACCATATGTATATTGAATCCAATTCCAATTTTAGGTACGTCCGGCTATGAGATTTATATATTCCTAGAGAAAAAATGGCTAAACTATTTGCAAACTGGAGACCCTGATCAGACGCCGCGTTCTGCGGCGTCTGATCTGGGTCTGCACTGTTTGCCAATTACCCTTTTACGAGTCTCCCGACTACAATGGGTTAAAGTAGATAAAACTGCTGTTTGCTCCGTCCCGTATGGCCGAATACTTGATGAAAAGAGCCTCATCGTGAGGAACACACCTTCTGACATGTGCGCTCAACTAAGACAAATCAACCTGAGCATCCCCGCAACTCTGATGTCCGCATCAAGAAACTTTGCATCCTTGGCTACCCAAAATGCGCTCAATGAAGATTCTGATCAGACTGCACGGTTGCACAGGCTGATCTGAATCTTTGCTGGGCGCACATGTCCAAAGGTTCCTTTTCTGACGTTGCGGCACAAACAAAGTAGCGTGTATATTATAATCGTATAACTTTAGACCAGACAGATGCAGAGTTAGAGAGGTTCAAGAGAGCAGAGAGACAGAAGAGGTCCGTGACTGATTCGAAGACCCTGGTAAAATGTGTACTGCCAATTATGAAAGAGGAAGAGAGTGGTAAAAGCGATATGACGGATGACGATGAGGCGAACCAATTGGCTGGCTGTATTGTACGTTCTGCCTGGAAGAAACAGCAGGAGGGAAGCGATAATGCTGGGAACATGGTTCGGAGGTATCTTTATTTTATTTATTTATTTATCTATCTATTTATAGTGGTAGTTCTAGTGATTCTATTTATTTATGAATAATAAAAAAGGAACGAAAGAAAAAGAATGGACGGACCTCTCCTTCTTTTTCCCCAATCTTCTCTCCTTTTGTGGACTTTATGGCCTGTATAAACAAGATTGAATGTTTGCTGACTGCTACAAAGCATGGACGGTGCTGGCACTTCAATATTGAGTATGAGAGTCTAATGCCGTGTCATAGTCAGTAAACATCCATCGAATTGTACAATATTTTGATATATACAGTCGAACCTCGTTATCTCGAACTCGCTTATTTCGAATTACCGCTTATCTCGAAGTGAAAATCTGGTCCCTGTTTTAATATGAAACTATGACTACAAGTAACAAAATAATGTGGAAAAGAGGAGAAATTGCTCCCAAGGAGCAATTTCTCCTCTTTTTCACATTATTTTATATATATATTTCTAACTTCAGCAGTTAAATTACATATTCATTTGTTAAATGTGGTTGTTCAATTTATTATTTTACTCACTCTCTCAACTCTGATATGTCGAGGTACGGATATCTCGAAGTGTTTCAGTGAGTCCCTTGGAATTCGAGATAACGAGAGTCGACTGTACATAGTTTGATGTCTAAATTCTGTCATAGAATGAAGCAGTCTGCAATTTGAAGTTATTGATAAGTATGTATTATGTGTATGAGTTTTGAAAAAAAAAAATGTTATAAAATATTTATCTATTTATTTATTGGTAAGTAAGTAAGTAAGTAAGTAAGTAAGTAAGTTCTTTATTTAGAGAGGCTGACCCATTTGGTACAACAGTCTTCCATGGGGCCCTCTTTTTAAAAAGCATCTACATGCATAATATACAAACACATTAAAATGACAGTCAGGGGAAAAACATCGTGAACAATAGAATAAAACAAAAGTTACATATGTAACATGAAAATGGTATTTACAATGATAAAATGTAGTAGAGAAATTATAAGAAAATATTTACAATGCAAATCTGTGGTGGAGGTATGTCTAATTCATGAAATGAGCTAATTCGGTTGCAATCCATTCGACTACGTTCCTAGTAAAATATTAACCGTTGACGGGTTATTTCTATTTGTTTATTTCTAATCTTCTTATTTCTAAACTATTGCCTAACCCTTATAGCCTTGCAAACCCAAACAGTTACCTATGCAGACAATGTACATCCTGATGAGACGTCTCTTTGCATCATTTAATTTTTCTCAGTGAATAGACTCAATCAAATCGAGTCTGCTATTATCTTGTTTTGATTTTTTCTATATTCCCAATATATCCCTCTATATATTGTTTTGATTAGAATTCCCTTAGAAATATTAGCATGATACTTGCTAGGTATGGGGCGCTGTGTGTGAATAACAACTATATATCTTTCTTACTTTTTTCAATTCTCTTCTCTTGCTGTGTGGCTAATTTTGTGTCTGTGTTGACGAATACCTTTTCAAATATTTTGATGATAGTGACAGGAACAAAGAGTAAGTCTTGGCTCTATAACAAATGCATGTAGATGCAGCAGTGACAACTTTAGCAGTCTTTTCCAGCTGACTCCCATTACGTTCGTGTAAGTTTATCCCCCACCCCCCGCCCCACCCCCTTGCGAATATTACAGGATGCGATGAGATGATGTGTTATAAACATGCATTTACGAGCTCTACATAACGAAACAAATACCTGTTTAGGCATATATTTGCTCCTATTCCTGATCTAAAGATTTGAAAGAGAACTGACATGCTTTCAAAGGAGCATCTTTGTCAAAGTTGTTTGTCTCCATTCTTAAAAGAAGTCTACTCTAAAAGGAATTTATAATTTGTTCCTTTTTAGAGTGGTCCCATTTTTAGAAGGGTTAAAATCAATTTTAACATGGTTGCTTCCCCTGAAAGTGTATTCCTTCCCCTGAAGCCGTCTGTTTTGACTTCTTGTCATTTCTTTCAGAATCGCCGAGTTGGTTAAAAGTGACAAAATCTCAGTATCTAGGAGAGGCTGGTGGAGGAAAACCGTGAAAAAAGTTAGCGGCTGGTTCAAGAAGCATGGCCCAACCATAATTAAAGGACTAAAAATTGCTGGTGATATAATAAAAAAGATATGGGGCAAATAAAAAGTAAAAAGTTGAGCCACTAGATTTTGACTATATAACTAACTAAATAAGTACCGATGAGGAATAAGGCTAAATTGGCAGATTCCCACCAACTTGATTTTTCAAAACAGATGGAATCAACGAGCCCTAATTGTTCTTGTCCAAATACAGGATTATTCATTTCATGTAAATTGTTTGTCTTGTTTGCGTGTTTGTTAGGTCTGAATAAATATTACCAGACTGGCATTTTCCATGTATACAGTGAGCCCTTGTTACAACAACAGCATTTGTTTCCAAAAATGTTGCCATTAAAATGAATTTGCTGTTGTAAAGAATCCTTAATGGACAGAATGATATGTAAGAAAGATCTTGTTTTATTCTTGTTTCCTCACAGAACATATGTTTTGGATATTTGTTAGAATCGCCTCAGAGAGGCGATTCTAACAAATATCCAAAACATATGTTGCTTGAAGTTTTAATGCAGTATTGTTGCATAATTTCTCATTAACTGTCACATCTTAAGCGAAGGTTTCGTGACACTCAAATTTTCATTATAACGAATTTGTCGATGTATCGAGTGTCGGTATTTTCTATTTTCTTTCTTTTGTTTAACTCGGGTAGCCTTATTTCTATTAACAATTTTGGCGTAATATCTGTGTTGCCTTAACAATCGTGTTGTATCCAAACATAACTGTATAAAATATATAGAAAAATAACCATAAATCGTAATTTTGTCTTATATAATCTCTACATTTTTTGTTTGGATACAACACCCTTAGGGGTCCACCTTTAAGCCGTCTTATATCCGAAACCGCCTTACTAGTATAATGAACCGGTTTAGTCTACGTCTGTATTTACCCATATAAACATGTTGATAAGTGGGCTACAACATGGATCTTTACAAAGTCTGAAACTGCATAACGTGCTATTGCATTTCTTAATGAGCCGCGTGTTCTTCAAGGTGCTATTAATTATTTAGAGTAGACCCCATTTTAGAAGGGAGATAAAACATTTTTGAAAGAGTTGCTCCCTTGAAGGTGTACCCATTCTCCTTAATGTGTTACAACGAGTGTACGTCGGCATTTATATAAAAATCACCATTTTCGATTTTTTACTCCGCTTTTCTCGTCGGGCGTCCGTCGTCACCTAGCTGACTGGTGAAAGTTACAGTATGACTAGCCTCTGTTGTCGTCGTCTGTTGTCTGTCAACATTTTCAAACATCTTCTCCTCTAAAACCACTGGGCCGATTGAAGTCAAATTTCATGTGGACTATCCATGGGATGGGGGAACGGAAGTTTGTTGGCGGGGTCCAGGTGACATGACCAAGATGACCGGCATGCCCATATAAGGTAAAAACCCTTCAAAAATCTTCTTCTCCGGAACCAGTAGGTCGATTGTCATGAAACTTGGTATGTAGCATTGGGGACTCGGGCCAATTATAGTTTTTTCAAATAATGATAATTAGATGACCTTGACCAATTTTAGATTAAGGTCAAATTTGTTCGCATAGATTTTGTATGGGAAAAGGTAAAAAAATTGTATTTTTCAGAAACAATTGCAGCCTATGATCTGAAAATTGGTAGATGCAGTGAGCTAAATGAGTAAATGAAACTACATGAGTATTCAAGGTCAAGATCATTCTTTGACCTTAGCCCACGGTCATTCAGATATAAAAATCAAAAATTTTTTTTCTCAGAAACTACTGGGCCATTTGTAACCAAATTTCATACGAAAAATTTAAGAAACAAAACCAAAAAAAAAAAAAAATGAAAATTAATGAATATGAGTTTGGTCACATGACCAATATTGCCGCCATGCCATATAAGGTAAAACCTCTTTAAAAATCATCTTCTCCCGAACCAGTAGGCCGATTGTCATGAAACTTGGTATGTAGCATTGGGGACTCGAGCCAATTATGTTTTTCTCAGAAACTACTGGACCATTTATAACCAAATTTCATATGAACATTTTTAGGAACAAAAAAAGAATGAAAATTAATTAATATACGTTTGGTCACATGACCAACATGGCCGCCATGCCCCTATTAGGTCAAAAGCCTTTAAAATCATCTTCTCAGGAACCAGTGGGTTGATTATCATGAAACTTGGTATGTAGCATTGGGGACACAAGCCAATTATAGTTTTTTTCAAATGGTGACACCTGGATGGCCTTGACCTATTTTAGGCTAAGGTCAACTTTGGTCGCATAGGCTTTTGTATGGGAAAAGTCAAAACTGTGTATTTTTCAGAAACTAGTCCAGCCTATGATCTGAAAATTGGTAGATGCAGGTAGCTAAATAAGTAAATGAAACCACATGAGTATTCAAGGTCAAGGTCATTCCTTGACCTTGGCCCAAGGCCATTCAGATATGAAAATTAAAACTTATTTTTCTCAGAAACAACTTAGCCATTTGTAACCAAATTTCATAGGAAAGCTTTTAGGACCAAAGAAATGAAAACTGATAAATATGAGTTTGGTCACATGACAAATATGGCTGCCATGCCCGTACATGGTAAAATCATTTAAAAAACCTTCTTCTCTGGAACCAATTAACTGATTGTCTTGAAACTTGGTATGTAGTATTGGGATCTCGGGACCCATCGTAGTTTATTCAGCTGATGACTGGCTTGACCTTGACCCAATTTACATGAAGGTCAAATTTGGTTGCATATGCTTTTGTATGGGAAAAAGTGAAAAATGTTATTTTTTGGAAATTATTTTTGCTTGTGAACTTTAATTTTGTATTTTGCAACCAACTAAATGAGTAAATGAAGCTACATGAGTATTAAAGATCAAGGTCACCCCTTGACCTTCGACCTTAGCACAGAATTTAACATACTCAGCAAATAAACCCATGGTGCAGACCCCTGGTTCATGATCCTAAGGAGGGGCATAAAGCCCCATAACATGAGCCTGACTTCCAATAAGCATATTAACGGTCCATGGAACAGTCTTCTAAAACGACCTTCAAAACCATTTAAAAAAAATAATCAGCACTCAGGTGAGCGGTTAAGGACCATTGGTACTCTGGTTAAAATTATCTAACCTATATTTTTTCCTGGGGAGGGGAACTCAAATGCCCCGACGAATCTTCCTGAGGCAGCAAACAACCATGGTTGAACAGGCTGTATTTAAAAGTAGTGTCTCTGTTTTATAACATCCAGTGAAAATATTCGCCAGTTACATTATATTCATTTATGTATTCTGTATACTTTTTTTTAGACTAAGAAAAAAAAAAAAGATTAAATATATATAAAATTGTTGAATATGAGAACTTCTATCTTAACTATCTAAACGGCACCCTGCGACCTAAATGTTTACAGTGTTATAACAGCCCCGAAAACAGCCCAGCCGGCACCAAACGTTGAAACAACGTCGATATAACGTTAATTCAAATACAAGAAAATCAATGTTAAATTGACGTTGTTTCAGCTTTGTGTGCCCGCTGGGGAGGATGACTTTCGTAGTAGTAAAGACTTTGTGATCAGAACCACAAATCAATTTTTCATATTAACGGGAATCTTGATTCGTACTTTCGTGTATCATTAACAGGGCTGGAAATGTATGGCAAACCGTTTTACTATTTATTCTATAAATCAGATATCTGATTTAATATATCAGATATCTTATATAATATATAAGATATCTGATATATTATATCAGATATCTTATATAAATAAGATCTTATATGTCAATTAAGATATCTTATATGCTATATAAGATATCTTATTTACTAAAGAAGATATCTCATTTATTCAAATAAATAAGATATCTCATTTAGTATATCAGATATCTTATTTAGTCTATCAAATATCTATATTAACATATAAGATATCTTATTTAACAAATAAGATATCTTATATGGTAAATAAGATATCTTATATGTGGAATTAAATAAGATATCTAATATGATATATCAGATATCTAATATAGTATATAAGATATCTGATATACTAATTCAGATATCTTATATCCTATATTAGATATCTTATATCCTATATAAGATATCTGATATAATGTAGAATAAATAGTAAAACGGCTTGCCAGCGAGCCGTTTTACTATTTATTCTATAAATCAGATATCTGATTTAATATATCAGATATCTTATATAATATATAAGATACCTGATATATTATATCAGATATCTTATATAAAATAGATATCTTATATGTTAATTAAGATATCTAATATGCTATATAAGATATCTGAACTGACATATAAGATATCTAATATGCTATATAAGATATCTGATATGCTATTTAAGATATTTCATATAGGTTATAAGATATCTTATTTACTAAAGAAGATATCTCATTTATTTAATCAAATAAGATATCTCATTTATTATATCAGATATCTTATTTAGTATATTAGATATCTATATTAATAAATAAGATATCTTATTTAACAAATAAGATATCTTATATGGTGAATTAGATATCTTATATGCGGAATCAAATAAGATATCTCATATATTATATCAGATATCTTATATAGGATATAAGATATCTAATTAAGGATATAAGATATCTGAATTAGTATATCAGATATCTTATATCCTATATTAGATATCTTATATCCTATATAAGATATCTGATATAATATATAAGATATCTATTTTGCTTAATAAATAGTAAAACGGCTTGCCATAGAAATGAAAGAAACTGGGCACTTTCGCCCGCTATCGGCCTTTTTCAGATTTTTAACAAAACAGCTTTACTTATTGAGGAGAAAATGAAATAGAAAAATGTAAACAACGAAATGCCTACGCAAACGAAACAATAGTATAAGAATACTTATCAAGGTTTCCTTAAGACAGAAAATAAATAAGTTCAAAATTTGTAAAATCCTTTTAGGTAGTGTATATATACCCTTCGCGGGGCACATCAGCAGAATGCAGAGTTTCCAAACTGCCGTGCTTAGGCCGCGCCAAGCGAAAATGTGTCTTCGAACAAGCGCAAAATGTAGAGTCAGATCATCCTCCGCATGCTCGACGTATCATCCCAGCTTTTGTACTCCATTCTGTGGCGTAGCACAGAATTATTTGTACGCAAATCCAGGAAAACTCTTGAAATGTATGCCTTGAAGCACTTCTAAATAAGGGACTGCTCTTAAAGGAAAGAATTTGCTCCCAGAGGGAGCAAATTCTTTCCTTTAAGAGCAGCCCCAAATGTAGGGAACCAAATATTTTATGTTAATGCCACTTTATCATAAAAAAGTTTCTTACGCATGTTACGCACATGCGTACGTGCGTACTGAGCGCTACGCCTATGCCATTCATACATTCTGTAGTATCCAATGAATCTGAAAGTTCTGTCAAAGCGGTGTAATCAATTTGTGGAACGCAACTTGTGGTATTAATTGAACACATCTAAAGGGAAAATAAAATCAGTCAGAACATTGGCCTTGAGAGCAGATTTCATAAGCTTTTCTTGCCTAACCTTACCACTTTGGGTTATGGTCTATACAACACAGGGAGACGTGACACAAGAAGTCATCTTGTTGAGCAGAAGAGTGGAGCTTTAGAACTTTTGTTTGCGACGTCACTCCTTTTGAGGACGATGATCAGTGTTTAATTTTGTACGTTGTCTTTATCGTTTTATCGTATACAGCATAATAGTCGGGTTTCTCAATTTCTGTACTTTGCAAAAAAAATCAACAAAAAACAGAAAAAAACAAACAAAAAAAAACAAAAAAAAAACAAACAAACAAAAAACAACGTAACCATAGCATCGAAAAGATATAAAGCTGGATTTTTGTATATATAAAGCTTGGATATGGGTTCAAACAAAACCGCTGTATAGCAATGCGAAACTAATTGCATTTTTGAGAAACGCATGCATTTTGCATGATACTGGTTTAGAGTTTTGCCAAGCAACTTAAGTTTTATCAAGCATATAATACACATGTATATACTAACAGGTAAAATACATCCAATATACACCCAACTCGCGATAAATTAATCTGTACAGTCGATGTCTGAATGTAAATTAGCACTGGTCGTTTAAAATTCTTGACGATTTTTGTAAAACGGCGGGTATTTTATGAAATGTTGATGAACATTTTATTTTGCGGAAATTACGCCAGATATTATGTTTGGTCTTCATACATTCTTACAGAATATAGTTCGTGAACAAAGGTTTTGAAATTATGGACACGAAGAAATGCGCGACGATTCCCCTCAACATGCATGTTTAAGACTTACGTAAATACAATACAGGGTTCTATACAAAAGTTTTTATTGAAAAACCATAAGCATAAACGCCCGAAAGATGTCTGATAAAATTTAAAATGTGTCATTCAAAATAGTGTCATAAAATTTGCAATCAAACGTTTTCTTACAGGTTTATTGTAGCGGCCATATTGGATGAAAATTCGAACATTTTTTGGTGTTAATCCATTTCTGTATACCTTCTAATATAAGCTATAGGAAACGGTAGACGATTTATTCGAAACGTAGTTTGCATGTGAAATTTAAAAATTCATGTCAGACAGGAAAATTAGGTACTCTCCCTTAAATGCGGAAAATAACCGGGGTGTCACTAATGGCTTCATGTTTGCATAATCGCATGAGAAAATAAACATTCTGTTACCTGTTTTGAACATTTTGTCTTTCTTTTTTATGATTTTACCTGAATACACAATGTTTTTGTATACTTAGAAATTGTTAAGTATCAATTGGGCCTCCATAGAAACGTGCGAGTTCTCGCGAAATGCAATGTATGCATATCTGCTATACAGTTGTTCTTCGTATATACAGGCATGTCCAGGCTTTCTTCCTGTATCGAAATAAATCGGATAGATAGATAGATAGATAGATAGATAGATAGATAGATAGATAGATAGATAGATAGATAGATAGATAATTGTATTTCAAATGCAATAGGCCAACTGGCCCTTGAGCACATAAAATTCATTACATGTTTACAAACATGTAAACTATATGATGGCAGACAAATGTTATAAGTACATGTTATACAACTTCATATACAAATTAATATTTCCTTCAGACAAGTAAGTTTTGTTTTCAGTGCAACAATTAAAATTTATATCACGGAGAAGAGTGTATACATGTGAGTATCTCAGAATTGATCACACACACACACACACACACACACACACACACACACACACACACACACACACACATCTATATATACATATATTTATATACATACGTATGAACATATACATACATATAGAGTTACACACAAACTATATAAATGTACTCATACTCATACACACGCGTAAATACATACCATACCCACGTACAAGTACATATACATATATAAACACATACGCATACATACATATACACACAGCGGCTTTTCACTATAAATACTAGAAAATATATATTGCAATATTGCATAGTAAGTAAATAACGTATATATATATATATATATATATATATATATATATATATATATATATATATATATATATATATATATATATATATAATGTTAACATCACGAATATAAGTAATACTGTTTCTCTTTTCAAATGCCTTGAATATGAAAATGGATAAATTACGAACCTGCTTTTTACGACCTGTATTGAATAGCCCTATAAGCTTAAACATGCTTGGTCGATTTATATAGTATTTGTCAATGTATAGTTTTCTAAGGTCTGAGTACACAGGACATTCAAAGATAAAATGGAACTCTTCTTCTAGTATATCACAAACTCTACACTTTCTTTCATTATATGCCACTCTAACTGGTCTTGCCCATCTACCAGCCTCACATTCTAACCTGTGAGATGACACCCTAAGTTTACTCAATGCTACTCTAAATTTCTTAACAGAAATAAACTTTAAATAACTTTGAAATTTAAAATTCGAAAATGATCTGTAAAATAAAGCTCTAAACGAGTTATCAAGTTCAGAGGTCCAATTCTGTACAAAAATATCCCTCACACGTTGTCTAAACATTGCCAGAAATGCATTTCAATTTCCTACATTTTGTTGCAGCCATACTTCTCGAAAACCTAAACTGCATAGCAACTGGTAACTAAAAATGCCCAATTCACTTTCCTTTCATTAATTTCAATATCCCTTAACATTGTATCGTACATTAATCTAACAAATTTGTGAGGTTCCGAATTAACAACCTTTAGCCAAAATTTAATAATTATAAAATATCTATGACTTTGATAATTCAGTCTTCCAAGTTCTCCATAAATAAAATTATTCTGAGACGATTTTTTGACTCCTAAAAGTCTTTTGCAAAACTGCATATGAACTCTTTCAATTTGATTTGCTTTGCAAAAGCCCCATACTTCAGCCCCGTAATTCAAAATTGGACTTGCTAACTTATCAAAAAGTTCTAGTGTATGTTTCGGTGTGATATTCACAAAATCATATAAATAACTATTGAGCTTAAAGATCGCCTTTTGTGCTTGTCCTGATAATGTATTCTGCGCGTGATAATGTATTCTGCGCGTTTGAAAAAGATTCCCCAGCTGTAAAGACTATACCTAAATAAGAAAATGATGAAACTATTTGTAATTGCATGGTTCCATAGTAAAACTTTAATTGTCTTGGTAAAATATCACCTTTTCGAAAAACTACTACTTTTGTTTTTTCCGTGTTAACCGTCAATTTCCATTTCTGGTTGTATTCCCTTAACAAGTTAAGACCTTCCTGTAGTCCCTCTGGTGTTTCTGAAAATATTGTTCTATCATCTGCGTACAGCAACAGAAACAGTTTAACATTTCCAATATTTATCCCATTTATTCTACTATTCTAAAATTCATTTTCAATATTATTTAAATGCATAGAAAATAAGAATGGTGATAAAGATTCTCCTTGTCTTACCCCTAAATAACATTCAAATTCGCTCCTCAGCTCTTTACCATATTTAACCCTTGATTTGACGTTAGCATATATACTTTGAATAACCTTTAGTAGTTAACTCCTTACTCCAAATTGTATCAATTTATACCATAGAATATCCCTATTTATATAATCAAATGCTTTACTGAAATCCACAAATGCACAGTATATTTTCTTTCCTTGATTTATTAAGTGAGTAATAAGCCCATGTAAAACAAAAAGTTGTCAACTATTCCCATTTTTGATCTAAAGCCCGCTTGCGCTTCAATATACACGTGATAATTATTCGCCCATTCTGTTAATCGGTTATTTAATACACTCGTAAAAAGCTTTCCCGAGGTACTAAGAAGAGTTATGCCCCTGTATTTTTCTACCTTGCTTATATGACCTTTTTTTATAAATCGGAACTATGTATCCATCTGACCAACATTGTGGAAAGTATCCGTTGTCAAGTACCACATTAAATATTTTATGCAAATATACATCTTTCCGATGCTAGGGTTAGCAAAATTAGAGTACTAGAATCCGTACTATAAGAGGGATCTGTGTAAAAAGTAATACGGCACACGGAAATTCTGTGTTCTGCTGCATTAGGGTCTCGCGAAGGGCAAGCACTGACCTATATGTACGAGGGTGAGTCAATAAGTAACCAGCCTATCCCATTTCCGATGGACCGAGACGGTCTTGATTTTCATGCTTTGTTTCAATATATGTTTTATACATGGGTACAAAATTGCACGCGTATCGAGCCATTCTTTAGTAAGATATTGAATGTCAAACATGGCTAGTGATGCAAAGGCATGCTTTTCATCTAAAGTTGGGTACCGTGCTATAATTCGGTACTTGTATTTAAAAGGTAAAACAGGCAAGGAAATACACGGCGAGTTAGCCGATGTTTATGGGTCTTCTGCACCATCTTATGCTCAGGTTAAATTCTGGGTAGGGGAATTCAAACACGGTATAACGTCTTTAGAAGATGAAGCCAGATCTGGACGCCCACTGGATGCCACCAACGAAGAAATGTGTAAGAAA
Source organism: Anodontia alba (assembly GCA_964016985.1). NCBI lineage: Eukaryota > Metazoa > Mollusca > Bivalvia > Lucinida > Lucinidae > Anodontia > Anodontia alba. Next base: position 74,343,706 of record OZ024828.1, read on the forward strand.
GTTCGGGATCTGGTATACTCTGATAGGCGAATTCAGGTGGAAGAAATAGCACAGGCATTAGGCATTTCACATGGTAGCGTTTCAACAATCTTACATGATCGTTTAGGTATGCGCAAGCTAACAGCCCTTTGGGTCCCCAAATCCCTAAGCGATGAGCAAGTGGCAACCAGAGCACCAGTATGCAGCGCCTTGTTGAAGAGTTTTAGGTCAAAAGATGATTTTCTTTTGCGTCTGGTGACTGTAGATGAGACTTGGGTTCATTATTATGAGCCAGAGAATAAAGCTCAGAGTCGTCAGTGGGTAGGGCCTGGGTCCCCGAGGCCAAAGAAGTTCAAGAAGCAACCATCTGCTGGCAAGGTGATGGCCACAGTATTTTGGGACGCAAAAGGCATTATTATGTTGGACTTTTAACCCAAGAGAAGTACAATAACTGGAGTGTACTATGCAAACTTGATAGACCAGCTGAGAACCGCCATCCGTGAAAAACGCCGAGGTAAACTCTCTAAAGGTGTTTTGCTGCAACAGGACAACGCGAGAGTCCACACTTGCAAAGTTGCAATGGATGTTGTAGAGCGAAACGGGTATGAATTAATACCACATCCTGCCTATTCGCCTGACCTAGCTCCTAGCGACTTCTTCCTATTCCCAAACTTGAAAAAGGATATCCGTGGACTTCATTTCTGGTCTGATGAAGAAGTCGTGACGGTAGTTGAGGAGTGGGTCAATGGAAAGGGCCCTGATTTTTTCAGTTCTGGGCTGATGGCACTTGAACACCGTTGGTCTAAGTGCATCACACTAGAGGGCAATTGCATCGAAAAAGAAGAGTTGGATCTCAACCGGAAATAAGTTAGGCTGGTTACTATTGACTCACCCTCGTATATAGAAATTCTTAATTTATTAAAAACTTATTTCTTAAAATAACCTTAATTAGTAGTTTTGTATTGTTGCATCGTTTTCGTAGACACTTTACTGTTTAGATTTTTCTACTTTAATTTGTTTCTCATTAAATGAATATGTTTTGTTAAAACTCTGAAGAAGGCCAATAACGGTCGAAAGCGCTCAGTACAAGTAGATTTCCACTACAATATCTATTCTAATGCACTTGCGTATGTAACGCGACGTCTGATTGGATAACGTCAAAAATTTGCGACGGTATATTCTGCGATCATCACGTAACGTCGCTTCTCATTGGCTGGCATTTGGTTTTACGCAGCTCACAGCACTTGTTGCTTTGTGCAAATAGTACATTTTGTTCAACAGAAAAAATGAATAAATGCATTATAATGGGGATAACTACATTCAAATTTGTCATTTGGGGAGGTAAATCGGCGGTTTTATGATCGCAAATTACGTTTTACGGCTCCGCTAACGCGCCGACGTAAAACGAAATTTCCGACCGTAAAACCGCCGATTTACCTCCCCAAATGACAAATTTGAATGCAGTTATCCCCTAAGTATATGTCACACTCGTCAAAGTTTATATTTTGGTTACTTATAGCTTTTTTTTTTTTTTTTGCTTGAACAAATACCACTTAACATAGTTTTGCTACTAAATGCCTGTCACCCGAAGCGTAATTTTAATTTTGTATTTTTTGTTTTTCTCACACATCCTATTATTAACGCTTAGCAAGCTGGGTACAATTTTCAGCAAACGACATACTGAGATATTTTTCTTTTTTCCCAGAAAAAACCCCCCCGACTTTAACATGTCATGCAATTTGTCTCCAGTGGAGACAATTTACATGGAATGTCAAATCCGGTTTTCTCGGAAAAAAGTATCGTCAAGTAGTCTTCTGCTCAATTAGCCTAGATAGTGGTAAAGCTTGAGATGCTATCAAAACGAACAGGATATATTTGTAATAAGTATGCGGTAGTCTAGTGAATTTTAGCAAACAAGACAAAATACCGTTGTACTCATAAATAGAGGATCTTACTTGAGCGTTATTTCCATATAAATATTTATAAACACTTACCGTATTATGGGCAAATTCAGCAGACGACAAACTACCTAGAAAATAGGATCAGACACTTCATGTAAATTTTCTCCTTAGGAGACAATTTGCATGAAATGTCAATCCTAAGGAGACAATTTGCATGAAGTGTCTAATCCTATTTTCCAGGAAAAAAAAAGAAAGAAAAAAAAAATAATTTAAAATGTTGTCTGCTGAAATTTTTACCCAGCATGCAAATTGTTAAAAATAGTTCAATAATTTACATTCTTTGCAAGGTTTATCGAGCAAAAGATTGAACCTATTGAACGAGTCATATAAAAGTATCTAACGAAGGGAACATGAATGTAAGATTCTGTTTATCATATGATCCAAAAATTCTGCTTTATATGCATAATCTACGTTTCCTTTTCTCGTTTTCTAAACAGCGCGTTGTTATGGACATAAACAAATGTTACAACACTATAATTACTCCACAATCCTATAATTTGAATGATCAAGAGAAAATTCAACATTACATTTACACATTTACACTTCGATAAATCCACCGAGCAGGAATCATGAAACTATTTTCTTCCCGAAGGTTTCTCAAAGAAGCTATTTCTGTATTGTTTTCATCACGAAAACATGCCTATAGTAAAACTATATAGTAAAACTAGGGTCAACCGGGATATGCATTATTTTTCTTATTTTTGTTAAAAAAAACATAGATTGTGGGTACTCGTTAGAACCGCCACACCGAGGATGTTCTAACGAGTACCCACAATCTATGTTTTGAGCAGAATTATGAAAAATATGTTGTTTTTTTTTTTTGTTTTTTTTTTATCTGAAAATTTTCAGTTTTTGGAGGTGAAATATTCTATATAATTGAATAGGCGTGTTTTCGTAATGCATTTGGCAAACAGTGTAGACCCAGATCAGACGCCACAGAACGCGGCGTCTGATCAGGGTCCACACTGTTTGCATTAACTACAGGCATTTCAATAAAACAGGTAATAATCAAAATTGACCAGACAGCCCTTAAACTGGAAATGGGCTGGTCCAAAGAGTTAAGGTAGAAAATTCCACTCGGCATAAATGGGTTAAACATGAACAAATTGGAATGTGAAGAAATGCATTTTGTTATTGTGGATTTTATCGATGTGTAAACGCCGGCGAATTTCTCGCAAACTTAACATAAAGCCTAGCAGAGGATTCATATGAAATATCAAAACTATTTTTTCTCTGAAAAATAAGATCAATGTTAGAATGTTGTCTGCTATGAATTGGCTTATCGCTTAAGGATTAACCCATTTGTCTGTTTCAATCTTCATCTGAAAAGAGATGCTTACAATATCCGCTTAGCACTCTGGGTAAAATTTTTTCTAAGAAAATAGGTTTTTGACATTTCATGCAATTTTGCATGAAATGTCAAATCCTGTTTTCTGGAAACACACACACACACGAAAAATATCATCAACTTGTCGTGTGCTGAATTTGCCCAGAGAGTGGTAAAGGTAATGGGACATGAAGCACACTTTGGGTTAAGTTCCATCAGCCCCACTATAGACACACTTAAACAGAAAGGAAGGCAATGATCAGGAATCGATACAATTCCCTAACACCCTCCGTCCAAGACACCAATGGGAAAGAAGGACGCACTTAAAGCAACGGCACCACAACCAAAACACTACAAGCAGAAAGCCAAAAGGACAGTTTCTTTCCCAAAACATCGGCCAAACGGCTATCCAAAATAAAAACAAACATTTATCAGGACATATATGCAAAGACTTACAATGACAAAATTGTAAACCACAGCAGAAGCACCATCTTGGAACGGTCAGTAAAAACCATACTGGGGGTGGGGTGGGGGATGGTGAGGGGGAGCTTAAATTGATTTTACTTGGTCACAACCCTCGCCCTTAGTTCTGCCGTGGTATACGCAAGACATTTGTTCACTCCGCGTGAAGTGGTTCTAACTCATCAGTGCAACATCTCCGAGAACATAAAAATCAAACGAATACAGAGATGATACAACGATGAGGACTCGACAGCAAGAAACAACTGAAATGCTGAACTTAATGAACACCAACAGTTGGACTACGGTGGGTCCGACCAGAGTCAGAGCATCAGACATGGGGGTGGGGCGGAGGGGGCTTGGGGGTGGGGGGCTTAAATCGATTTTACGTGGCCACAACCCTCGCCCTTAGTTCTGCCGTGGTTTCCGCAAGACATTTGTTCAGTCCGCGTGAAGTGTTTCTAACTCATCAGTGCAACATCTCCGAGAACATAAAAAATCAAACGAATACAGAGATGAAACAACGATGAGCACTCGACAGCAAGAAACAACTGAAATGCTGAACTAAAAGAAAACCAGTAGTTGGACTACGGTGGGCCCGACCAGAGCCAGAGCATCAGGCACCAACCGACTTACTTAAAAGTCTTACGGTCGGAGCCGTCATAGAGTCTGAGGCCCGACCTGCTGGCATGCAACAAGAGGGAAGCAAAATTATTGATTGGGTTAACTACCATGCATGCAGTCTGTCGTATTACTTTAATGTTGTACCCAATCTTTACATAGCGAAGAGTGATTTTACGAAATTGAGTACTAAAATCATTGCAAGCATATATTTTTTTTCTGAATTTATATATTAAATCACCGTAAAATTCAAGTCCCGATAGGCCTCGTTGCAGAAGAGATTTAAGTCCAACACTGAATTTTGAAACTGAATCGAAATGACGTCTATAAAATCTAGAAAAGCTTTGCGGAGTTTATGGTACCAATAACGCTGATTTAGCAGTTTAGTAGCAGTTAATGATTTATTTCGAGTGTTGAAGTCGGTAACATGACTAGACACTCTGGCGAACCGAATCAGTACAAACACCCTCGGATGCTCGACGAGGAACATCCCCATCCAAGTAAAGAAACTTAACAATCACAAAATCATCGCGTTTATCATAAATTTTGCATGAAATAAACCCATCTAAAATAGACAAATGCAAATCCAAAAATGGGGCTTCAGTTTCAGAAGAATTTGTTATATTTAATTGAAGCTCTGGAGCATAAACTGACTGATCAAACCATCGAAGTAATTATTGTCAAAGCTTTCACCCCTGAGTTCCTGAAATGGTCTCATCCATCTTTGAAGTTGGACAAGTCCATTATTGAAAATCATAAGAAGTTTCTGTCATTACTGAAGAAAAAAACATTTAGGACTGTCTCATCAGGATGTACACTGTTTGCAAAGGTGTCTGTACTGGTCTCCAGGTTTCAAAGGGTTAACCCATTTACGCCTGGCGTCCCATAAAAGGGACATTGGCAAACAGTGCAGTCCCTGAACAGGAATTTCTATAAAACATGGTAATAATAAAAACTAATCAGACACCCCTTCTATTAGAAATGGATCGGTCCAAAGAGTGAAGGTCGAAGAATCCACTTGGCATAACTGGGTTAAAATAACGTCGTCTTAACGGGCATGGATACACTTTCATGGAGGCAGCGTTATCAAAATGGTTGTTGCCTCCTTCTGGAAAGGGAATACCCTAAAAGGGAACAATTTGCACTTGGTGCATTTTTTTTCCTTTTGGGGAAGAGCCCTTTTCAGAAGTGGTGGTGGTGGGGGTAGGGTGGGGGAGCAAAGTATTTCATTTTATAGTAGATCCCTTTTCAGAAGGGGACTGGTAAACAGAAAAAAATGAAGAGGAAAAAAAAGTTGACTCTCATCCGGATCTATGGTGTTTGATATTCAGTCTTTAAACTTTACATATAATAGTCTTTCCAAGGGGCAGTTTGTTAAAGTAAAAAACAAAAAAAAAAAAAAAAAAAAGCAGACGTCGTCTGAAATTTGGCACCAAAATAGTTAACGCCATCGCTAGATCTGCTGTTACGTTGTGCACCCGCTACGCGTCACTTATAGATCTGTTTCTAGATAAGAGGTGGTAGTTCGCTGATGAGATGAACTACGAGTCGCTGATATTTGTGGACTGTGTGGCTCTGTCGGTTCTGCCAGTGATAACATTTGTAATCTGGGCGTCGTTGTAGGAGTTTCCTCCTCATTAGGCTCACAGTAAGACTGAATTAAGTCACGGTCGGACGGAGATGGCTCATGAAATACATGGACTGTCTGAAAGAGAAATGCATATCGAGGGTTGATCGCAAGACTGTAGCAAGTCAGATGGTTGTTTTTCCCAATACTTAATCTCCTCACCATGAAGGCGTTATGAAGATTACAACATTTCTTTCTGTAAACAATGTTAATTTAGGTGCCATTGCTCGTATGAGCAATGGCACCTAAATTTGCATTGTTTACAAAGGGGTCAAAATAGCCCCTAAACAAGGGTTTCAAAAATATGTTTGAGTTACTGCAGTCTTGCGCTCAACCGTCGATATAATCAATAAAACAATGAGGAAAAAAACTACTTTGCTATTTATATGACCCGCTTATCAGATCAATGCGTATTTGAGTCGCCACATTAAAAAAAGGGACCTTATGGTTTTGCGATTTGTGGTTATTCAAATGCGCATGCGCAGTCCCCTATTTGGGCTACAGGCGCGTTTTTTGCCTAAAACTTCCTCAAGGTCTCTACTACTTATCTGCGAACAGCAAAGTCTCTGGCGAGACCGCTTATGCGCAGGCTTGCCTGAGCCTTTGCTGGTCGCCTATGTGAAAAGTACCCTTTTCTCATGTGCTAGCTCATGGTTTCGTTGGGATGAGGACCTGATACACGGTAGATTTTCTGCCCATTTTACAGGGGAGACGACTTTTGTTACTTCCTGTTCGCTTTCCTGCGCACGCAGTCTCTTCTGAAAAGGAAAGAATTGGCTCCCACCTAGCCTAGCTACTAGGCCAATATATAAGTATGTCTGTCACTTTTTGTTTACTTATTATTATTTGTTTTGTTTTTTTCATTTACATTCTACTTTTTGATTCAATGTTTAGCTAGTCTATGGGTGAACTTTTCTTCTGTGGTTGTCTCTGAAATATATTGACCATATTATCTATAGACTAGCCACAGAGCTCAATAAGCCAAAAAATATATATGTATATTTCTAAGCTTTGGGCAAGGCTATTAGAAATCCAGACCATATTATCTATAGACCAGCCAAAGAGCTCAATAAGCCAAAAAATATATATGTATATTTCTAAGCTTTGGGCAAGGCTAGCTCCCACCTAGAGCAATTTTTCCTTTTAGAATAGACTCCTTTTCAGAAGTGAGACAATTGTTATTTGACAGAGTTGCCTCCCCTGAATGTATAGCCACTCCCATCAAGGACGGGCGTGGTGTTGAATGTCACACAGTGCAGGATTTCACCGCTGTAACATGGTAACTTGTTTTTATATCTGTGTGTGTGTGTGTGTGTGTGTGTGTGTGTGTGTGTGTGAGAGAGAGAGAGAGAGAGAGAGAGAGAGAGAGAGTATAAGGACAGTACTTATCGTAAATATTCGGACACTTTTACTCCTTGCTATGCTTATACTAACATTTGAACGTCAATATTACCACCTGTTAATGCGTCCACAAATTGTTAAACAAGTGATAAATAGTGCAGATCTTGATCAGACGCGGCTAGTTGCGGCGTCTGATCTGGATCTGCACGACTTTCTTTGGTCTGTCTGTCCAAGTACTTTGGATAAATACGGTACTTCTCGTCCTCGCCAAGCTGAATGGGGGAGGGGGAGGGGGGCGGGGGGGGTGGGGGTGGGGGGGGGGGGGGGGGAGAAACAAATACAAAAAAAAACAACAACAAAAAAACATTGCCCTGCTCTCCTAGCCACCTCCCTACTTTCCCTTATTTTGTTAGGATCATTATTCTTACCAGTTCTTCGTCTACTTGTGAGAAACGGGAGAAAGTCTTCTTGAGATTTCCCCTTTTTTCCTTCTGTGTCGCTGAAGATTTCGGCCGCTGGTTCCAATACCATCTCAAAGTGAAATACACTGCAGCTGCCAGAATCATCACTCCGGCCAGCACGAACATGGCCAACGTCCCTTGATCCACGCGGTCCATAGGAAATATTTTCTTGTCGGATTTCAGGTAGAGTTATCTCATGCAGTTCCGACGACGCCAGTTGCTCTCATAACTGGATTTGCCGTTTTTCCCTAAATATTCGGACAGAGGTCTGAGCAATCAATGCAGACTCGGATCAAACGGTTATTTGAAACAATCTGATCAGGGTCTACGATGTGTGCCATTCCGTTAGCATTTAACCCTCATCACTCCCTTAGATAATTCAGAAGACAACAAATTGATGATAATTTCATTTTTTTTTTTCAGAAAAATAGCCTAAGGCTTGACATTTCATGCAAATTGTTTCGAAAAGAAAATAGGCTTTGACATTTCACGCAGTGTCTCCTTTGGAGACAATAAGAATGAAATTTCAAAGCCTATTTTCTGGGAAAGATAAAAAAAATATTTAAAACTGTAATCTGAAAGGACCTCTGGCGGTAACATACGCAATCTGCCTGTTTTTTAGCGGGTTGTCCCAGTTTCCATGATGTCTCCATACTATTATATTTGATATTTTTAGGAACACATGTTCTTTTAAGAAGCAGAAGTTGCCAAATTGTAACTATTTGTCATACACAAGCTGTACTTTATTCATTTAGGAGGGAGGGGTAACATTTTTAGAAAAATAAAACTGATCCATGCAGATCTGGATTTATTTTTCATGTAAGTGAATGTTTATGCATATACTTATAAAATACACACTAATATTTGGGTATATTGCCAATTATTTGACTACAATTGATGGTATAAATTTACAAATATTCCACAGAAAAATAAAACTATGTAACAAACATTTGACATACCCTATAGCAGTGCTAGAACTTATAGTTCAGTGATCCTACTTGTAACCAGCTGCTCCAGGTAGGTTTGTCATCAAAGAGATACAAATCAGTACTTTTTTACCATTTTTATACAAATTGATAAGTTTTGGAATCTTCTGAGATCTCCAAGTATAGCTGGTGTTGATTAAAATGTCATGTTGCGGGCGCAAAGCGGCGCTCCGTACTTCACTATAAAGTAATTTATATTTTCTGGTCCTTTGTGCTCACTGAGCCCTCTCTGTGATTTTTGGAAACTTATTTTAAGGTCACTGATAAGACCTAATTGGTCGAAACTAGCTAGTCTGACCCAGAAAATTTAACATAATTTAACGCTTCAGCTGTTTTCGGTTTTGTGAGCGTGTGTTTATTGCTGTCTTGGGCCATTCCCTTTAGAATCTATTTCACTTCAGTTGACGCCCAGCAAACACACAAGGTCCCAAGAACGTCGTTACAACGTCGCTGCAACGTCGTGACGTCGCAGCGACGACGAAACGACGTTGTTGCGACGTTGTGTGTTTACTGGGCGTTAGTGTCGTGTGGCGGCCGTAAAATGTCTCCCCGTACTTCATTATAGCATAGTTTACATTTTCTGATCCTTTGTGATCATTGAGCTCATTCCGGTTTTTTTTTTTTTTTTTTTTTTTTTTTTTTTTTTTTTTTTAAATATTTGAAGGTCATTGATGATGCCTAATTTGCTGAAACTAGCTAGTCTGGTTCAGAAAACCTGACACTTCAGCTGTTTTCGGTTTTGTGAGTGTGTTCATTGCTATCTAAGACCATTCTATGGAGCAGTTTTTAGGTAAAAACTCTAATATGCAACATTTTAATTGCAATTTATTATGATGTTCTCTCGCTTTTGCAGTTTGCATCTTCCATTATGCTGTAATCAGGTATAATTTTGCAGCAGTATATTATGATATACATGTTGATAGTCTGCTTTTGGAATTTGACTTTGTTTTTGCACATCGTCTTTCGATTTTGCAACCAAGTTGTAGTTTCGATTATGCTCGTACTTTGGCGCTGTGGTCATTTGTTCGTATTTTCTAGTAAAAGCTCGTCTGTTCACGGCAGTAACCGTATGAATTCTGCAAGCGTATCGGTAACACGGAGGAGAGCGTGAAATATAAACCCTTGAGAGAGAGAGAGAGAGAGAGAGAGAGAGAGAGAGAGAGAGAGAGAGAGAGAGGGAAAAATGATATTTATTAACAACTTCTATCAGCTAGACCGTAGCTCAGCATCTGAAATAATAATTCCACACAGGCACCAAACTGTGATTAAAGATCATTAAAGGGGAGGCGTAAAACTGGTCTACATTTACTTCATTTTGCTGCATCGTAACTTCACACGGACTTTCAGTTCGTGTCGTGAAAGCTGAAACTGACCGGGCGGCCAAAACTCGTCACTCAAAAGAAATTTAATAATTTCAACAGCTGTTAGCGCTCTCCCATCTCAAATTACTTCTTTAATATATATATATATATATATATATATATATATATATATATATATATATATATATATATATATATATATATATATATATATATATATATATAAAAGGTTTATTTATAGAAACGAGCTGTTCGGGTAAGTATACTTTGTTCCCATACCATTCCATGAAAAAAGTGGATGGGTTATCTGATTTAATAGTACAGTTGTCTAAAAATATTCTATTTATAGATTTTTGCACAAAATCATAATTATGAAACTGTATTACTCTACAAATTGTCTAATAAAATATTTATTGCATTTGTAAGTCTGTCAGACAAATACAGGTAATGTCACAGTAGCGTCACAGCGACGGAAACGTTAGTGCGCCAAAACGTGCTGTTTCAGTTTCTGGAGCAGATTAAGGCGCAATGTCGCAATAATGAAACTGTTACATTCTATAAAATTGTCAACTAAAATATTTCTTGCATTTGTAATTATGTCAGACAAATACAGATTAGGACATAGTGGCGTCACAGCGACGGCAACGTTAGTGACGGTGCGCTAAATTTCCATAAGCTGCAGAATAAGAAGGGAAAATTGGCCTACAAATATCTTTTGAGGAACCAGATTGGCAAAAAATAAAATAAAAAGAAAATAAATAAAAATGAAATAAACGAGGAACGCCAGACAAAAAAATGGGACACCAAAGGAACGCTGTCCGTCTCTTTCCGGGTATATAGAGTACTCCCCTAATGGATTCCTACAAGTTTGCTGAAAAAAAGCTACCCTAAATAGTGTGTTGTAAAAATCCTTTTCAAGCATCGGTACCAAGCACTAACTGCCCCGCCCCTCCCCTCCCCACGTGATAATTAACGTTTCTTCCAGCAAAACAAAAAAGCCAAAATTGTGAAGATGGTTAATGTACTGGTTTGGTAACACAAGGAGAGTCTTCTTCTTATTTTTATTGCGAACGATATTTCTCAGGGGTCAACAGCATGACATTTTATTCGAATAGCCTCCACAGCGATGCGCTCTCGCCATATGCTGGTTCCAGATGCGTGTGATATCCAGATAAGATTTTCTACTTTCTCCGCATGTAGTTATTCTATACTCAGAGTATAAATGCCTCGATGAGGTGATTGTAATATCTCGCCGAGGTGATTCTAATGTGCACAACAGCAAATGTTTCATGGAAACTCTGACCATGGAAAAGGCAGCTTTTGGTGAATAATCAGGGTATCTGGAGCTACTACAAATATACTCTGTGAATAGTCCAAATTGATGCTGTTGACCTATCTGTGACCTGTCGTTGCGTAATATGCTGCGAAATACAAACTCAAATGAACGCTTGCCGCCGGAAAAAAATTCGAGCAATTTCACGGGCAATACCGGATAATACCGACTCCTAAATAACTGGTGCCCCGCCTATCCACAGGAAATCGGACTCACATAATGCATAATAGAACGTTCAAACAAAAGTTGCAAACCAGAATGTGCATGGTGCATATCCGGATACAAAACTTCGAAAAGGAATGGTTCATAATGCGAAATGCAGTTTTCAACAATACAATTGCACACTGCATAATCGAGTTTTTACCTAAATACTGTTCCATACCATTCATAATTTACTCTAGTTACTGCTCTTGTTCATGAACAGTATGTTTAGGTCTGTCTTTGCCAACTGAGCATTCCCTGACCAATTACCGCATAGGTTTTATCATGTATTTGATGCCATGTCATCTAAAACCCTTCGATAGACGTAGAAGTGGCTCATGTCGAGAGATTGAATATGTATAGTTAAACAGCACTTTGGAAAATCATGAAAGTGCCAAGCAGACGATACACTTATTTTCCCTATTTTCTCCGAAAAATAATTTTAAAACACTTAGACTGTCGTCTGCTACAATTTTCCTGGCACTTTAAGGGTTAATATTTTATAATTGTTAACAATCTAATAAAACAATTACCTCAGTATACTTCTAGATCTGAACATATACATTTTAGTCATTATAACTCCATCATTGTTTCGAAAATAAAATAAATCTTGTTAAGTTTATTCTTATAGAAAATTTTCTGCATATATTTATATAGTATGCATGTCTACATTTAGCATGTTGAGTAAAATTTTCAGCAGACGACATTTGAAATATATTTTTTTTTAATTTTCCCAGAAAATAGTATTTTACATTTCATGCAAAGCGTCTCCTCGGTAGACAATTTGCATGGAATGTCAAATACTATTTTGTGGGAAAAAATAAGAATATCATCAATTTGTCGTTTGCTGAGTGGTAAAGGTTAATTTTTCCGGTTACAAGAAGTAGAAATGTTTGTGACTGTGTCTACAGGAAAACGATCCTACAACTAAATATTACCACCAGTGAGAACAGATGTTACTTCTTGAAGATCTTTCCGCAACAAAATTTATTTTTCAAGCACATCAATTCATACTTACATGTATATCTTAACTTTAAGGGGACTGGATACACCTGGAAGATTTGCCGCCATTTTGTACAAGGGAGACAACTGTTTGGGCTTCCTGAATGCTTTCCGGCGCACTAAGTCCTTTCACGAAAAAGGGTCTGCTCTATAAGAAAGCAAATTCTTTCCTTGTAGAGCAGACCCATTTCCCCCTGACAGCAAATTCTTTCTTTATAAAGTAGGATCCTTTCAGAAGGGGACAAAATAATTTTGACAGTTGTTCCCCTTGAAAGTGTATCAGTTTGCGTTAACTAGAATATAAACACCTCCAAGATAAATAAGGCATAGATACAATTGTTTCTTTTTTCATTACGGGTTACCATATATAGAAAACAAAGTGTACCTCCCTCTAGGCGATCATAATCTCAATACTACGGCCCTTTTAAATTGTTCAAGCCAGGGCATAGCACTTCTACAGATCAGCAAAGATTCCAAAGTGTCTTCAAGAGGAACGCGAAGAATCTAATCAGACTGCTTGGACGAGCAGGAGGCTTATCTAAGCCTTCGGTGGGCACATGTGCAATATGCTCATTTTGAAGTGTTACGTCAGATTTGACTTTTTTTTTTTGACATGATTATTTACTTCGTCCAGCACTCCAGGTCCTGCATTATGTTGTACATTGACATTGTACAAATGTAGATGTTAAACTTGTATATATTATTGCACAAAATATAACCAGAAGACTTAGTTCTCCAAATAGTAAACGGCCCAATTACATATGCGATTAACGTAGACTCAGATCAGCCTGGTTTAGCCAGAGGAGCTTGAAATTCTATCTCAATAATTCTGTTTAGATATCTGAAACCCGGGATGTGTTCAACACAATATCTTCGATATTGCTTCTGAATACTTCCTATATCATTAGGGATTGATGGGCAGAACTTCAATTGCCTGTGGTTTAGCGTCTTACAGGTTAATTAAGCTTGTTAGACATTTCTTCCCATTACCATATGTCATTTTTAACATGTAATACAAAGCAACACAATGCAATAGCACAACAACGGAATACAATATACAACACAATACAATATACAACGCAGTACAATACAATACAATGCAATACTACTCAATACAATAAAATACAACATAATACAATATAATGCAATATAATACAACACAATAAAATGCAGAAATACAATACAATACAATTTTCAGTATTCAAACTGAATAAGACAGTTCAGTGAGTTTAGTAGAATTTAACTATGAGTAGCTGTTAACCGACTTTCAAATATTGCTCTGAAATATGTAAGTTGGTTTTATTACAGAAAACATTTATATTTCTTTAGATAAAATTTGCTCAAGGCTGACATGAATAGGATATTGCACTGCAATCAAAGATCTAACATAATATCCCAAAGTATTCGGACGTTTTAACTCCTTACCATATTTGTTCTAAAATATGAACAAGTGCAGTTGATAACATCTAACTGGTGAGGTCTCTAAAAGTGCTTGCCAGATGGGAAACAGTACATACCATGATTAAATTGTTCTTTAAGTTTCATCTGAGTGTACACTGTTTGCTCAGGCGTGCCTGTCCGAATAATTTGTATAAATACGACATTACGAAAACATGCCTATTCAAATATACTGAAAATTTTACCACCAAAATACGAAAATTTTCAGATGAAAAATTCTGATATTTTTCATATTTCTGCTCAAAACATAGATTGTGGGTACTCGGTAGAACCGCCTCGGCGAGGCGGTTCTAACGAGTATCACAATCTATATTTTTGAGCAGAAATAAGAAAAATAATGTATACCCCTGTAAACCCCAGTTTTACTATATTAAAGTGGGGTTTAAGGGGGTCAAAATTATAAAGGTATGTTTTCGTGATGATATATCAGTCTATTTTTTTGCCTTTTTAACGCTTAGCATGCTGGTAGTAATTTTCAGCAGATGACATTTTGGAATATTTTTCTTATTTTTCCCAGAAAACAGACTGATATTTCATGCAAAAAAAAAAAAAAAAAAAAAAAAAAAAAAAAAAAAAATCAGCAGACGACATTTTGAAATATTTTTCTTACTTTTCCCAGAATATAGGCTTTGGCATTTAATGCATATTGTCTCTTTTGCCTGAAATGTCAAAGCCTATTTGCTGGGAAAAAATAGGAAAAAAAAATCAAAATGTCCTCTGCTGATTTTTTTACCACTCGTCTTTCGTTACTATAAACCGATTTCAGGATATCGTGATTCGGCCAGACTGACTACCCATTTACTGCCAGTGAATGTTTTCTAACAGTAGAAAATTCAAACCGGGCCGTACACGGGGCGTCTTATTTGTAACCATCTAAAACAGGCCAGATCTTTAATTTCATGGAGTCAACGGGATCAAATAAATACAAATTGTCACGCATTTATTCAAAATATTTCATAACTCCAGATAATTTGCTTTTTTTCCAACTAAAAAGTATTGATATTTTCTTATTTCTCCAGGAAATTATATTTCTGTGGCACGCATTAGAAGCGCCTCATTAATGAGTTCACTTCACATATGATTTCCTGGAGAAATACATGGAAGAAAAATATTTACCCGATAATCATCTTATCTGGAGCTGTGACTAGTGTCCGAATTTAATCCATTTATGCCGAGTGGAATTTTCTATGTTAACTATTTGGACCGGTTCCTTCAATATCAGAAGTGTCTGGTTAGTTTTTATTATTAGTATATTTTATAGCAGTTCCTGTCCTAAATGCAAACAGTGTAGACCCTGATCAGACTAGGCTGATCTTGGTCTATACTGTTTGTCAATGTCCATTTTAAGGGACGCTAGGCATAAATGGGTAATAATACCACACAGTACTCGATGATCATCATTTACACATATATAATTTTCGAGTAAAGTTTCTGCATTTGTTCAGTATGGGCTTTTTACTCGTTTTTTTTCAATATCGACATTAATTATTCTCATAGTAGATCACTTCCTGATATGCAGGTGGTTCAACGGCGCTCTCGTACGAAGGCGGGATATGGGTTTCATCTGCTTTGAAGCAAACAACTGGTTCCGCACTCGCTTCTTGTTGGCCGCAGGTGCTCTTTTCAGAAACTTTCCGCTTGGGTAAGGTACCACTTGACTCGCTGACGTACACTGTTGGTTCCTTCAGTTCTGATGTCCATTTGCTATCGCTAACTATTTTATTCTTGGTACTTCTCCGCCTGCAAAATAATAATATATGTAATCTTCACAACCTAACGACACCCACCACTGCGATAAAATATTTTCTCAGTACCAACGCAATACATTATAAAAATGCTTTAAGTACGTCGATCAAATACAATGTTTTGATGTAATTCATATTTTCGACGTCAGCTTTTTTTTATTGTTATTATTATTGTTTTTCTTTACTTTATTTTTCACCCCCACCCCACATTTTCTTCATTAAAAGAATATGGAATAACCCATCTTGTATTTGGCATTTCTGAGTGGGCAGAGGTAGGGAGGTAGATCACTAAAGAGAAGGGCTGATTTATTTATTTATTTATCTATTTATTTATTATGTAATTTGAAGTTTATATTAGGAATATGACACAGTATCTAAATTTTCTTCTAGTCTTCTTTCCATTCCAAAATAAAAAGCTGTTATCTTGTTCTCTTGAGTAGTTTCAGCCATATTGTCTTCCCTCATAAAGCGGAACTAGATACATGTAGATTTGCCTTGTTTTTGACAAGGAAGACATTTTTTTTTTACTTCTTATCTGCTTTCTTACACGCCAGACCCCTTTCGATAAGACTCTACTCTAAAAGGAAAGAATTTGCTCCCGGTGGTTGGGGTGGGAGTACATTCGTCCCTTTTAGAGTAGACCCCTTTTCAGAAGGGTAACAAAACGAGTTCTGCTGAGTTATCTCGATATCCATTCCCCTAAAGCATTCTTGTTCCATTGATCATTCATCTGATTAAATAGAAGGGGCTATAGTTACCTTCGCCAGAGTATGATCGTCAAGACAATAACCAGGACAGCACACATACCGGAGAGACAACCAATCAGAATCCTACTAGTACGCCCATCATCTGTAGTGGAAAAAATGAACCGCAACGTCAGAAACTAAACCTTCGCTCATGTACGCCCAGCGAAGACTCAGCTCATCCTGCGCATGCGCGCAGTCTGACCAGAGTCCTCGCTCTCCCCTGAAGAAACCTAACCAAAGAGCGCCCGGCCAAGACTATGCACAAAGGTCAAATTATCTTATTTTTTTCAAGTGGCCACGGATGATTTCTCAATAGTTCTTCGCTGTTTCGATGAGTAGGATACCCAAAATGCATGCGCGTTTTCATAGCCTTTTCCTTTGTTTTTGCTGAGCAATTTCTCTCTTTTGATGAGCCATACAAATTGAGTGGGTTCTTTTATCACATTGTCATCAAGCTGAAACACGTGACAGTAATGTTGGATGTTCGCAATTTCTTTTACTGCATTGTAATAAACTTACAGAAGTAGTAATTTTAGCCTATGCTATGGATGCTTATATCATTGGAAAGACTCCATAACACTGCAAAGAATCTATAAAAATGTCCGTGTTCAAGCTATGATATACTTCCTTGCTTGAATTAAATATCCATTGTGACACAAATATTTTGTAAGACATGGGAGGACGGGGAGTTCTTAGGAAATATAGACTCAGCTGGCCGTGTTCAAATTTTTAAGTACGGCAATGGGTTATGGTGCCCTTATACAGTAAATCCGTAATGGTTTGAACACCTTTGGAACCACAGAAATTTATTGGAGACATAGGTAGTACGAGTCACTGAGGGTTAATCATGGCGCCATGTCAGGAAACAATTGGTGATAATTTAAAGAAGTCTTTTTGATCTGCTAAACAATAATGGTATGTTGAGGGTACTTATTAGAATCGCCTCGATGAGGCGATTCTAATGAGAACACACAACATTCAATTCCATGATAGAACAAGAAAATTTCCCTTAGTATTTGTTTTCTTGAGCTATCGGACTCAAAAACGAGTTCGAATCGTCTAAGGTATACGAGCCATCTGTGTTCGAGTCATCGAGGTTTTACTGTATATAAAACAACTAAACGTCCCATAACAGGGATGTTTGCGAGCGGTAAAGATCCAGATCAACTGCAGGCCGGGTCTACAATGTTTGCCTGATGTGGCCAAATTACTATAATAAAACCAGTTGTGCCAACTTCTATCTACGAGGGTAGTTCAATAAGTTCGTAGAACTCGGTATTTTTCTATACAATTCAAGATTTCTTTTTTCATTTTTGTGCAGTGTAAACCTTTGTCAGTTGAATGATAATAGCCGTTCAGTCAACACGTACATTTTTTGCTCTTACTTTTTGTTTGAAAACCTATACCCATAGGCAAAAATGGAAAGTCAGAATATTGAGTTCAGAGCAGTCATAAAGTTCCTCACTAAGGAGGGTGCAAAGGCCAAAGAAATCCATTGGCGCATGGCTGATGTGTATGGTGATAGTAGCCCAAAGAATTCCACAGTGGCAAAGTGGTCAGCAGAATTTAAACGTGGGCGAGACTCCTTAGAAGATGACCTAAGGCCAGGTCGCCCTGCTGATGTCATCAGCCAGGAGATGATCGACCGTGTTGAGAGACTTGTGCTAAACAATCGCCGAATCAAAGTTGCCGAACTTGCTTCAGAATGTGGTATTTCTAATGGAAGTGTTTACACTATAATCCATGAAAATTTAGGCATGTCAAAAGTATCTGCCAGGTGGGTACCCAGAAACCTGAACATGCAAGATCGTCAGCAAAGGGTTGAGTCAAGTCAATAACTTCTGGAAGTGTACAATGCCAATCCAGAAGACTTTCACACTCGTCTTGTAACAGGAGATGAAACTTGGCTTCACCACTGGGACCCAGATACTAAAAAAGAGTCCATGCAATGGAAGCACCCTGGCTCACCCACACCTAAGAAATTTCGTACCCAACCATCAGCCAGCAAGGTAATGGCCACGGTGTTTTGGGACTCCAAAGGGATTATATTTATAGATTACAAGCCAGCTGGTACTTAAGTTACAGGAGAATACTATGCTAATGTCATTAAACAATTAAGGGTTGCTATTAAAGAAAAACGAAGGGGAAAGCTAGCTGCTGGTGTCCTTCTTTTGCATGATAATGCCCCTGTGCACAAGTCCAGAGTTGCACAAGCGGCTATTCGTGAGTGCAAGTTCGAGCAGTTAAATCACCCGCCATACAGTCCAGACCTGGCCCCAAGTGATTATTATCTGTTTCGAAATTTGAAGTCCCACTTGCGTGGAACGAGATTTCGGGACGATGATGAGCTCAAGGCTGCTACAGAGGCTTGGTTTGAGGACCAAACAGACGACTTTTATTTCAAAGACATAGACTGCTTAAAAGAAAAGTGGGCCAAATGCATTAAGTAAAGGGGGTTTATATTGAAAAATAATGTTGAAACCATCTTCCAATCTATGAGTTAAACCCCGAGTTCTACGAACTTATTAAACTTCCCTCGTATCATCCCTTTAAATAAATAATTAACCCTTCGTGCATTCATGATGAAAGAGTTCACTGAAGATACACTTAAACTTTAATGACTCGAACACCGATGGCTCTTTACCATGTATGATTCGAACTTGTTTCTGAATGCCTCTGAAATTCTTCCGATACCTCAAGAAAACAAATATTTAGGTATACTTATGGATTTTTTTTATTTCATCACGAGAATGATGTGAATACCCATTAGAATCACACTCAACATACCATTGTTTTATAGAAGATCGAAAAAGACACCCTTATGTTGTCCCCATTTGTCTCCTGTCCTGGTGCTATGATTAACCCTCAGTGGCTCGAAGCCTCAGTGGCTCGAAGTATTCATGTCTAGAACAAATTTGGAATAATTGAAAGTCGATTGTACGAGTGACGGAGGGCACATTATTACTTACTCTCGTTCTCGGTCAAAGATTCTTGTAGTTTTGAATGACTGGCAGCCTCTTGATTCCGTCTATAGGGTTGTTGTTTTGCAGTCATCCCCTTTCGAAATCCATCCATTGTCAAGCGTAAAAGACATTGACCATCGCCGTTGCAAAAGTGATCTCCCTTTTCTGTACTACCAAAGATAGATTTACCTGCAAAAAGGTTCATCTCATGTGCTATTTTATGTGCTGAATCTAATATTTCATCTCTTAGTTCTTTTGAAGACAAAATCCGACTTCCAGACTTGAGCAATTGTTGAACTTCTTTCAACATAGGTCTTTTTTCAGATTTCAATGGAATTTGATCATCATAAGCTATTGAATGGTGCCCTTGAAGATCTTGGGAGTCGGATTTAGTACTGTGGTGATCTTTTAATTCAGTCGAATGTCCACTTTTCAACTGCCTGCTTTTCAACTCGGACACAACTTGTTTTTCTCTCTCAGACATTTTTGCTCCTTTTGTTTTTGTGGGACGCTTGTTTAGGGATTTAAGTAAAGACTTATTTCTATTTCTCCAGCATGCGCACAGCCTCTTTTTGGTCCGATCGATATTATTTCTCATGCAAGCACAAGGTTTCTTTCTATATCTTCTTCGTTTCCCGCGTTTCATGCGGTGAGACTTTCTGTCTTCCGTCCACAATCGTTCATTTTGTGCCTCATCATTAACTTGTTCTTGAAGATCTTTTTCCTCCGATAAAACTTCGATATGGCTCGTCGAAGATTTAGCATCTGCCATCCAAAGTAGGTGATCTTTCATCTGAGGATCGTGATCGCCTGAATTTGAAGGATTCGTCCTTTCATTTAGCCAGTAGACAACCCTTTCATTTAAGAGGTCCCCTTCAATAGAATTAAACAAAAGATCTTCGCCGCCCGATTCCGCTAAAATAAGACAGAGAAAAAATAATTTAGACATCTTATTTAAACAGTTTTTAAAAAAAAACAAACAAACAGTCAACCCTCTTTATACCGACACTCGATACAACGACAAAATTCATTATAAAGATAATGATTTGACGGAGACGAAACCTTCGCTCAAAAGGTGACAATTATTAATTAATCAGATTTTATGTAAGAATAACGTATTTAATAATTCAAGAAACGCATGATTTACGATTCTAACAAATATCTAAATCGTATGTTCTGTGAAGAAATACGAATAAAACCATCCCTTTCTTATATGTCATTCTGCTGTGTTTAAGGATTCTTTCCAACAGCAAATTCATTTTAACGGCAACATCTTTGGGAACAAACGCTGTCATTGTAACGAGGATTTACTGTACTTTTAAACAACTGCTTGTATTACAAATAAGGATGTGTAATATGCATTAATCCAGAACACATACAAATATTCGGTTATGGCAGTTTCTTTACCTGGTATATCGTCTAAACCATTCTGTGCCAAGCATCCCAAATATGGACACTTGCAAACAGAACGCGGCACCTAATCTTGGTCTACATTGTTCACAACGACATTAGCGAGTTACAATAGCAGAATCATATACGGAAAAAATTTAACACTTACATGTAGCACCTGGTGGGTAATATTTTCAGGAGACGACAATTTTTCATATATTTTCTTATTTTTTTTTCCCATAAAATAGGCATTGGTATTTCATGCGAATTACCAAGGAGAACAGCTCGCTTTTGCAAATTAGGCCTTATCAGTGACCCTCTTAAATTTTCAAAACTCTCGGAATGGGCTGTGATCACAAATGACCAGGGCCCAGTTGTTCAAAGCTAACGATGTCGTTAGTTAACGATTCGTTAAAATTTACATCGAGTGATACGCAAATATGCTGAAATTTTTTGCTGAAAAAATGTGAGTAGCTTTTGCAGTGCAAAAGCTACTCACATTTTTTCAGCAAAAAATATTAGAATACTGTATATCTAATCCGCTAAAATAGTTAACGAAATGACCCTTAACGAGCTCCTTAAGCTAACGACGCTTTGAACAACTGGGCCCATGAACAAAAAAAAAAACAAAAAAAACAAAAAAAAAAAAAAAACAACAACAACATTATAATGAAGTACGAGGAGACGGAACACGGAACAAACACCAGCTGTAGTGAAGATAAAGAAAACACTTCTCTGACCTGCGATTCTACTACCGACAGCAACCACTGTCACGAAAAGTAACAGCAGCATAGTTAACTTTAAGAATTTTAAACTTGCTTGCAAGTATATTTTATCCATGTTAGCTTTTTACATATACATAAAATATAGACTTAAGAAGGAAGATCCGCCTAAAATTGAAAACTAAATGATGTCTGGTTGTTGACGGCAGGTACGATAGTATGAAATATCCATCAACCTCCTATTCAGAACCCTACACCAGAATTTTCGTGCACGAACGCAGTCAGGTACACACGCCGTTAGTTCAACTCCAAGCAAACACACGAGGTCGCAAGAGTCGTTTAGATGTCATCGTGAGTGAGGGGGTGGAGGTGGGGAGAGGAGGCATTACAACCTAAACTTGAGAAGAGAGTAGTGTTAAGGGGACTTGATGGATTAGTAGAATTTCCAGATAAGGTTTCGTTTTTGTTTTTTTGTTGTTTTTTTTTTGTTTTGACAAGAATGATAATTTTCGTGACTTCTTCAAAACATATGTTACGATTCTTACGAATTCGCAATTTTGTAAAATCGTCAAAAATGAAATTCATGCTAAAGCCAAAATACGGCTGTTATTTGATTCCAGATTGGCAACATTTGTTGATATAGGTATAATTTATCGGAGTGGCTATAACTAGTCGACTGGTAATAGCCATTATACGTTAGAAAGATTATTACCAGTCGACTGGTAATATTCATTATACGTTAAAATGGTTATTACAAGTCGACTGGTAATAGCGTCATATTTCTACATTGAAGTCGCTATTGCCAGTCTGAAAAACTACTGTGTATCTTTTATGTTCTGTGCAAAGGGAGCCTAACTTATACATAAAAAAAAAATGTGGTCTGGAAACATTGTCTGTTAAAATCACGCACATGTACATAAATAAAAGGCCTCTTCACAAAGAAAAAGATATAAAATGATAATTGCGTTGGGGTTTAATTACACTTCAATCATTGTGGGCCATTTTGTGTCGTCTCCCAGACAAAAGGAGAAGAGATAGAGGTATTAGAGGAGATGGAAAAAATCTCAAGCTTATAACGTGGTTTTCTGACTGTATATATACAAATAAGAAAGAATATATACAGGTGTGGGTTGGGGTGGGGTATGAAAACCAAATTAATTCGAAATCCCTTTCGGATGATCTTTTCAGAATTTTATTTCACTGAAAACCCGAAATAATCCTACTGTTGTCTAGCAGAAAAATATAATTAACTCGCATAGATGAGTAAGTAAAAAAATAGATTCAGTCATGATTCTGCACAAATCCACAAAAAGAAATATGACAAATTATTCAGTATAATAAAGGGGAGATAATGTGAGAGGCTCAGGAAGAGTCAAAGTCATAGAATACAGCCCACCTCATTCATCAGGAGGAAGAATAAAAAGATGACATGCACTGTCATCCAGAAAGGTATGAAATAATTGTGTAAAAACACACAAAACCAAATGCAAACCGACCAGCTCCATTTTCCCTACAAGAGGTGATCTTAATGCATTATTAAATTTAAAAGTCTCGAATAACGACCAACTAGTAGAATATCTACCTGACTAATAATAACGATTTTTCGTTGAATTAGCTATTGCCAGTCCACTGGTAATAGCCTAATTGTCAACCCAAACATTGTTGATGGCTATGTTTCACTCTTTAATTGCACGACGGCGGTTCGGGCCTCAGACTCAATGACGGCCTCTTCGTAAAACTTTAACCAGTGGGTTGGGGCTTGACAATATGTCTTTGGCTTGGCCCGCCGTGGTTCAACTATTGGTTTTCATTTACTCCGGCGTACAGTAGAATTAGCCATGAGTGATTAATTTGATTTTTATGTTTTCGCTTTGATGCATTGACTGAGTTGGGAGCCTTTATGCGAACCGAATTGTGCTTTAACCCCCCCCCCCCCTCCCCCACGGTGGTTTATTCTACTGACCGTTCTAAGGCGGTGGTCCCGGTGTTGGTCTTACTCTTTGTTGCCTTGTGGTTTATTCTGCGAGGCGATTTGTTTTATGTCTTACCATGTGTCATTTTGTTCTTGTATTTTTCAGTCCTTTTAGCATTGCGATTACCTCGCTTGGGGAAGAGAGAGCTAATCTTAGTGCTTTTCGTACATTTGTCCGATTTGTGCTTGTTTGAATTTGTCTGTTTCCTCTTCCTCTTGGTGTCTGGGAAAGGCTGCGGTTTGTGATTGTGGCACTCCCTGGACTTTTCTCTTACCTTTTTTTTTTATTGTAAAATCGTTATTGCCAGTCGTTTGGTAATAGCCATTTAATCATAAAATCGCTATTACCAATAGCCATTTTACGTAAAATGGCCATTGCCAGTCGACTGGTAATAGACCTTTCCATGATTTATAGTACCTTTAAGCATTTAGCATGCTGAATTTGGCTCCAAGCTAGTGAAAAATATTGAAATGCCATTACTTCACAAAATTTAGTTTTTAACATTTATTCAAATAAGATATATCTTACTGGATTAAATCTCACTAAATGAGTTCAGCTCACAGCATACACAGAACGTCTCAAGAACGTCGTTTATACGTCATTGTGACCAAGCGGGGAAACATAACAACCCAAACTTGAGGAATGTCGTGTTAATAGGACTTGATACATTTGGTAAAAAATTCCGCCATTTTTTAAAAGGGTGGTAACTTTTGTGACTTTCAGTTTGCTTTCCTGCACATCAAGCCCCTTCTGAAACAGAGTCCACTAAATGCAACATGTTCGATTTTCTACGCCAATTATCTGAAGCTATGCAAAAAGAACGTCTTTCTTTTTAGAGTAGATCCCTTTTCAGAAGGGAAACAAAACATCAGGGCCCAGTTGTTCAAAACTAACGATGTCGTTAGTTAACTTATCGTTAAAACTTTGATCATTAGATATAGCATATACACTAATATTTTTGCTGAAAAAAATATGAGTAGCAAAAGCTACTCACATTTTTTCAGCAGAAAATACTTGTGGATTTGGTATTGTACTTACTAAAACAATTAACATTTTGACCACTAACGACCTCGTTAAGCTAACGACGCTTTGAACAACTGGGCCCAGGAAGGTATATCCATTCCCATACGCCAAAAATGTTCTCTGAGCATATGCTTACTGTAAAAATTATAGGATCAGCTAAAGAAGATGCACAGTATGAGGAAGGCATTTGATGCACATTGATAGACTCCACAGTGGGCCCTACGCATTGATACTGCATGCGGATGGCGAAGACCCTGGTCCTAATACTCTGAGCCCGTTAACCTAATAGCTCAAGGTTGACAGGGAGTCTGTTCCTCACCAATCTGATAGTTTGCTTGCGCACTCCTGGACGATTTGGGGCGACTAAGATTTGATTGTGTTGGGGTTTAAAGACACGTCAACCCTTGTGGGTCATTTTGTGTCGTCTCACAGAGAAAGGGAGAAAAGGGAAAGTAGAGATGAAAGAGAGGAACACGGGAGAAAGAGGAACAGGAATGAAAGTAAAGAAACAGAAGAAATGAAAACATTCCCTCTACCCTTACCTGCTACAAGGACAGCAGGACTACTTGCCCAACAGTAAGCTAATATCAGTTGAACGCCCCAGTGACGCAAGATACACGACACCTTCGCCACACCCAGGGCGACTAAGGTAGACAGCTCTAGTTTGTAAATTATGACAGAAATGTGCCACCATATTACAGCTACACGCTATAAGGCAAAAACAAGGAAACAAATAAGATAAACCCGCATATATATAAAACTAGATCAATTCACATATAACTTTACCCTTAAAGCACGAAACTAATTTGTAGCTTAGGACATTCTAAAATTGATGTTATTTATTTATGAATTTTTGAGAAAATAAAATGGCATTTCATGTGAATCATCTGCTAGATATCAAGCCTTATTTTCAATAAAATAATAGCATCGTCTGAGCGTCAAACATCAAAGCGTCAGTCAAAGGCTGCACTCTGCCTTTGCTGATCGCATATGGCATAATTAGCTGGAGAAAGGGCCAAGAACGGGGCAAATACTCGATTAATATCGAAGTTGACCTACACCTCGTTTTCTATTTTATCCATTTTAGTTTGGAGACCCCTGAAAGGGTAAGTGGCAAACAATGCAGACCACGATCAGACGCCGAAAATTGTTGCGTCTGATCAAGGTTTCCACTGTTTGCAAATAGTTCAGTCATTTTTCTCTAGGAATATCTAAATCACATAGCCTGACATACCTGAAGTTGAAATTAGACTCTTCCAATATTATAGTTTGGGCGAGTTTATTTAGTCTAAAATTTGGTAATATCGCCAGATGAGTAGATCGACCAGGCTATAACGACAAGGATAAAAGTCCAGTCACATTGCAGCTGTTGCTAACATAAGTTGAAACAGCTCGTGTTTTGACCACACAAACATAGCCATGGTTGATTTGGTGTTTAGAGTCCCCTTTTTTAAGTCATATATCGAGACGATGGGAGGGCACTAATGAAAGACTCCGTGCAAATAGCGCAGTGGTCATGAGCTGAATTCCGCCCCCACCGTGATTCGAGCCCGGGACCTCGTGGTAGCGAGGTCGGCTGATGACGCCATATTGGAATTCCCCTTCTGGCATAATGGGAACACCACTCTGTTAAATCGGTCATTCTTAGTTGTATTTTCGGTGAAGTGACCAGTGTGAGAAGTATTTCTGCTTGGAAACGTATCAAATTTACTGTATATAGCATAAAAATACATAATTTATGCATATTCCAGCATTTAAACTGCCCTTGAAACTACCTGTAAACAAGCGCGACCTAGTTCGTGGGTGCCGCCATCTTGAATCATCACATGATATGCCTAATTTTAATAAGATGTCACATGTCTAGGATTTTTCCCCATTTGGCAGAAGAAAGCGCCCTCTGTCTAAATATATGGCGCTTTCCATGCGAGGCAGCAAATAAAGGCCAATTTTTCATATGAAAACTTGGTAAGTTCCGGGCCTACGATTTTAACATTGTCTGAGAGATAAAAAGCTGGAAAAGAAATGAAGTGATCTGTGATGTTTGATGAAGCAGAAAATGTTTTTAACCCTAGCGCACATCGCCCGCAAGTGGCGAGAATAGAGGTACCGAAACCGGAAGTTGTCTTTTCTGTCATTGTCATGCGTTTTCGCGACTTGTAATTAAACGCGATTTCTCTCGTGGTCAGAGGTCAGAAGCGCAAATTACTCGGTCACTTCAAACATAGCCATGGTTTTGCCGTGTGCCTCAACGGTATGGTGGTACTTATGGTGGTACTATTAGTACCACTTTGATTTCTAATCCTCCTAAAATATGTTCAAGGGCAATATTTTTGTTCTTTGGTTGGTATTTGTAAGGGTCAAAATTACAGATTTTGCATATTTAAACTTTGTTGGGACATCCGAGATTCTAAATCACGCAAAATATGGAAGTTGGTGATTACGGTTTTGACCAAACAGTAATATGTATTGTTTTCGTTGTTAGCCGAGGAAATGTTTTGGTTATTGTGTGGGATGTTCAAATGAACTGTGCCGGCCTCGGTGGCTCAGTTGGATGCGCCGTCCGACTGGAGACCAGGAGGTCGCGGGTTCAACCCCCGCCGAGGTCGGCAACATTCTTTCGTGGAGATTGATCATGAAATATTTTCTACGGTCATTCTCTCCCTTCCGCTGATTCAAGAAGGGCAGTTGTCAGTTTCTGGCGAAAGAATGTGCACAATACTGGTTAACCGCTTAGAGGACTAAGCCTGCCCAGTAAACGTGTGGTTAGGTAAACTGACCGCGCTCGACATGACCCCATTGGGTTGACTGGGCCGTAAAACCTCAACACAAACAAACAAATGAACTGCCGTCATTTATTGCCTTAACCCATTTTAGACGGAGTAAACTCCCCATGCACTATATATACTAGCGGAAAAAAGAAACGCAAGTATTAATTCTGGGGTTGTATTTTTAAAGAAAATTGTGGATTTCATTTGATTGTTTATTTTTTTTTAATTCTCATTTTCTGTTAAATGCTATTGGTTTAGTGTCGTATAGCAGACGACGTTTGCAATAAATAGCGTTAAACACAGACACCCAACGTTACTGAATAATAGGTATCAATAGCGCGTGTGTCCACCACGGGCTGCTGTCGCGGCTCTCACTCTTCTAACCATAGACCCGACTAAGTTGTCAATGGTCCCTTGAGGGATATTATTCCACTCTTGAATAAGAGCTAGCTGGAGCTGTGCGACGTTGTTCGGTACGTTGACGCGCTTCCTGACCCTCCTGTCCAACGCATCCCAAAGGTGCTCCATTGGGTTTAAATCTGGACTGTATGGGGGCCAATCGAGCACTTGGACATTATTCTGGTTGAGGAAGTCGCGATAAACGCTGGCAACATGCGGTCTCGCGTTGTCATGCTGAAACGTGAGATTATGAGCACTGACAAGCGGGAGGACGTGAGGCCCCCGATAGCGTACGGCTGTAAGATTACCCTGAATAACCACTACGGGCGTTTTCACCCCATGAGAAATCCCACCCCAAACCATTACGGACCCCCTCCCCCAAATCTGTCGACTTCTCGTACGCAAGCGTCAGAATATCGATCACCAAGACGTCGATACACTCGTTGTCGCCTATCTGACCGCTGAAGCGAAAATCGCGACTCACCGCTGAACATTACACGCCGCAGTCAGCCAGTCGAAACCGATTTGGTGCATGGGCACGCAGCCGTTGCATGCGGCGTTGACGTCGCCTGGGCGTAAGTTTCGGGCCCACGTAAGGACGGCGTGGACGTAAACCGAACTCTCGCAAGCGATTTCTGACTGTCCTTGGACACACACGACGGCCATGTGTTCCGATAACTTCTCTTGCGGTCTCTGTCGCCGTCCTTAACCTGTTACGAAGGTGTACAAGACGTATACGTCTATCTTGACGTTGCGTCGTAACGCGCGGACGTCCGCTCCTAGGACGGTCAGTTAACCTACCGGTAGCTCTAAGACGCTGAACTAAGCGCGATATCGTCGACTCGTGCACCCCAAATTGCTGCGCGACGTCACGTTGCGACCGACCCTGCAAAATTAGAGCAATAGCTCTACCCCTATCCAGTTGCGATAAGCGTACCATTTCTCTCAACAAACTCAAACAACAAACGTTTTGTGCAACCGATACGAATGGAACGAAAGTTCGATATGGTAATGTGTTAAAAGTCTCTACCACGCCGTGCAGCACGGTTATAACGAAATTCAGGTACAACGATATTGTGTAGCCTGTGTTCACGCTTCAGTGATTTTGTGTGATCCATACACGGGGAAGTACACTAATGTCACCAAATACAGAAAACTAGATCAGTTTGTTCACAAACAAACTTTCAGTATTTAAAAATTTGAACTTGCGTTTCTTTTTTCCCCAAGTATATTACCCATGGTTTTTCATGCATTAACATTTGTCGGGTCTCGAGGAAGCTGTTTGACCACGAGGCCGCTAGGCCGAGTGTTCAAATATCTTCCGAGGGACCCGGCAATGTTATTGCAATGACAAAACCATGGATGATCGTTGTTCTTGCATAACTTACGATTCCAACGTCAAATTCTGACGAAAACGTCCCAAAGCTCCATATAAACTCTTCAAATGCGACGGCAAACCAACATGGCGGCTAGTTCAGAATGTTGTTTACAATGACGCCAGTTGCGCAATGCCCTCTGACATCATCATAATATTCTAAAATGCTACGTTCAGGGCAATAACGTTACGTCGCTAAATGTAACGTATACAAAGCAAGGACCATCTTGTGGTATCAAAAGTTCAAAATCCATGTTCAAACAGCACGCGAATTTCATGATTTGTTATTTGAACACGGCTTCTGGTCCATTCAAGAAAGCTTCAAACAGCTATGTTCATAGGATTTTATGCAAGAAAAATAAACTGTTTGGTGGCGTATTCGTATTCTGCGGCGCCTGATCTGGGTCTGCACTGTTTGCCAATTACCCTTTTTGGGGACTCAAGACTAAAATTGGTTAACCAGTCAAGTTCATCCATGGCCATATAATTGAAATGTATTTACCGAATGGGATTTTCCTGGATGGATGGCAAATTAAAAACAACCGAAGACATTTTCAAGACAGAAATTTATGTTCACATTTTATATGTGGTACAGTTTTGCTGAAAAAACGCAGTGTAATTGCTGTATGATTATTTAAAACTCTCTATACAAAATCTACACTACTCTCACAACAGTTTATTTACCCTTTAGTATGCTGACTCAAAGTATTAGCAGACGACACCTGGGTTTTCTTACTTTTAACGTTTATCACTCTCTGGGCCAATTCAGCAGGCGACAAATTGACGTCTTTCTTACTTTTTTTTCCAGAAAACAGGATTTGACATTTCATGCAAACTGTCTCACAGTTTGCATGAAATGACAAAGCTTATTTTCTAGAAAAATTAGGGAAACATCAGTTTGTCATCTGCTGAATTAGCCCAGAGAGTGGTGCTAAAGGTTAAATGGGGTTTGATATCATATTCAAGTTATCTTCTTTGGAAATAACTTGAATGACAGGTCCATTTTCCTGAGAAAGTCAAGAAAAGTATACCATTTGTCCTCTGCACAATTGAGAACAGACAGTGCTAAAAGTTATATAACAGGGTTTAAGGCTTATTTATTTCATACAATATAATTCGTAAAAACATGAGTTTATGTTTTTTGTTTCTAGTATTTCTATTTTCCGGTTTAAACTGGAATACAGTATATGTCCTGAAATTTCATACATCAAAGTTTCTCTATGGAGGGAAAGAAGGGATGGGGCAATGACGTATGCAAACTGTGCAGCCCCAGACCACACTAATCCTTCAGTTAAACCATTTAATCGTCCTTATTTTGATTTTTAAATTTCTATTTGCCAGTTTAAACTGGAATACAGTAAACGTTCTAAAATTTACCACACCAAAGTTTCTGAAAAAAAAAAAAGGCATATGATATGCAAACAGTGCAGCCCCAGATCAGACTGCACCTGAAGGAGCAGTCTTATCAGGGTCTACACTGGCACTCCACTAAGTATTTTAAGAAACAACTGCATAAAAGGCACAATGTAGGAAACAAAAAAAAAAAAAAAAAATATGGAATAATGTGTTTGAAATTTAAGGACATTTACCATAAACAGAGCTGTGGAAATACCATGCCCGACTTGTCCCATTTCCCTGAGGACAAGTAAGAAATTTTAATTTACTTGTCCTGGGGCAAGTAATTCATAGACCTAGCTAAGGAGAGTATCCAGATTGTAAGATATATATTTTTCTTATTTCTCAATGAAAACATATGTTGTGGGTACTCATTAGAAGCACCTCAGTGAGGCACCTCTAATGAGTACCCACAACATATGTTTTCTTTGAGAAATAAGAAAAAATGACATTTTTTGGGCAAGTAAATCTTGGTTGGACAAGTGGATTTTGACCATTTACTTGTCCGTGGACAAGTTATAAAATTTGATAATTCCACAAACCTGCCATAAAGCAAATATATTTTGCTTGTTAATATGCAGATACTGATACAGCAGTATATTTATCCTAAATATTCAGACAGACCCACACCAAACTGACCCCCCCCCCCCCACCGCGAGTAATCTGAGCTGAGTCGGCACTAATTGTCACTCAGCCTGCATTTTAATCCTATTACCCTTGAGTTTCTGAAGTGAACTCTTCCATCTTTGAATTTGGACACATCCACTATTGCAAACAGGAATGTCCGTCAAAAATCAAAAACAGCATGGTAAACAGTGTAGATCCTGATGAGATGGCTCATTATGAACCATCTCATCTGGATCTACACTGCTTGCATTGGTATCCATTTTGATCAACAAGCTGAAAGGGTTAGGACATATCTGATCACCTTGTAGTCAAATAGGCTTCTTCATGTTTTAGAAATACATGAAGGGGCTTCTTGTCTGAATACTTGAGTAAAATGTTTACACAATACAGTATACCTATACTGCATGTATGGTTCAAGAATATAAGATTTATATGAGGTAAACATTTCACCCTTTCAGCCATGCAGACCAATACAGATACTTTTGCAAACAGTGCAGATCCAGATGAGATGGCTCATAAGGAGCCATCTCATCAGGATCTACACTGTGTGCCATTCTGTTTTTGATTTTAGACTGGAACTCCTACTTGCATCAGTGGACATGTCCAGATTCAAAGATGGAGGAGTCCAGAAACTCAGGGATGAAAGGATTAAACAAAATCAAAATCAGTTTTTATGATTTGTTGTTTGCAAATTATGACATACATGTATATTGGTGATAATGCAATAATAACCCTAAATACTGGGACAATACAGACCCAGATCAGATGCTGCAGAATGTGCCATCTGATCAGGGTCTGAACTGTTTGCCACTCGTCCAGCAATTTTGTACACACATCAACAGATAGTAATATTTTTGGACCTATGGTAAGGAGTTAGGTGCCCCAATATTCAGGGTAAATATAGTTAACTTATTTTCAAACAAGAGCTGGTGGGATTCAAATGATAGCAGATGGCTGACAAGCCCATAACAACTATACATGGTATTATAAAAATAACACTATTTGTGGAAAGGTGGGAAATGTGGCAATATAAAACAAATGTGTGCCAGAGGCACTGTCAAGAGTCTCTTCTCTTTCAACACTCAATCATAACAAGAGGCCCACAGGCCACAACTCGCTCACCTGAGTGGAACCGCCATTGCAGATATGCAGATGGCATGCAACATTTTTCCAAAACTGTCAAATATTGGAACTTATGACAAGGCAAATACTTAAACAGTTTTTGAGATATCTTGCTTACAAGTTAAAATGCTGAAATTTTCAAAACGCCAGGAGTAAAAAAAAGTTCAGATATTTTTCAGAAGTCATTTGGTTCATCTACTTAACCTGTCCTTTAATGTTTTTTTTTTTTTTTTTTTTTTTTTTTTTCTATTTTTAGCTCTGGCAACCATTTTGTTCAGCAAAGCAGAACCATTTTAGCAATTTTGGCAAAGGTGCATAAGAGGAACATTGATGTGAAATTATTTTGAAATCTTGCCACTGGCCATGGAGATATCATTTAAAGGTTTTTCTGTTTTTAGCTCTGGTGACCATTTTGTTCAACATAGCAGAACCATTTTGGCAATTTTGGTAAAGGGGGATAATAGGAACATTTCTGTGAAATCATTTTGAAATCAGGCCACTGGCCAAGGAGGAGCTGTTTAAAATTTTTTTTATTTTTTTTTTTATTTTTAGCTCTGGCGGCCATTTTGTTCTGCCGAGCAGAACTTTTTTAGCAATTCTGGTAAAGGGCCATAAGAGAAACATTTCTGTGAAATTACTTTGAAATCAGGACACTGGCTTTGTTTTTTAAAGGTTTTTCTATTTTTAGATCTGGCCACCATTTTAGTAATTTTGGTTGGGGGCCATTGGTAGAATACTTCTGTGCAAATATTTTGAAATCAGGCCATTGGCCAAGGACGAGATGTCATTTGAAGATTTTCTATTCTTTAGCTCTGGAGGCCATCTTGTTCAATGGAGCAGAACTATTGCGGCCATCTTGGGTTTTCGATCAACACAATTTTAGCTTGTTTCAATCCAGTAGTCATCCTGTTGATAAAGAGCAAGTTTTGGCTCAAAGCGATCTAAGGTTTGAGAAGAGATGTCGAAAATTGATTTTCAAGATGGCGGCTGTGGTGGCCATCTTGGATTTTCTATCGGCTCATGTAGCTATTTTGTGTCTCATAAGCGCCCTAATGCTCATCATTAACTTTTGATTCAACTGGATTATAGAGGAGATGTCCAAAATATGAATTCTCAACATTTTTTCCATATAAATGTAGGGCCCATACAAATGCATGGGGAAGCAAATTTGACCTTGCCGTAAAAAGGTCAAACGTCAACGTAGGACCATCATTTTAGCAATTTTGGTAGATCTCCTGTTCCTGACGATTTGTGCAAAGATAAGGCCCCAGGGATTATTTGGTTCTGGAGAAGATTTTTAAAGGTTTTTACCATATATGGGCATGGCAGCCATCTTGGTCAATGGACCGCGACCATTTTAGCAATCTTTCGTTCCCCCAAAACTAAGGAGGCTCCACATAAAATTTCAGCAACATTGACCCAGAGGTTTCAGAGGAGAAGTCGTTTGAAATTCTCAACATTTTTCCCATACAAATGTACAGTGCCCATATAAATCCATAGGGAAGCAAACTTGACCTGCCCATAAAAAGGTCAAACGTCAATGTACGATTATCATTTTAGCAACTTTGGTAGATTACCCCTCCCTGATGATTTGTGCAAAGATTCAGCCCGAAGGCTTCCTCTGTTCTGGAGAAGAAGACTTTTAAAGGTTTTTACCATATATGGGCATGGCCGCCATCTTGGTCAATGGACTGCAACCATTTTGGCAATCTTTCGTTCCCCCAACGTAAGGAGGCTCCACATGAAATTTGAGCAACATTGGCCCAGAGGCTTCAGAGGAGAAGTGGTTTGAAATTCTCAACATTTTTCCCATACAAATGTATGGTGCCCATACAAATGCATAGAGAAGCAAACTTGACCTCGCTGTAAAAAGGTCAAACGTCAGTGTACAACAATTATTTTAGTAACTTTGGTAGACCTCTCGTCCCCAATGATTTGTGCAAAGATTCAGCCCCAAGGCATCCCCTGTTTTGGAGAAGAATGATTTTTAAAGGTTTTTACCATATATGGGCATGGTGGCCATCTAGGTCAATGGACTGCGGCCATTTTAGCAATCTTTCGTTCCCCCAACCTAAGGAGGCTCCATATGAAATTTGAGCAAAACTGGCCCAGCGGTTTCAGAGGAGAAGTCGTTTGAAAATGTTAACAAACAGACAGATGGACAAAAAGTGATCACAATAGCTCATCCTGAGCAGAGCTCAGGTGAGCTAAAAAGAAACAGGCCTATGCATTTTTATGCTCTCCAAAGGGAGAGCATTTAGTCGCCACTTTGACCGTCCGTCCGACTGTCCATCTGTCATACTTTTGTCTGGAGCATATCTCTAAAAGTATTGGAGGTAATTTAATGAAACTTGAGACACTGATAGAGGGTTGCAGAATGCAAGAACTATAACCCTGCCACCAGTATTTACAGAGTTACTTCCCTTCTTAATTTTTGCAATAAAAAGCTTGTCCAGAGAATATCTCTGAAAGTACAGAATGGAATTAAATGAAATTTGATACATTGATAGACAGCCATCAAGGTAAGTGAAGAGTGCAAGAACCATAACTCTATCACAATAAATTACAGTTATTTCCGTTCCTAATTCTTGCAATAGTAAGCTTGTCCGGAGCATATCTCAAAAAGTACTGATGATAAATAAATGAAACTTGATACAGTGATAGAGGACTATGAGGGGAATTGCAGAATGCAAGAAGCATAACCCTGTCACCAGTATATACAGAGTTACTTCCCTTCTTAATTTTTGCAATAAGCTTGTCCGGAGCATATCTCTGAAAGTATTGAAGGGAATTAAATGAAACTTGATACATTGATAGACAGCCATCAGAGGAAGTGCAGAGTGCAAGAATTGTAACTCTATCACAAGTAATTACAGAGTTATTTCTATTTCTAATTTTTGCAGTAGTAAGCTTGTCCGGAGCATATCTGTAAAAGTATTGAAGATAAATAAATGAAACTTGATACACTGACAGAGGGTCATGAGGGGAATTGCAGAATGCAAGAAGTATAACCCTTTCACCAGTATTTGCGGAGTTACTTCCCTTCTTAATTTTTGCAATAAAAAGCTTGTCCAGAGCATATCACTGAAAGTAGAGAAGACATGGCCATCAGAGAAAGTACAGAGTGCATGAACCCTAACTCTATCAAGTAATTACAGAATTATTTCCCTTCCTAATTTTTGCAATAGTAAGCTTGTCTGGAGCATATCTCTAAAGTATTGAAAATAAATAAATGAAACTTGATACAGTGATAGCGGGCTATGAGGGGAAGTGCAGAATGCAAGAACCGTAACCCTATCGTCAGTATTTATGGAGTTTTTTTCCTTCCTAATTTTTGCAATATTAATTTGTCCAGTGCATATCTCTGAAAATATAAACGAGAATAAAATGAAACTTGATACATTGAGACTGCCATCAGAGATAGTGCAGACTGCAAGAACTGTAACTCTATAAGTAAGTACTGAGTTACCTCCTGTCTTAATTTTTGCAATAATACGCTTGTCCTTAGCATATCTCTTAAAGTATTTTACTCTTTCACCAACATAACCCTCCTACTACTGCGCATCTTTGGGGAGCATGCTTCGGTTTCACCGATTCTCTTGTTTTATATATTTTGCTATCCTAACCCTTTCATCCTTGAAGACCAGTACAGATACCTCTGCAAACAGTGCAGATCCAGATGAGTCATGGGCTGCCTCATCTGGATCTACACTGTTTGCCACTGATTACCCCTA
Organism: Anodontia alba; assembly: GCA_964016985.1. Taxonomy (NCBI): domain Eukaryota; kingdom Metazoa; phylum Mollusca; class Bivalvia; order Lucinida; family Lucinidae; genus Anodontia; species Anodontia alba. Next base: position 74,379,765 of record OZ024828.1, read on the forward strand.
TTTGCAACAATTGATGTGTTCAAATTCAGAGACGGAAGAATCCATTTTGGAAACTCAAATGTGAAAGGGTTAAAATGAAAGTACATTCTGAATTCTACAATAAATCAAAGAATAACAGCTAAACAACAATAGTAAAAATATAAGGAAACCAAAAGGAAGCTCTAGAATGCTCTTGTTCTAAGTGAAAAGAACTGATGTGTACCTGTCTTTGGCTTATAAAAAAACAAATTTTGTTCAATCTTTAACAACAAATAAAAACATAACTGAGACTACCATATTTAATCCAAATATTTGGACATCTTAACTCCTTACCATACTTGTCCTAAATTTTGAACAAGTCCATTTCACTACCTGCTGATATGTCTGAAAATTGTTTGATTAGTGGCAAACAATGTAGACAATCATGTTGCATTCTACAATGTCTAATCTGGATCTACACTGTTTGTTCTTGCCTGTCTGTCCAAAACTTTTGGGTAAACAGGGTAGTAGTGTAAAAGTACAAGATGATAAACCTAAATAGCAAAGACCTAGAACTATATGGGCTGTGCCAAGCGGAACAGTGTCTTCAAACATGTGCAAAATGCATAGATTCAGATTCATGCTACACATACGCAAAATACCATCCAGGCATTTGCTCATCATTGATACATTCTAAAGCGTCCAATGATTCTGTTAGTGGACACCAAAGGTCCTGATCAGACTGTGTGGATGTGCAGGGTGACCTGTGCCTTCACTGTCCGTATGTGCCCAAAATCACATTTTCCCTTGGCTCGGCCCATATGAGCCATAACATGAGAAAATAGTAACTTCCGAAATGGGCTGATAACTTTTAACCCTTGTCATGCTGAATAAATTAAGATGCCACGCCCACTTACAATTTTCAGCCAGTCAGATTACTTAATTAAGGATGTTGATACAAATTCACATACTTAATGCCAAACAGTGCAGATCCAGATCAGTTGGCTTCTTCAGAAGCCAACTGATCTGGATCTACACTGTTTGCAAAGACAGGACATATCCGGGTTCAGCAGGACAAGGGTTAAGAGGACTAGATACACTTGGTGGATTTCTGACATGGGAGACAACTTTTGTGACCTTGGAAATATTTCATCATGAAAACACGCCTATATAATTTTGACCCCCTTAAACCCCACTTCTATATAGTAAATTTTTTGTTTGAGGTTTTACGGCCCAGTCAACCCAATGGGGTCATGTCGAGCGCGGTCAGTTTACCTAACCACACGTTTACTGGGCAGGCTTAGTCCTCTAAGAGGTTAACCAGTATTGTGCACATTCTTTCGCCAGAAACTGACAACTGCCCTTCTTGAATCAGCAGAAGGGAGAGCTATATAGTAAAACTGGGGTTTACAGGGGTATACATTATTTTCTCATTTTGCTAAAAACTCCGAGGCGGTTCTAAGGCAGTTCTAACGAGTACCCACAATCTATGTTTTGAGAAGAAAAATGAAAAAATATCAGAATTTTTATCTGAAAATCTGCGGTTTTTGGTAAAATTTTCTATATATTTGAATAGGCATGTTTTCGTAATGTCTAGGTATTTTTGACAAAAAGTCAAACTTTCGTCACCAAACTGTTTGCTTTCCTGTACTTCAATCACCTTCTGAAAAGGAATCTAATAGCCCATTTTTGAAAGGGGAGCAAATTCTTTCCTTTTGAAGCAGACCCCTTTTCAGAATGGAGCAAAATAATTTTGACAGAGCTGTCTCCCTTGAAAGTATATTGATATATTCCACTTAAGTTCAACACATTCTTGTACAGCTTATAAAGCAAGCATTTGGACATTGTTGTTGTAGTATTTACCATTTATAAGTGCAAAATCATTTAGTCATACAATTCTATTTTACTTCATAAGAATGAAAAGTAATAAATTAACAAGGAAGAAAACAAAACTGTTTGGGTTTCTTTTCTTAAAAATAAAAACAATGAACTAAAACAATATTAAAATCACTTTGTGGCAATTTTTGATTCAGAAATAATACAAACATTTCTCCAAAATATGGAGACATTGCTTCTGCTGAGAGACACAGAGATTACTTAATCCAAAAGAGTGTGCTGGCAAAAAGAAAATTTCAAATATATATGCACTGAATTGTGGAGAATAACTGACATGTAATTTCATTTCTAGTTTCTCTTAAAGGAAAGACTTTGCTCCCTCTGATAGCAAATTCTTTCCTTGCAGAAATCGTCTACCTTTGCAAAAAGGTGGCAAAATACATTCACCATTACAATCAAGATAGTTCTTGAAAAGATGCTTCTATCAATCAAATAATATTAGTATTTTTTCTTCTTTCTCCACAAAAACGTATGTTGTGGGTACTCATTAGAAGCACCTTGCTGAGGCACTTCTAATGAGTACCCACAAGATGTTTTCATGGAGAAATAAAACTATTTACCTGATACCCACTCTTATATAGACCTAAGAATCAACCATCCCTTGTTCTAGATAAAAGCAATATCCAGAAAACTATTTTTCTTATTTCTCCACATTATAATACACTGTGGGTGATCTCTGGAATCTGATTCACCTTCCTGAGGAAATTCTAATGAATACCCACAGATTACATTTTCATGGAGAAATAAGAAAAAGGTTGAAAAAAGAAAAAAAACAAACAAAAAATGTCTTAGCTCAAGCTAAGATCAGCCATCAAAAACAAATTAACCCTTAAAGTGTTAAGCAAAGTTGGAGCAGACGACATTCTATTTCATTATTATTATTACTTTTGAGAAACAAAAAAAACTTTGCATTTCATGGGATTGTCTGCTAGGCAGATGATTCACAGGAAATGTCAAGCCTCATTTTCTCTGAAAAAATACAATAAAAAATCACAATGTCGTCTAATTAGTTTTTAACTGTGAAGGTTAAAAACTCAAAATATTTATGACTTTGAATATGTTTATATACGGTGTATTTTATATGACCAATTTATCCATCTACTGCTCAATAAATCTTTACATTGTTGCGAGTTAAAATGAGCAAACAACACACTTTATAATGAGCCATTCCATGAAAAAGGGTCATCATGTCATATAAAAATAGCATCTGTATAGTCAGATAATGACCATCTCTGTCTGTCAGTATATTCTATCGTACTATACTTGCCCTTAGTATTCAGATAGACAGGCCTAAGCAAATTGTCTAGACTCAGATCAGATGCCATAGAACGCAGCATAGGATCAGGGTCTACACTGTTTGCCTCATCCAGCAGTTTTTAGACACATCAAGAGGTACTGTATAGATTATATTGACCATTTATGGTCATTTTTCAATATAATCTATACATTTTTGGGATCCATCTATGAACCGTGTTATAAAGAGGCTGTAGTGTGTATATATATATATATATATATATATATACAGTCGACTCTCGTTATCTCGAATTCCAAGGGACTCACTGAAATTGAAATACTTCGAGATATCCGTACCTCGACATATCAGAGTTGAGAGAGTGAAGAAAACAATAAATTGAACAACCACATTTAACAAATGAATGTGTAATTTGACTCCTGAAGTTAGAAATATATACATAAAATAATGTGGTAAAGAGGAGAAATTGCTCCTTAGGAGCAATTTCTCCTCTTTTCCACATTATTTTGTTACCTGTTGTCATAGTTTCATGTTAAAACAGGGACCAGATTTTCACTTCGAGATAAGCGGTAATTCGAAATAAGCGAGTTCGACGTAACGAGGTTCGACTGTATGTATATATATATATATATATATATATATATATATATATATATATATATATATATATATATAGCATAAACTTAAATAATACAACTTGTTGCTGCATATGAGATAAAGCTATTGATAGTTTCTTAATTTTCATTCACACAATTACACCCTGATCCAAAATATCCATGCAGCTTTAGACCAAAGATATAAATCCAGATAAGGTGTTTTTTTTCTACCAAAAAGTATTGAGGCACTTCTAACTGATACCCACAACACCTTTTTGTGGAGAAATAAGAAAAAATATTTACCAGGGCCCAGCTGTTCAAAACTAACGATGTCGTTAGTTAACGTATTGTGAAAACTTTGACCATTAAATATGGCTTATATGCTAATATTTTTGCTGACAAAATGTGAGTAGCTTTTGCATTTGCAAAAGCTACTCACATTTTTTCAGCAAAAATACCTGTGAATTAGATATTGTACTTTCTAGAACAGTTTACATTTTCACCACTAAGCTTGTTAAGCTAACGGCGCTTTGAACATCTGGGCCCTGATATCCCCTCTTATGTAGAGCTATAAGGGTATCCTGGTAAATACTCATTTCTCCATAAAACCTATTTGTTGTGGTGCCTCATTAAAGCACTTCTAATGAGTATCACAACATGTTTTATAACGGAGAAATAAAACAAGAGTTGTCAGAGGACAACGCAGCTCGCCAGAAAGGGGTGATTCAATATGAAAACAATAATTGGAAGTGAACATTAAGGAGACTTACTGAGGGGCTAGGTAAGAACGTCAACATATCTGTAAAATGACCAAGAACTACCTGATCTTGACCTAGGTTGAAAGTCTCTAAGATAGATGTGGACCAAATAAGAAAGCTGTTGAAATATTAAAGATGAAATGCAGAACTTAACCATAGATGTGAATGACTTGACTTTGATGTGGGATATGGGAAGAATGTCAACCTGAGGGACTGGGGGTATATGTCATTGAAACGTCTTCCCTTAGGTTGGTGTGGATGAAATATGAAAGCTATACCTTACATGCTGAATCCCTTAGGCTGGTGTGGACAAAATATGAAAGTTATATCTTACATCCTTCAGCAGCCATGTACACTTTTCAAAATTTAAAATGCAGCTGTAAATGGCAAAGTATGACCTAATCTTGTCCTAGGCAGAAGGTCAAACTGAGGAAGGGGTGAGTGCTATTGAAAGGTCTTACCCTAAGGTAGGTGTGGGCCAAATATTAAAGCGATATCTTGAATACTTCAGCAGTTACGTACACTTTTCAACACAGAACTTAAACATGGGTGTAAATGACAAAGTGTGAACTGACCTAACCTATATAGAGGGTCCAACTTGGGGATGGGGGTATATGCTCTTGAAAGGTCTTATGGCAGGTGTAGGCTAAATATGAAAGCAGTACCTTAAATAAGTAATAAAAAAAAAACACTATGAACTCCTTTGAAAACTTAAACATTGTGCTAAGGCGGATGCCTACACCATTGACTGGGTGACAACCAGGGCTCCAGCTAGGATTTGAGGGCGGATGGGTGCCGGATAGGGTACTTTTTGCAGGCTCATACGAGAATGAGGGAACCATGTGTCATATCGAGGGTTGAGCGCAAGACTGGCGTAAGTCAGATGGTTGTTTTTCCCCCAAACCTAATCTCCTCACCATGAAGGCGTTATGAAGATTACAACATTTCTTTCTGTAAACAATGAAAATTTAGGTGCCATTGCTCGTATGAGCAATGGCACCTAAATTTGCATTGTTTACAAAGGGGTCCAAGTTGCCCCTAAACAAGGGTTTCAAAAATATGTTTGAGTTACTATAGTCTTGCGCTCTTGTTTTTCCCCCAAACCTAATCTCCTCACCATGAAGGCGTTATGAAGATTACAACATTTCTTTCTGTAAACAATGAAAATTTAGGTGCCATTGCTCGTATGAGAAATGGCACCTAAATTTGCATTGTTTACAAAGGGGTCCAAGTTGCCCCTAAACATGGGTTTCAAAAATATGTTTGAGTTACTATAGTCTTGCGCTCAACCCTCGATATGTGCTTAATATAAAGACATGTTTCAAAATATAATCTCATTCCACAATACATACCTCAAAAATAGAATACACATAAAACAGACCTTTAAACATAGATAACATTTTTAATTTTGTTCCGATTTTCATGAAATTTTCACCAATATGTAGGGTTTTATGTCTGAAGTTGAAATAAGGTAGAGGACAGCTTAAGAAGGGCAGAGGGGTGGCAGAAAAGGGCAAGAGTGGCGGCCCATCCCTCTGTATAGGGCTAGCTTGAGCATTGACAACATAACCTCTCCAGGGACATAGTCCGGGCAAACTAAAAATATTTATGATGATACTGTCTTATCTAAAGCTATAATTATTCACTGAAATTTATGATGTAGGCCATGTCATGCGAAGTCTTCGGGCATAATGCGGACAGTGAAGGTCCAGATCAACCTGTGCATCCATGCAGTCAGGGCTTTCACTGTTTGCTAACAGAATCATTGGATACTACAGACTGTAACAAGTGTTGTCAGAAGACACAAGTGTTGTCAGAAGACAACACTGCCAGAAAGTGGTGATACAATATGAAAACAATCATTAAATATTAAAGATGAAAGAAATACAGAACTTAAACACAGCTGTAAATGACAGAGTATGACCTGACTTTGATGAGAAAAAATGTCAAACTGAGGGATGGTTGACCTATTAGAGGGTGTAACTTGGGGATGGGGTGGTGTGCTATTGAAAGGTCTTACCCTATGGTAGGTGTAGGCCAAACATGAAAGCAGGTATACTTAAACAATTAAAAAACTATGCACATCTTTGAAAACTTATACATTGTGCTAACGCAGAAGCCTCCGTAGACCGACAATGATGCCACTACTGGATGACAACAAGAGCTCTCCAGGGACATAGAGTTAAAAATGGAAAGCAAAGGCCTGGCTGATACTCTGCGCATGTGCAGGATGATCTGAATCTGTGCATTTTGTGCATGTTTGAAGACACTTTTTTGCTTGACATGGCCCATGTGATTCTTATACAATTTAGAAATATTGTACTACAGAGTAATTTAATCAATACAGTATATGTTTTTATCAAAAGATATGTGTACTTATTAATATCTGTATGAAGAACTACCACTATTCAGCATACACACATATATAATCAACAGAACATATATGTATAAAGTTGAAACTCGTAACAGATAACACAATACTGGTTTGGGCAAGCTAACAAAATCTTTATACAGGACATCCAGCACAGCTCTCTGGATAAGACATTTTTCAAAAAAGAAACTTTTTTCTTATTTTTCCACACAAACACACATATACAAAAGACAGAAACATATCTGAGGTGGCTTAACACTTTGCATGCTGGACAAAAAATCCAGCATCTTACATTTTTTGCTAATTTCTTATTTTTCTAATGACACAGTGTTTAATGTTTCATGCAAACTGCCTAACAATTGCTTGAACTGTTAAACCGCCTTTTCTGGTATGCAGCATTGGTGGCTTGGGCCCTATCAAGTTTGTTTAAACGATGACTGCAAAGCTCTATTTACATTTAACTTTTACCACTCTCTGAGCTAATTCCGCAGATTACAAATTGGTGATATTTTTTTCCTGAAAACAGGATTTGACATTTTATGCAAACTGTCTCCAGTGAAATGTCAAATTCTGTTTTCTGAGAAAATACAAAAATATTTCAAAATGTCATCTGCTAAAATGTTCCCAAAGTGCTAAGCATTAATACTGAATCATAGCTCCAGATAAAAGAAGCATCCTGACAAATAATTTTCTTATTTCTCTTTTTATGGAAATAAAAGAAAAACATCAACAAATTTTGGTTTAAAACCAGAATTCCGCAGAAGGCGGCGTCGCACCTGCTGGGGCAAAACAGTCACAGGACGTGGTTATTAAATAAATTTATTTCATTCTTAGCAGTACTTAGTTGGAAAAGTGACAAAAATTAAAGACAAGGATTATAATTTATATGAATATAGGAATTTCATTGAAAGCCTATGCATTTTCTCATATGATGCATGAGAAATTGGGCTTAAAAAGTACCCAAAGTCTGTACACTTTCATACAATCTGAGGTTCAGAAAATGACAAAGTTAAAGTGGAAAAAGTGACAAAAATAAATTTAAAAATCATATCCAAACCATGTGCACTTCTGCAGACACGGGAGAAGACATGTGCAAAGTTTCAAAAAGACTGGTTTAAATTGTATGAAAAGTTGCAATCACATGGTACCCACTGTCTGTACATCTGAGGTCAGAAAATGACAAAGTTCAAAAAGTACAAAAAAGTGACAAAAAATATGGCAAGGATTATATGAAAAGCACATGCACATCTTCAGACTATGGAGAAAACATGTGCAAAGTTGCAAAAAGATTAAAATAAAATTGTATGAGGACTTGTGCTCACGAGGTATCCACTGTCTATATATTGAGGGTGAAAAATGACTAAGTTCACAATGTGGAAAAAAGTAAAAAAAAAATAGATTAACAATTACATCCAAACCACATGCACATCCTCATACCATGAAGAAAACGCATGCACAGTTTCAGCACAGTTTCATAATAATCGGAACAAAACTGTAAGAGGAGTTGCGCTCACAAGAGGTACCAACTGTTTATATATAAAGGGTGAAAAATGACTAAGTTCACGATGTGGAAAAAGTGACAAAAAATAGCCTAACAATTATATCCAAACCACATGCACATCCTCATACCATGAAGAAAACATATGCGAAGTTTCAAAACGGTCGGTACAAAACTGTAAGAGGAGTTGCGCTCACAAGAGGTACCCACTGTCTATATACTGAGGGTGAAAAATGACGAAGTTCACAATGTGAAAAAAATGACAAAAAATGTTCTAACAATTATACCCAAATCACTTGCACATCCTCATACCATGAAGAAAACATACACAAAGTTTCAAAACGATCGGTACAAAACTGTAAGAGGAGTTGCGCTCACAAGAGGTACCCACTGTCTATATGCTGAGGGTGAAAAATGACTAAGTTTGCAATGTGGAAAAAGTGACAAAAAATGTTCTAACAATAATACCCAAATAACATGCACATCCTCATACCATGAAAAAAACATATGCAAAGTTTCAAAAGGATCGGTACAAAACTGTAAGAGGAGTTGAGCTCAGAAGAGGTACCCACTATCTATATACTGAGGGTGAAAAATGACTAAGTTCACAATGCAGAAAAAGTGACGAAAAATGTTCTAACAATTATACCCAAACCATATGCACATCCTCATACCACATCCTCATAGCATGAAGAAAACACATGCAAAGTTTCAAAACAATCAGTATAAAACTGTAAGACGAGTTGCGCTCACAAGAGGTACCCACTGTCTATATATTGAGGTGAAAAAATAATTAAGTTCACAATGTGGAAAAAGTGACAAAAAATAATCTAACAATTATATCCAAACCACATGCACATCTTCATACCATGTAGAAAACATATGTAAAGTTTCAAAATGATCAGTACAAAACTGTAGGAGGAGTTGCGCTCACAAGACACCCAGGGTAAATGCTGATGGAAAGAGGAACGGACAGATGGATGAATGGACGGACGGACGTACTGACGGATGGACGGAAACTTGCACGCCTAAGTTGCCCATGCTAAAGCAGGTGCGACAGAAAAGCAGGGCCCAGTTGTTCAAAGCTAACAACATCGTTAGTTAACGATTCGTTAAAATTTACATCGAGTGATACGCAAATATGCTGAAATTTTTTTGCTGAAAAAATGTGAGTAGCTTTTGCACTCACATTTTTTCAGCAAAAAATATCAGAATATTGTATATTGAATCCGCTAAAACAGTTAACGAAATGACCCATAACGAGCTCGTTAAGCTAACGATGCTTTGAACAACTGGGCCCAGCATTGCAATGTAAGAAAATATACCATTGGACATGTGTGCCCAGAGAACATTCAGATCAGCCTGTGCATTTGCATTCATGCAGTCTGATCAGTCTTCAATGGGCGCAGGTTCGATAGTCAAGGATGTAAAGGTTCTTCATGCAGCAACAAAGATTCTGATCAGATAGATGTGCACGTCGGAAAGTACATTTTCGCAGGTTGCAGTTCAAAAGAGCACCTTGTCAGGAGCTATGTACAATAAAAGTCCACCGTTAGGAACACTCAAAATTAAGACCACCCCACTATTTTATCGGTCCCAAACATTTTCTTTCTTACGAAGGTCGTGCAAAAAGTTCTGTCTCTAATAGGCTTCCTTCGTTTTATCCCAAGTATATTTTAAAATGCTTCAGTGCACTTGAATGGTGTGTGTTGAATAGCTAACAATACCCTTTTATTTCATGCAAATTGCTTTCCAACTGACCCAGTTATTTCAAACTGAAATAGATGCAGTCATATACACTGACCAATTTACTTGTTACATTGGAACATTGACCAGAAGACTGAAATTCGTAGCTATATTAAATGCCGCATTAGGTTTAATATAGATTCAAAAACAGATATTTAATGAATTGAGTGGTATATATGGACCTCAGACCATTTCAATGCGCCCAGTTTTCAGGTGGGTTGAAGCTTTTAAAGCTGGGAAATTTTCTGTTGAAGATGATAACCGTCCTGGAAGGCCTAAAACCTCTGTTACCAAGGCTAACATCGCTGCTGTAAAGATTGTGGTCAAACAGGATGCGCGATTGTCTGTCAAAGATATAGCTATTTGTACTGGCATATCAGAAGGCAGTTTGCAAACAATTCTGAAAAAGCGTTTGGACCTGAGAAAGGTTGGCGCTAGGTGGGTACCTCATTTGCTCAGAGGAGCAAAAGACACAACGCCTTATATGTGTCCGGGAACTTTTGAAAACATACAAAGGCTGTAATAGTCGGGTTATTTCTAACTTGCTAACAGGTGATGAAACCTGGGTGCATATGTTTGAGCCACAAAGAAGGGCTGGTAATAAGCAATGGAAGCGAAAAGATAAAAACCGCCCATGTATTGCCAAGAGAACCATAAGTTCGAAAAAGATGATGTACGCAATTTTCTTTTATTCAAGTGGGCCAGTCGTTCAAGTGCCTTGTCCATCTGGTCATATAGTCACTGGCCAATTCAACAAGAATTGTGTACTGAAGAAAGTGAAAGAGTTTTACAATAAGAAATGACCAAGCAAAGGATGATCAGGAGTCCACCTTTTACATGACAACGCCTCCTCTCATAAGTGTGAGGTTGTTAAGTCTTTTTTGGCTTCTGAAAAGGTGGAAGTTTTAAACCATCCACCTTATTCACCTGACCTGAGTCCCTGTGACTTCTTTTTATTTCCAAGGCTTAAGAAAATGCTTTCTGGAAATAAGTATACATCTAGAAGTTCTCTTGGCAGCGCTATTTATCAGTTTCTCCAACAGATACCAAAAGAAGACTATTTATCTGCTTTTCGCAATTGGGTAAAAAGGCTACAAAAATGTGTTTCAGTAAAGGGGGAATACTTTGAAGGTTTGTATTAAAACATAGCACTGAAGTAATCCGAACCCAATGACAAAACTTTTTGCAGGACCCTCGTATTACGGTAAATGTCTTAAAATAGTACACCAATGTTTCTGACAAAATGGCATATGCAAACAGTGTAGACCAGGAGCAGTCTGATCAGGGTCTACACTGTTTGCCATCCCACTAAGTATTTTAAAAAAAATAATTGCATAAAAAGCAAAACAGAAAAAAGTATGGAATAAAGTGTTTCGAAACACGATATTAACCATATTCTATATTCAATATTAAGACCAACCTACTAGCAAGACCACTTTTAGACAATCCCAAAAGTGGTTTCTATACTGGAATCTTACTGTATTGTCTTCCTGTATTGTCTTACTGTATTGTCTTCCCATGCCTTATACTATATTTTCTCATGGTAAATTTACTCATGGTTCTGCTCATATTTTTAACCCTTGTCATGCTGAATAAATTAAGATGTCAAGCCTACTTCTAACTTCCAGCCAATCAGATCACTTGATCCGGGTTTTTGATAGAAATTCACATATTTAATGACAAACAGTGCAGATCCAGATCAGTTGGCTTCTTCAGAAGCCAACTGATCTGGATCTGCACTGTTTGCTAAGACAGGGTATGCCGTGTTCAGCAAGAGAAGGGTTAAGGGGACTGACTACAACTAACTATAACTACAACTGGCAATTTTACTGCCATTTTTACAAGGGAGTCAATTTTTAGAACCTCATGTTTGTTTTAATGCACACCAAGCCTTTCTGAAATGGGGTCTAATCTAACAGGAAAGAATATACTCCCAAGGAGAGCATGTTCTTTCCTATTAAAGTAGATACCTTTCCGAAGGAGGTAAAAACAATTTTGACACAAGCTCCCTGTAAGCGTATCAATTCCCCTTAAAAACTTGCTTTTCCCATTAAATGGAAGCACCAACTTCAAAGGATCACAGGCATTCTGAACACATCTTTTGTGTGTTCCGAGACAGTCAAAAGAAATAAATTATGAAGATACCCAGGAAAGCTACAATTATGGAGCAGAGCCCTCCGAAGGCACCGGATAAGGGTTGAATGACAAATAAAAAGAAACACAAAAAGTGATAAATATTACAATGGAGGGTGCAGTAAATAATACACTAAATATCTGGACACCTTACCTCCCAAATATGCTTATCATCAAATTTGAACGTTCATTTGACTAACTGAGGAGGTGTCTAAAATAAGAAAGAATGATAGTGCTGAAGTTGACCAAACTGCTCAATTTTATCTGGGTCTACACAGCCTGATAAATCAATTTGTCCAAATATTTAGGGTATATAGCTCAAAATAAGACACTTTTTTCAACCAAAAAGTTCTTATATTTTTCTTATTTCTGCACAAAAAAGTACATGTATGTTGTGGGTATTCATTAGAGGCATCTCGGCAAGGCTCTTCTAATGGGTACCCGCATCATGTTTTTGTGGTGAAATAAGAAAACTATATAATGTGGAGCTATGACTGTTATACATAAATTTTGTAGCTCCATATTTCTTATATCGAGTCATTTAGATTTGACAATAATATCCGAGCTTACTTTTCTCAATTTTGCAGGTTTCCCTTCTTGAGCAGGTGAGGACAACATTCTTTTTCGCCTGCTTAAAGGACTTGGTACAGAAGCATTTGTACCAAATTCCATCTTCCGCTTCACATCAGTTGTACTACTGTGTTTTTTTGGAGATCTATTGTTTGTTTCTGAAAATACTCTTTTATCCTTTATAGGAGAATGGCTAACCTTTGCACTACTCTTATCTGTTGATTCTGACGTACAAATACTTTTCAATGGTGAATCGATTACAAAATTTCCAGATCTAAGAGAATACTGATTATCATCAGTTTTACCATTGCTATCCACTGAGACGGACCTTGTTCTTATTGTCATTTTTGTTGGTGTTAACAAAGTTGATGACCTTAGCTGAATCACAGTTTTCTCCGGATTTAAACTTTCTTTCTTTGGAGAAACATTTCCAGCTTTTGCTGCTGGCTTTTTCAGATCATCTTTAGCAGAATCTAGTTTTGTTTCTTTCTTTGGAGAACTATCAGGAGTGACAGTCACTGATCGTTTCAAGTCAAAACCCAATTTCCTGGGGCTAGGAGATGGAGTCAATGACTGAGACTTTTTTATAGGTTTAACCGGAAGTGCTTTCTCGAACAATGTCGGGGATTTGAGCATCATTTTAAGAGATGACTCTCCAAGTTTCAATTCCTTCTCAGGAGACTTTACATTCTCAGAAGTTCCATCAACTGACTTAGTCAGTTTCTTGCTCTTTTTAGGTGAGGATTTAGCTCTATCTGAATTTCCATCTTTAGGTTTATGTACAACAGTCTTCTTCTGTGGTGACAGTTTAGGCATTACATAATTAGACTTAGAAATAGTTTCCTTATCATTCTTTTTTGGGCTAGCTTTGGGAGAACTGAGTCTTTTGGCAACTACATCAGTTTCTGTTTTAACAGAAACTTTAAAACTACCTTTCCTCTCAGTGTCTGACTTCAACATTTTATTCTCCCTTCTTGGGGACTCTCCAGACATTTTTAGCACTTGATTCAAATCATCAACTGTAGCTAGTAAAGCAGAACTATTTATATTAGATCGTGTAAGTCTTCTTTTAGACTGACCATCTACTTCCTGTATCAAACTCTTTACTGAATCTTTTGATTTCTGACTCTTTTTCACAGGCGTTACAGGCAGTGGAGACTCACTTGTGGATGAAATAGGTGAAGGCACACCATAAGTTAAGTCGACTTTTAAATCTGTTTTATTTACATTATCAAACTCACTGCCTATATCCACAGTTAGTGGCTCAAGGAAATTTTTCGAGTCATCTTCATTCCTTGGAATCATATTATCCCTGTCACTATCTATCTTCTTGTTACAGCCAGCACAGCAATTCAAAACAGGAGACTCTCCATCAGATGACATAGAAATTATTGACACAGTATCATCTATCACTCCTGTTTTGCTACCACCTCCATGTGACACAATTGCAGGAGATGTCTCTACATCATCACAACTTCCTACACTTGTTGGAGAAGACAAATTACTATCTGAAGCACTATTAGTGCCACTCGTTCCTTTGTTTAACTTTAAAGCTTTCAGAAGATCTGTTTTCAAAGTCTTTGAGAACTGATTCAAACTAACAGATTTCACATCAGAGACACTTTCTGATGTAACTTTCATCTTAGGCAATTCGGGTATAAGCACATCCTCTTTGTTTTTCCTTAACAGGGCTCTTAGTACACTCATTTCTCCTTTTGGTTTTTCCATTTTTTCTGTCACAAACACTCTGTCTGCTATTGGAACATAGCTACCTTTCTTAGCACTACTTTTCTCTGACTTATTCAAATGTCTTTGTGTTTTTTCCTCATGTTTAGGTTTCTCATCAAATCTTCCACCATCACTGAGATCAGAAATTGCACCTGTCTTGTACTCTTGCACCTCACACAACAAACTCCTATAAATACTCAACTTTTGTTTGGACAGTTCAGCCTCCATTTCTTCAGAAACATAATTGCCAACAGAAAGTGGATTTCTGAGAGGTTCATTCACTCTTGTTGAAGACCTCTTCTTCAATCCCAAAATTTTATCAACATTCTTGACCAAAAGCATAGGACCCTGTGGATACAAACTGTTTACAGGAACAAACTTATTATCACTCACCCTTTTTGTGTCAACTGAATATTTACATTTCAATTGTTTAATAAGCACTCTTTTTGGTATCCAGTGTAACAGTGTTTTCTGTGTTAGTTTTCGTAATCTGATTCTTAACTTCTTCATTTTCTTCAATTTCTCCCTGCTCTCTTTCCTTAAACCAGTACTGACATATTCATAGAATTCCCTCCTCTCTGCTGCATTGAATTTGTACAGATGATTTTGTTTACTCAAGTTTGCAATTCTTCTTGGTTTGTACATAACAGGGTACGATGGTGGTTTCTTTCTCAGTTTCTCTAA
This sequence comes from Anodontia alba, assembly GCA_964016985.1. Classification (NCBI taxonomy): domain Eukaryota; kingdom Metazoa; phylum Mollusca; class Bivalvia; order Lucinida; family Lucinidae; genus Anodontia; species Anodontia alba. Next base: position 74,394,955 of record OZ024828.1, read on the forward strand.
GAAACTGTTTTTCACAGGAGTTTTGCAGAAACTCTCTGAATCACTTAAAACCTGTACTGGCGTTTCAACCTGAACATGGTTTCTAACCCTTTGTCCCAACAGGGATGTAATATCAATATTTAACAAGTTTAACTCTTTGGGTTTAGCAGAAGCATTATCTTCCGCTTCATCATTGTCACTTTCATTTGATTCTGCCTCACTTTCAATTGTAAAACTGTCTCTTTCCATCGACATGGAATAACTCAACCTCTTCCTTGAAGAAACTGTTGAATCTTCCCTGCTTAATTGGGAGATCAGAGACTTTGGGGTCCTTGGTGTGACAGGTGATAAAGGACATTGAGGACCTAAATCTCCTAAATCTTCACAATTGATTTCAAGACTGTTCCTTGTACGAAGCTTCAACTTGGCTGCTTGTCTATGGGGAAGAAGATCCAAATAATCTGTAAAAGACAAACAATAAATGGGCTACGTCAAAAATAGATAAAAAAAAAGTGCCTTCCAACATGCACAAAAATGGGCACATTCAGATCATCCAGTGATGTTCGAAGTATCATTCGGGCCTTTGCTCTTCATTCATACATTCTGTAGTTTCCAGTGATTTTGTTCAGAGACAATGAAGGCCTAAATAAAAATGTGCAGATGCACAGGATGATCTTGGCCTGCCATGTTTGCATATGCCCAGAAGACGTTTTTGCATGCCCCAGTCCAAATAATGGATAAAAACATTTTCCAATATTGTATCCCTAACTCTGACCTTTCCCCAGCAAAACTTCACTAGAATTATTGTTTTTTCTTCACAAAAACTTTACACATGTAAGTCTAAATAATCTTCTCACATTGAGCTTAAACTAACATTGCCATTACATTTACAAGTTTTCGGTTTGTGTTTGGTTTGTGCTTGTTTAGATTTGTCGGTTTCCTCTTCCTCTTGGGGTCTGGGAAGGGCTGCGGTTTGTGATTGTGGCACTCCCTGGACTTTTCTCTTACCTTTTTTTCTACTATAACCATATACATTGCTCCAGATACGGTGCTTTTTTCCACCTGATAGTGTTGGTGAGGTGCTTCTAAAGAGTATCTACACTATGTTTTCATGAAGAAATAAGAAAACTACTTGCCTGAATACCCTGCTTATTTGGAGCTTTGTAAATGGACATTTTTATATTAGTCAATTACCAGAGCACTTGGTATGGGGGGGTATTTGATGATAATTCTGGGACCATTTTCTTCAGTTCTCCATTAAAGCATATGTTGTGGGTACTCATTTGAAATGCCTCAGTGAGGTGCTTCAAATGTGTACCAACATCATGTTTTTAAGGAGAAATAAGAAAAATCATCCAAGAATTATCACTAAATATGCATCCTGAACAAGTCCTTTGAATCACCACCTAATCCTAAAACATTTCCTATAGCTCCAGATAAGGCACATGTTTAACTGAAAAGTATCGATATTTTTCTTTTTTTTTTCACAAAAACATATGCTGTGGGTGTTCTCTAGAAGTGCGGCATTGGGGAAGTAACCACCAGGGCCCAGTTGTTCAAAGCGTCATTAGCTTAACGAGCTTGTTGAGGGTCATTTCGTTAACTGTTTTAGCAGATTCAATATACAATATTCTGATATTTTTTGCTGAAAAAATGTGAGCAGCAAAAAATTTCAGCATATCTGCGTATCAATCGATGTAAATTTTAACGAATTGTTAACTAACGACATTGTTAGTTTTGAACAAATGGGGTTTTCATGGAGAAATAAGAACAAGAGGACCATGATGGTCCTATATCTCTCACCTGAGCAAACAGCTTTGCATACTTACTGTTGAAGTTTCAGCCAAGTTTACTGCTCTAAGATTTTTGTATAAATTCTATAGCCCTGCTCCCCAGCGTTTTTGTTTTTCATGCATCATGATGGCTTGAACTGAATCTTGAAAGAAGATCACCAAAGGAACAATTCCGCCAAGATATATTGAAATTGGTTCAGTGGTTTCTGACAAAAAGATTTTTAAAATGTTTTATATAGCTACATAGGGAAAATAAGCCCCACCCCCTAACGGCCATGTTTTTTGACGAATCATGAATGCTTGAATAAACTTGGTAGAGGGTCACCATAGGAACATTCCTGCCAAGTTATATTGAAATCGGTTCAGTGGTTTCTGACAAGAAGATTTTTTATTTAGATATACAGGGAAAATAAGCCCCACCCCTAGCAGCCATGTTTTTTGACGAATCATGATTGCTTGAACAATTTTGGTAGAGGATCACCAAAGCAATATTCCTGCCAAGTAATATTGAAATCAGTCAGGTGGTTACTGACAAGAAGAATTTTAAAGTTTTCTATACAGACACATACGAAAAATAAGCCCCGCCCCCTGGTGGCCATATTTCTTGACGTATCATGAGGGGGTGAACAATCTTGGTAGAAGGTCACCAAAGCAACATTCCTGCCAAGTTACATTGAACTCAATCCAACGGTTTCTTTAGAGAAGATTTTTAAAGTTTTCTATACAGATATATAGGGAAAATATGCCCCGCCCCCTAGCGGCCATGTTTTTTGATAAATCATAACAGCTTGAACAATCTTGGTAGAGAGTCACCAAAGAAACATTCCTGCCAAGTGATATCGAAATTGGTCCATTGGTTTCTGACAAGAAGATTTTTAAACTTTTCTATGTAGTTATATAGGGAAAATAAGCCCACCCCCTGGCAGCCAGGTTTTTTGATGAATCATGATAACTTGAACAATCTTGGTAGAGGGTCAACAAGGAAACATTTCTGCTAAGTTATAATGAAATTAGTCCGGTTGTTTCTGACAAGAAGATTTTTAAAGTTTTCTATATATATATATATATATATCTATAGGGAAATTAAGCCCCGCCCCCTGGCGGCCACATTTTTTTGATGAATCATGACAACTTGAACAATCTTGGTAGAGGGTTACAAAAGAAACATTCCTGCAATGTTATACTGAAATCGGTCCAGTGGTTTCTGACAAGAAGATCATTAAAATTTTCTATATAGATATACAGGGAAAATAAGCCCCGCCCTGTAGCGGCCATGTTTTTTGACAAATCATGACGGCTTGAACAATCTTGGTAGAGGATCACCAAGGAAACATTTTTGCCAAGTTATATAGAAATCGGTCCAGTGGTTTCTGACATGAAGATTTTTAAAGTTTTCTATATAGATATATAGGGAAAATAAGCCCCGTCCCCTCGCAGCCATAGTTTTTGACGAATCATGACGGCTTGAACAATCTTGGGAGAAGGTTACAAATGAAATATTTCTGCAATGTTATATTGAAATCGGTCAGTGGTTTCTGACAAGAAGATTTTTAAGGTTTTCTATATAGATATATAGAGAAAATAAGCCCTGCCCCCTGGCGGCCATGTTTTTTGACGAATCCAAATGGCTTGAACAATCTTGGTAGAGGATCACCAAAGGAACATTTCTACAAAAATATATTGAAATCGGTCCATTGGTTTCTGACAAGAAAAGTTTTAAAGTTTCTATATAGATATATAGGGAAAATAAGCCCCGCCCCCTGGCAGCCATGTTTTTTGACAAATCCAAATGGCTTGAACAATCTTGGTAGAGGATCACCAAAGGAACACCTGCAAAATTATACAGAAATCGGTCCAGTGGTTTCTGACAAGAAGATTTTTAAAGTTTTCTATATAGATATACAGGGAAAATAAGCCCTGCCCCTGGCGGCCATGTCTTTTGTTGAATCCAAATGGCTTGAATAATCTTGGTAGAGGATTACCAAAGGAACATTTCTGCAAAATTATATTGAAATCGGTCTAGTGGATTCTGACAAGAAGATTTTTAAAGTTTTCTATATAGATATATAGGGAAAATAAGCCCTGTCCCCTGGCGGCCATGTTTTTTGACAAATCTAAATCTATTGAACAATCTTGGTAGAGGATCACCAAAGGAACATTTCTGCAAAATTATATTGAATTCAGTCCAGTGGTTTCTGACAAGAAGATTTTTAAAGTTTTCTATATAGATATATAGGGAAAATAAGCCCCGCCCCCCAGGCGGCCATGTTTTTTGACGAATCCAAATGGCTTGAACAATCTTGGTAGAGGATCACCGAAGGAACATTTCTGCAAAATTATATTGAAATCGGTCCAGTGGTTTCTGACAAGAAGATTTTTAAAGTTTTCTATATAGATATATAGGGAAAATAAGCCCCGCCCCCTGGCGGCCATGTTTTTTGACGAATCTAAATGGCTTGAACAATCTTGGTAGAAGATTACCAAAGGAACATTTCTGCAAAATTATATTGAAATCGGTCAACTGGTTTCTGACAAGAAGATTTTTTAAGTTTTTAGTTAAAAAATCTATTTTTAGCTCCTGTGATCTAGATATGCAATGGACCGGAACCATTTGAACAACTTTGAAAGAGGACCAACCAAGGATCATTCCTGTGAAGTTTGGTTAAAATCCAATCAGTGGTTTAGGAGGAGATGTTGTTTAAAGATTGCGAACTGACGGACGGACAGACGACGACAGACGGTGAGTGATCTCAAAAGCTCACCTTGAGCCTTCAACTCAGGTGAGCTAAAAATATTATCTGCATACCCCCTTTTATCTAGAGCTATGACCTCTCTCTGACTACTTGGATATGTGTCAAAAAATGTTATGCGTGTGGCAAACAGTGCAGACACTATCAAACTGCTCCTTTATGAGCAGTCTGATCTGGTTCACACGTATGCTATGTGTACTATTTAGAAGTGTGTCAAGGCCTAAAAAAGAAGACACGTTTCCTATATTTCTGGACTTCAAATTTAAAGTGAATGCAATTTTTCTCTCTCTCTCTCTCTCTCAAAAAAAAAAGCCCCCAAAACACAGCCAACTCTCTGACTGTATGGCAATTTTACTTTGTACTTGTGCCATACGTTTAAATGTATTTCACCCATTTTACAGTCAAACCTGCTGAATCTGGCCACCTCTTTAAGAGCACCACCTGTGTAAAAGCACCAGCCTTAAACATTCCGGACCAATTTCTCTATGATTTTGTTCTCTATAAGAGTGCCACCTTTACATGAGCGCCATCGGCCAGTAAATTTATTCCCAAAATGTGAACTGTCCTCCGTATGACGGCCACATATTACCCATAAAAATTTAAATTGCCCATCATGGGCAATTAACTTCAAAATGTCAATTAGAAGCCAATATTGTGTGCAAACATATGCAATTACAGGTAAATACCCTGGGGAAACCCATCTGTTGTCATTTGTCAGCATTCTCTTGCCAAATCTCCTTGTGTCTCATATAATCTTGTGTGTATAGCTAAGATTTCCTTCTATCTTTTAAATATTTTTACGCATTCTGGGAAAATGATTTTCACACTGATAAGTAATTTAGTGATCTCTGTCGTTTAAAACTAATTTAGCACTGATAGTTCATAATCGAACATGGAAAGACTGCAAACGAACGCTGGGACAAAATTCTTGCCGAATGAAACTTATTTTTTTTCTTGATAAAACAGTCTTTAAACTTCAGCTCTGAGTGGATCAAAGGTGTTCTTATGCAATGTAAGTGGTTTTCAGTACAATGCCTTCCTTTTGGGCACAAATATTGACCAAGACTATGGCAGCTTCCAGGATTTTGATCAACATTGTTGGAGCGATTCACCCCCATAATGTTTGGCCTAGATTGTTTTATGGGGTTTTTTTTTATTAAAAAAAGAAAAAAAACAACAAAAAAACAGAAGTGTATTAAAATTGAAAGGTGCTTTCATTTTACTTTCAGCTGACATGAGTACCAAGTCCAAACTTTATTATCACTAATTACTGTCCTAGATACCCACCAGACTCTGGTGTGTTGATTTAGTTTTCTTCAATGGTGGCAATTTTACTTAACCTTGGTAAGACAGCCACCTTTATATAACAGCCAGTTTAGCCCACTCTCAAAGGTGGCACTCTTATAGAGGTCTGACTGTAGGCTGGAAACCCCAAGAAGAGTAAATGGCAAACAGTGCAGACACAGATCAAATGCTGCAGAATATAGTATCTGATCAGGGTCTACAATAGTTGCATTTAAATACAGGGATTTCTACAAAACAGAGGGCTCCAGATAAGGTTTTAGTACTCTGAGTATTTTACCCCTGCTTTAAAACTTAATGCTGAAATGCACATCTGCAATGCTTAACTCTTAAAGCATCAAGCAAACTGTAGCATAGTTCGTTTTTTTTTTTTTCAGAGAAAATAAGGCATGGCATTTCATGTGAACCCTCTGCCTAGCACATGAAATGGCAAACCTTATTTTCTCTGACAAATACTAGAAATGTGTAAATATCACATAGATGCCCCCACCTAGGGGCCATCCCCACCAGCACGATACACCAGTCTTTTTAAAAAAAATATTGAAAGGAAAACATTTTTTGAAGATGAAAAAGGGCCATAACTCCCATAATAATGGGTGGATTTTATCCTAAATCGAACTTGGCCTCTAATTTATGATATATATACCTGTGTATTAAATATGAATCCAATACACAAATGTTTTCAAAAGATATCAAACAGACACTATTTTTCAACGTTGAAAAAGGGCCATAACTCCCAAAATACTCAGTGGATTTTACCCTATATCGAACTTGACCTATACCTTACAATTATAAACCGGTGTATAAAATATACTGAAAGGAAAAAGAAACGCAGGGTAGATTTTTTTCCTTCTTATTTTAACCATTTTTTACGGTGTTTACTATAGCCATACACTTTTACAGATCGTCCCGTGAATGTGGACCGCTGGTATACAAGTCTTTGGTCGATGTGCTATCTACCCAGTGTGTGAAATCATTCAACCGTGCACTACACAGTGCATTGCACGGACAATACGGAAAGCCAAAATTTCGTGCAAAACAAGTATGTTTAAACCTTTAGCACAAGATTTCCTCACACCATTTGGTACACTTCAATGATACACAACGCTCTTCGATTCTTTTACCGATTTTTCTTTTCATTTTTACGCTACTTTGAACTTTTTTTCAATCATGGTACGACTGACTGATGCTCAGAGGGGTAGGGCAATTGCGTTGCTGATGCAGGGTCAGAGGCAACAGCAAAGTGCCTATCATTTTGGGGTTAATGTCTCAACAAGTGAACGTCTTGTTAGACTTTTAAGGGAGACAGGGCATTTAGCAGACAGACCGCAGTCTGGGCATCTACGCGTGACTTCGCGACGCCAAGACAGGACAATCCGTCTGGCACATTTGCGGAATCGTCATCTCACTGCTACCGAAACTGCCCTTAATACAGTAGGTACGCATAATCGACAAATTTCTCCGAAGACTGTTGGAAGTCGATTGCGTGAGATTGGTCTTCGAGCTCGTCGTCCATACGTTGGTCTGCCTCCGACCCAGGCACGTAGGTTGCGTCGTATGGCGTGGTTGACGGCGCATGCGCCCAGGCTGTTTCCGATGGGGCAGTGGAGACGAGTTCTTTTTACGGACGAGTCTAGGTTCACTCTCTATCGCGCAGATGGTCGACGTCGTGTATACCGACATCGCGGAGAACGCTTTGCCGGCGCCTGTGTTGTCGAACGGGATCGGTTTGGGGGTGGCTCCGTTATGGTCTGGGGAGGCATTGCTCACAGGATAAAATCACAGCTGATTATTGTTGCGGGCAATATGACCGCAGTAAGGTATAGGGATGAGATCTTGCGTCCTGTTGCAGTCCTGCTTGTGCAACAACGTAATCTGATTCTGCAGCAGGACAATGCCCGACCACATGTTGTCCGAGTTTGTCAGGATTTCCTGGCAAACAATAACATCGCACCACTAGCATGGCTACCGTACAGTCCAGATTTGACCCCAATAGAGCACATGTGGGATGAGCTGGACAGAAGGGTTAGGAAGCGCCAAAATCCCCCCGCAACTCTCGCACAACTAAGGAATGCATTGATCAATGAATGGAATAACATCCCGATGCGAACTGTCAATGCTTTGGTTAACTCTATCCAAAGGAGAATTAGGGCAGCAACGGCAGCAAGAGGGGGGCACACCCGATACTGATTTTCAGTTTGATTTTGATTTCAAGATTTGTGGGTAGCTACCAATGAACTTCAATAACTCGAGACTTGTTGATCACAAACCAATGAAATTTGGAACTTTTGTTCCATACATGTACTGTTTTGTAATCATAGTAAAATATTTAACAAACTTTTTCAAACTTGAATGAAATTTAGGAATGAAATTTACCCTGCGTTTTTTTTTCCTTTCAGTATATGAATCCAATACACTAATCTTTTCAAAAGTTATCGAGCGGAAACAATTTTTCAAAGTTGAAAAAGGGCCATAACTCCCATGTTAATTGGTGGATTTTTACCTAAATTGAACCTGACCTACATTTTATGATTATATACCAGTGTATAAAATTTGAATCCAATACACTAATCTTTTCAAAAGATATCAAACAGAAACCATTTTTCAAAGTTGAAAAAGGCCATAACTCCCATAATAATTGGTGGATTTTACCCTAAATTGAACCTGACCTACATTTTATGATTATATACCTGCGTATAAAATTTCAATCCAACACACTAATCTTTTCAAAATATATCAAACGGAAACCATTTGTGTTATGCACGGGACGGACGGGACAGACTGATGAGTAGGATAAGTTGTGCCCACAAAGTATCTATTCTAATATTACTAATCATGCTAATCGGATAGGACCTGGAAAAAAAAAAAAAAAAAAAAACAACCTGGAAAAAATGATAAAAAATAATGGAAGAATAACCCCAAAAGCATATGCACATCTTCAGACCATGACAAAAACAACTACAAAGTTTAGAAAAAAATTTGGTATACGGGTTAAACTGTAAGAGGAGTTGTGGCCACAAGCTACCCATGTCACTGAATCACATCTAAAAAACGAAGTTGAGAAAGTAGAAAAAGTTGAAAAAAAAAAAAAAAAATAGCAGGATAACCCCCAAACCACAGGCACATCTTCAGACCATGTAGAACAAGTATGTATTGTTTCTAAATGATCGGTGGAAAAGTCTAACAGGGGCAGGTCACCATAATTTTAGCTATTTTAAAGGCCCCTACCCAAGCAGCATTTTTACCAAGTTAGGGACAAATCGCTTCAATGGCTTTGGAGGAGTTGTCGTCTGAAAGTGTTAATGAACTGATGGATGACGGACAAAAAGTTATCACTACAGCTCATCCTGAGCATAGCTCAGGGGAGCTAAAAACCTGCAAAGTTTCAAAAAGATTGGTATAAAACTGTAACAGTTGTGCCCAGAAGCTACCCATCTCATTGTGTCTACCGATGGATGCACAAACCCATTTTAATAGACCCCTTCAATTAACATCCGGGGACAAAAAATGTTCCAACCTGCCGACCCTCTGCTAACACGAGGGTGAAATCAGAAACTAGACTATTTTTTTTAGGCCTAGTAAGTACCCACAACATATGTTTTCTGTGAATAGTAAAAATAAAAGCACCGCAAGCATAATACCCCGCCATAGCAATTATTTGTTTATGTATTAAAGTTATTGTTGCAAAAATGTCGGGAAAGAAAATGCAGAGGGACAGATAACAATCCTAAACCAGATCTTGATAATATCAATGGACAGATAACAATCCTAAACCAGATCTTGATAATATCAATGCATATAGCAAGTTTGGTTAAAAGGCCTTGTTATTTACTCAAGTTATCATCCAGAAATGAAAATATGGTCGTGTGTCAGGCAGATATCTCTGTAAAAATTTGACAAAATTTACCCATTAGCAATTCCAAACCTGATCTCCTTACTGTCAATACATATAGCAAGTTTGGTTAAAATCCCGTGTTATTTACTAAAGTTATCATCTAGAAACGAAAATATGGGCGTGTCTCGGGCAGATAACTCCGTAAACATTCTATGAAATTTGCTCATTAGCAATCCCAAACCAGATCTCCTTAATGTCAATGCATATAGCAAGTTTGATGAAAATCCCTTATAATTTACTCAAGTTATCATTCGGAAACAAAACTATGGGCGTGTCTCGGGCAGATAACTCCGTAAAAATTTGACAAAATTTGCCCATTAGCAATCCCAAACCATATCTCCTTAATGTCAATGCATATAGCAAGTTTGGTGAAAATCCCTTGTCATTTACTGAAGTTATAGTCTGGAAACGAAAATATGGGCATCTTGGGCAGATAACTCCGTCAAAAATTGACGAAATTTGCGCATTAGCAATCCCAAAGCAGATTTCCACAATATCAATGCACATACCATGTTTGGTGAAATGTTTACTCAAGTTATCATCCGGAAACGAAAATATGGGCGTGTCTCGGGCAGATAACTCCGTCAAAAATTGACGAAATTTGCCCATTAGCAATCCCAAACCAGACCTCCACAATATCAATGCACATACCAAGTTTGGTGAAAATCCATTGATATTTACTCCAAGTTATCATCCGGAAACGAAAAACGGACGGATGGACGGACATTTGACGGATGGAGGGACAGACTGACGGACGGAATCACAACGACCAACGTGAAACCATAATACCCTGCCACTACTGTGTGGCGGGGTATAGTAAGAAAAACATTTAACACATATCAGCTGTGAAAAAGATTCTTATCTTGAGTTATGAGTACTAGGTAGCTTTAACTTTACCTATGAATTTGTCCAAAGGCAGTCTTGTGTAGGTGTACAAAGCAGGTTTAGGACTAATCGGAGGAGGTTCCTGCTGAGCTCTAGGGTTGGGTGACACTGAACCCAGGAACTTTTGTAGCTCTGGTGGTCTCTCAATACAGGTTTTCTGATGGGCCCTCATTTCTTCTTTGTTGCAGAACTCGGACTCACAGAAAAAACAGATAAATACTTCTGCAGAAAAAGGCAGCAACATACCTGAAATCAAGATTTTATACATTTTATATAGCTTTTGTGGAGATATAAGAAAACTATTTACCTGATACCTCTTATTTAGAGCTAGGTTGAGGTGAGGCAAAGACCTTTCTGCTAAAAGCCAACACTGGAAAAGCCATTTCTTTGACAAAATATGGTAAGGTGTCCCGATATTTAGGGTAAATATGGTATTATCTGGCACTTTATGCGGCATAAGCAATACAAGAGGCCCACGGGCCACAGTTCGCTCACCTGAGTGACATCTTGGATTTCCGATCAGCACGATTTTAGCTATTTTTGGTCTATGAGTCACCCCGATGCTTCTTAGCAAGTTTGGAGTCAATTCACCTTTCGGTTCAGGAGAAGAAGCGAAAAATAGATTTTCAAGATGACGGCCATGGCAGCCATCTTGGATTTCCGATCGGACGATTTTAGCTATTTTTGATCTACAAGTCACCCCAATGCTTCCTAGCAAGTTTGGAGTCAACTGGCCTTTCGGTTCAGGAGAAGAAGTGAAAAATAGATTTTCAAGATGGTGGCCATCTTGGATTTCCGATCGGAACAATTTTAGCTATTTTTGATCTGCAAGTCACCCTGATGCTTCCTACCAAGTATCAAGTCAATTGGCCCAGGGGTGTAGGAGGAGTAGGCTTTTAAAGCAATTGTTGACGCCGCACTTCGGACGCCGCACAACGGACATTGACTGACCACTATAGGTCACCATGAGCACTTTGTGCTCAGGTGAGCTAAAAATAGATTTTCAAGATGGCTGCCATGAAGGCCATCCTGGATTTCCGATCGGCACGATTTTAGCTATTTCTGATCTACAAGTCATCCCGATGCTTCCTAGCAAGTTTGGAGTCAATCGGCCTTTCGGTTCAGGAGAAGAAGGGAAAAATAGACTTTCAAGATGGCAGCCATGGCGGCCATCTTGGATTTCCGATCAGCACAATTTTAGCTATTTTAATCTATAAGTCACCCCAATGCTTCCTACTAAGTTTGGAATCAATTGACTTTTGGTTTTAGGAGTCGAAGCAAAAATAGATTTTCAAGATGGCTGCCACAGTGGCCATCTTGGATTTCCGATCAGCGCGATTTTAGCTATTTTTGATCTACAAGTCACCCTGATGCTTCCTAGCAAGTTTGGAGTCAATTGACCTTTTGGTTCAGGAGAAGAAGCGAAAAATAGATTTTCAAGATGCAGAGTTCTCACTAGGATTTTGAAAGCAGGAGTTTAAGAATCCATCTCTGGGAAAAGTTAGAGTTAAAATTGAAAAACAGGAGTTTGACCTAGAAAACTTGGGAGTTTTCGGCTAAATATGAAAACTTAATATTTAAGGACATTGTCTGGGCAACTTCATTTTTCAACATTGTTAACCTTGACCATTGAGTGTCTGGTAAGGATCCAAAAGCTTTTGGGGCTTAGGAAATAGTGAAGACCCAGATCAGACTGCTCAGAAACAGTCTGTTTGAGTCATGCACTATTTGCGTCTGAAATGTTTGGATTCTACCAGTATTTCATTAATGAGAAATAGCGGAAACACTGACCAAAATTTCCAATCCAGTCCATTTTGTTTCTTCAAAGTAAAACCAGGACTTTGATGAAATAAGATGGAACATGACTCAGAAGTTTTGACGTTCATTAAAATGAAATAAGAGGCCCACGGGCCACGGGTCGCTCACCTGAGTGACATAGCCACTGCAGATATGCAGATGTTATGCAACATTTTTCCAATCCTGTCATCGCAACTGATGAAAAGATCATCATTTAAGCAGTTCTTAATTTTGAAGAAGAATATATATGGCATGCCAGTCAATGGAGCGTGATCATTTGAACAAACTCTAAATGGAGGCCAGCTTGGATTTACGATCGGAACGATTTTAGCTATTTTTGATCTACAAGTCACCCAATGCTTCCTACCAAGTTTCGAGTCAAATGGCCTTTCGGTTCAGGAGAAGCGAAAAATAGATTTTCAAGATGGCTGCCATGCTGGCCATCTGGGATTTCGGATCAGAATGATTTTAGCTATATTTGATCTACAAGTCCCCCAAATGCTTCCTACTAAGTTTCGAGTCAATTGACTTTTGGATTTAGGAGAAGAAGCGAAAAATAGATTTTCATGATAGCCGCCATGGCAGCCATCTTGGATTTACGACTGGCACGATTTTAGCTATTTTCAGGCCTCCTAGTGGCCCACTTTGAAAATATAGGTTTTTATATAGGTTCTTCTTACTCAAAATATAGGTTATTTACAGGTTTTTCAATAAAAATACAGGTTAAAAAAAGAGTCTTCCAAACTTACATAAAGATTTAAAACTGAAGAAAAAATATTTGATGAATTTTTGTGCCACAATTACTCAGATAAAGTTGATCTGAATTTTACAAAGTCCGAGCGAGCGAAGCGAGCGAGAAAAAAAATACAATTTCTTGACAGTTTTCATCACTTTTTATGGGACTAAAAAGTAAAAAATAGTAGTGCATTTTGAAGAAAAGTTAGGGTTGAGTCGCAAGAAGGTTCAAAAAGTGAAAAATATAGGTTTTTTCATGAAAATACAGGCTTTTTATAGGTTTTATGAACAAAATAAAGGTTTTATAGGTTTGGCACAAAATTATAGGTTATTAGAGGTTTTATAGGTTTTGCTAGGAGGCCTGTATTTTTGATCTACAAGTCACCCAAATGCTTCCTACCAAGTTTTGAGTCAACTGGCCTTTCGGTTCAGGAGAAGCGAAAAATAGATTTTCAAGATGGCTGCCATGGCAGCCATCTTGGATATCCGATTGGCACGATTTTAGCTATTTTTGATCTACAAATCACCCCAATGTCTCCTACCAAGTTTGGAGTCAATTGGCCTTTCGGTGCAGGAGAAGAAGCTAAATATAGATTTTTAAGATCGCAGCCATGGTGGCCATCTGGGATTTCGGATCAGAATGATTTTAGCTATTTTTGATCTACAAGTCACCCAAATGCTTCCTACTAAGTTTCGAGTCAACTGACTTTTGGATTTAGGAGAAGCGAAAAATAGATTTTCATGATAGCCGCCATGGCGGCCATAGAGGATTTATGATCGGCATGATTTTAGCTATTTTTGATCTACAAGTCACCTAAATGCTTCCTACCAGGTTTTGAGTCAACTGGCCTTTCGGTTCAGGAGAAGAAGCGAAAAATAGATTTTCAAGATGGTTGCCATGGCGCCCATCCTGGATTTCCGATCAGAACGATTTTAGCTATTTTTGATCTACAAGTCACCCCGATGCTTCCTAGCAAGTTTGGAGTCAACTGGCCTTTCGGTTCAGGAGAAGAAGCGAAAAATAGATTTTCAAGATAGCTGCGATGGCGGCCATCTTGGATTTCCGATAGGCACAATTTTAGCTATTTTTGATCTATGAGTCGCCCCAATGCTTCCAACCAAGTTTGGAGTCAACTGGCTTTTGGATTTAGGAGTAGAAGCGAAAAATAGATTTTCAAGATGGCTGCGATGGCGGCCATCTTGGATTTCTGATTGGCATGATTTAAGCTATTTTTGATCTACAAGTCACCCTGATGCTTCCTAGCAAGTTTGGAGTCAATTGGCCTTTCGGTTCAGGAGAAGAAGCGAAAAATAGATTTTCATAAAGGTGGCCATCTTGGATTTCCGATCAGCACGATTTTAGCTAGTTTTGATCTACAAGTCACCCTGATGCTTCCTAGCAAGTTTGGGGTCAATTGGCCTTTCGGTTCAGGAGAAGAAGCGAAAAATAGATTTTCAAGGCGGCCATCTTGGATTTCCTATCGGCACAATTTTAGCTATTTTTGATCTACAAGTCACCCTGATGCTTCCTAGCAAGTTTGGAATCAATTGGCCTTTCGGTTCAGGAGAAGAAGCGAAAAAATAGATTTTCAAGATGGCTGCCATGGGGGCCATCTTGGATTTCCGATCAGCACAATTTTAGCTATTTATGATCTACAAGTCACCTTGATGCTTCCTAGCAAGTTTGGAGTCAACTGGCCTTACGGTTAAGGAGAAGAAGTGAAAAATAGATTTTCAAGATGGCGGCCATGGCGGCCATCTTGGATTTCCGATCGGCACAATTTTAGCTACTTTTGATCTACAAGTTACCCTGATGCTTCCTAGCAAGTTTGGAGTCAATTGGCCTTTCGGTTCAGGAGAAGATGCGAAAAATAGATTTTCAAGATGGCGGCCATTGCAGCCATCTTGGATTTCCGATCGGCATGATATTAGCTATTTTTGATCTACAAGTCACCCTTATGCTTCCTAGCAAGTTTGGAGTCAATTGGCCTTTCGGTTCAGGAGAAGAAGCGAAAAATAGATTTTCAAGATGGCGGCCATCTTGGATTTCCGATCGGAACGATTTTAGCTATTTTTGATCTACAAGTCACCCCGATGCTTCCTACCATGTATCATGTCAATTGGCCCAGGGGTGTAGGAGGAGTAGGCTTTTAAAGCAATTGTTGATGCCGCACGACGTACGACCCACGACGGACATTGACTGACCACAAGAGCTCAGGTGAGCTAAAAAATAAACTTTTTTTTTTGTTTTTATTGATCAACTATCTCAAATTTCATTCAAACAATATATATTATATTTTAAATATTATATTAAGCTCCTTTCAACACTACTTTAGCAACACTATCATGTGACTTATCAAGTAAATGTTAATCTCCTAAAACGTGGAACCACAAATACCAACACCAATATACTGGCTGAAACTTTAGAAAGTGTTTTTCTGCCCATGGATAAGCCTTATCCCATTTTGTTTGCCATTCGTAATGAGCAATCACTGGTGTTTTTTGTCTTTTAGCACAGTTTTCCTGAGAAAGTTCATTATCAGCCTTGCGCTTGCCACAAAGTCCCAAATAACTATCCAAAGTATTATGAGACATTTTGCAGACGAACACATGAAGATAATCCAGAAATGATGAATGTAGTGGTCCGAATATTCCATGCTTTTATATGCCAAGTTTTTGTTAATTAATTTCTTTTGCTCAAAATCAGCGTCATCAAGGTTCTTTCATTAAAAACGCAAACACGTTTTACTACATGAACGTGTGACAAACCGAAGTCAACTTTTTCTTTAAACTAAATGAGTGCACCCTTTAATTATGACTCAGACATTTTTTCAACAGAAAGTTTACCGATAATCCCATTATATGTACAAGAATCAGAAAACAAAACAATCAATTAGTGGTAATCAGTCACGTACTTGATTTAATCACAACACACCGGTTTTTTCACAAACCGTAAAATTGACCCTGTCAATCTACGCTTTCAAAGACTGTCGCAACCACCTGCTATGCACTGATTGGCTGAGAGCGCAATAAGCACACACCTACTACTCTCGCTTGGACAACATGAACAACCTTGCAGTGTTGATTAGCGGTAATCCTTTGATCTGTCTGTGGTAGCTAAATGTGAGATCAACTGAACACCCGCAGCGTTGTCATCTTTGATGTAATTAAAGGAGCAGAATTTATCTACCGTTATAGGCGCGTCAGCAGAAAAAAAACAAACAAAAAAACTGGCGTAAATGAGAATTCTCGGAAGGAAATTTTACGCGTACAAAAGCCAAAATAGGCGTAAAAATACGCCGGATTCGGCGTTTCCGAGAACTCTGAGATGGCGGCCATGGCAGCCATCTTGGATTTCCGATCGGAACGATTTTAGCTATTTTTGATCTACAAGTCACCCTAATGCTTCCTACCAAGTATCTAGTCAATTGGCCTAGGGGCGTAGGAGGAGTAGGCTTTTAAAGCAATTGACGATGCACGACAGACGACGCACGACGGACATTGACTGACCACAATAGCTCACCATGAGCACTTCATGCTCAGGTGAGCTAAAAATTTGAGCAAATTTGGCTCAGTGGCTTCAGAGGAGAAGTCATCTGAAATTCTAAACAATTTTCCCATACAAATGTTATGGGGCTCATACAAATGCATAGGGAAGCAAACTTGACCTTGCCGTAAAAAGGTAAAATGTCAACGTACGACAATCTTTTTAGCAATTTTGGTAGATCTCTTGTTCCCGATGATTTGTGCACAGATTCAGCCCCAAGGCATCCTCAGTTCTGGAGAAGAAGATTTTTAAAGGGTTTTACCATATATGGGCATGGCGGCCATCTTGGTCGATGAACCGTGACCATTTTAGCAATCTTTCGTTCACCCCGACCTAAGAAGGCTCAATATGAATTTTGAGCAAATTTGGCTCAGTGGCTTCAGAGAAGGTCCTTTGAAATTCTCAACATTTTCCTATTCAAATGTATGGGGCTTATTCAAATGCATAGGGAAGCAAACTTGACCTTGCCGTAAAAAGGTCAAATGTCAACGCATGACAATTCATTTAGCAACTTTGGTAGACCTCTCATCCCCGATGATTTGTGCAAAGATTCAGCCCTAAGGCATTCTCGGTTCTGGAGAAGAAGATTTTTAAAGGTTTTTACCATATATGGGCATGGCAGCCATCTTGGTCAATGGACCGCGACAATTTTAGCACTTTTTTGTTTCCCCACCCTAAGGTGGCTCCATATGAAATTTGAGCAAAACTGGCTCAGAGGCTTCAGAGGAGAAGTCGTTTGAAATTCTCAAAAATTTTCCCATTCAAATGTATGGGGCTCATACAAATGCATAGGGAAGCGAAATTGACCTTGCCGTAAAAAGGTCAAACGTCAACCTACGACAATTCTTTTAGCAACTTTGGTAGACCTCCTGTCCCTGATGATTCATACAAAGATTCAGCCCCAAGGAATCCTCGGTTCTGGAGAAGATTTTTAAAGGTTTTTACCATATATGGGCATGGCGGCCATCTTGGTCAACGGACCGCGACCATTTTAGCAATCGTTGGTTCCCTCATCCTAAGAAGGCTCCATATGAAATTTGAGCAAAATTGGCTCAGTGGCTTCAGAGGAGAAGTCGTTTGAAAATGTTAACAGACAGACGGACAGACGCACGGACGGATGACGGACGAAAAGTGATCACAATAGCTCATCCTGAGCATAGCTCAGGTGAGCTAAATTCATGTACAGTGAACCCACGTTACAACAACAGCATTTGTTCCCAAAGATGATGCTATCAAAATAAATTTGGTACATTGTATTGTGAGGAATCTTTAAAGATCAATTATGGAGAAATTGATAAAATTAATGAATTTAAAAACTTTGATAGCTTTTGTTATGAGGATCATTTTGTTAAAACCCGCATGAAAAAATTCCCATTGGTTCAAAAGTTACACCCATTTGTTTAACACATACCATTTTTCAAGCATGGGTTATCTTCCTTGCTTCCTCACTGATAATTACCTACAATGCATCATTCTATGACATCATAGATGATTTTAACATTTTATGACAATTTTAAACCAAAATGAAGAACACTCTTGAATAGTCAGCCACATTTGTAACAAACAATATTCACAAAATCTGTCATACTTAATATGTTGAAGTAGAATTGTAAACCGTAGGTTCACATTTCAACACTTAAATTCAATTTTTTAAAAAATTTAAAACAAGTTAAAGAAGTATTTTGAAACATTTTCTTTTCGTTTGGTCTAAAAAATATTACAATGTTTACAATGTAAGACCTTTGGAATGAAATTCATACTTTTTACACTATTTGATTTACTCTGGGCCATTTAAATTGAAATTTAAAGAATTTAAATAGAAATTTCAATTTAAATTTTTAAACCATTTTGCCCTGAATACGAATACCCAATAATACTTCTATGCAAATTTCAACCATATCATTTCAACCATACGGTATTCCAAAATTTAAAGTTCTTAGATGTTTTAATTTTTCTAAAATTTCATTGTTCATCAATGACATCATAAATTTGCTTATGAATATTAATGAAGTACATGAAAGCTAATGTCAAATGTGGTTGTATTTCAAACTACAATTCTTCATATCTTAGGAAATAATAAAGCTAATTCGATGCTGTTTTCGATTTTTAGATGCTTATTTCAAATACTTTTATTTAAAGTATGAATCAAATACCTCCATAATTGACCTTTAATGAGCAGAATAAAAAATAAGGAAATGCTGGTTTTAATCTGATTTCCTCACAGAACATATGTTTTGGATATTTGTTAGAATCACCTCAATGAGACAATTCTAACAAATATCAAAAATACAGGTTTTTGAAGTATCAATAAATACAATATTTTTCCATAATTTCTAATTAACTGTTACCTCTTGAGCGAAGGTTTCGTGCCAGTCAAATTATCATTATAACAAATTCTATCATTATACAGTGTTGGTGTAAAAAGGGTTGACTGTATAAATGATACTGACCTTTTGGCAGTTGGATAGGTGCAGGTAAGTAACTTTTATACTCATCTTTGGGCAGTTTTTGTGGCGATGGTAGATAAGACTGTGGCTCTGCAGGACTTCTAGCACTCTGGAAAACAGGATGCTTTAACCCTTAAAGCGCCAAGAAAAACTGCATCTGACAATGTTGTCTGTTTATGTCATCTGCTGAATATTCTTGCAAACTTTTCAAACCTATTTTTGCATACAGGCAAACAGTGTGGACCCAGATCAGACAGTCTGATCTGGGTCCACACTGTTTGCAAAAATGACTTTTAAAATCACAAGCAGATGACAAGGCAGACGACAATTGTTGTGATTGGCGGTTTAAGGGTTAACACTTAAGTGTCAAGCAAAACTGTAGCAGACAGCATCCAATTTTGTCTTATTTTTCTGGGAAAGAAGACCTGACATTTCAGATGATTTACATGAAATGTCAAGCCTTATTTTCTCTGCAAATAAAACAGAATATTCAAAAATCTTGTCTGCTAGTGCAACTGACACTTTAAGAGAAATAAGCGTGTCACTATCAGGGTTTTCCCTAACTTACATTTTGTCAGTGTTTACCTCCAAAACCTTGTTCGAGACCCTTAATGGCTTTAATGGCAAGGTTCCAGATTGATGCACACATACATGTAATCAAATCCAAAATTAAATTTTATTTATCTATATATGGCTTTGTATTTTAATCTATTTGTGGTTTAAAGGCCAAGAATAATCAATATTTGGGCAATCGTTAACCTGAAAGCAAAAAGCAAAGTGTAGCAGACAACATTCTAAAATTGATTTTATTTTTCAGAGAAAATAAGGCTTGACATTTCATGTGAATTGTCTGCTTGTCATACAATTCACATGAAATGTCAAGCCTTATTTTCTCTGAAAAAAAAAAAAAAAAAAAGCATTTCAAAGCCTTGTCTCTTGCAGTTGTGATTAGTGCTTTAAGAATTGACCTCTATAAAACAATAAACCCCTAAATCTTATTAAAGGACACATTAACTCCACATAAGGGAGTCCCTTGGGCCCTCACTTTAAAACCTGAGAGAAAACCATGCACTTTATAAAAGATTCAATATTGTTTTACCAAGATACAATTTTATTTATAAGTAGATACCATATTCAGAAACACAATGTCAGTTGTAAGAAATCCTAGATCATGAGCCTAATGTGACGTGATAAACTATGTGATCTCTCCATTATAATGAGTATCCACAGCAACAGATAAGGCACTTTTTTCATCTGAAAACTGCTGATATCTTTCTTATTTCTCAATAAAAACATATTGTGGGTACTCATGTACTCATTAGAAGTGCCTTGCCGAGGCGCTTCTAATGAGTACCCACAACATATGTTTTCGTCGAGAAATAAAAAAATATTATGTGGATACCCCCTCTTATCTCTAGCTATGGTATCAACAAAATAGCTCCAGATAAAGAGTAGCCCTATAATACTTCCCATTTCTCCACAAAATTAGAAGTGTCCTGCTGAGGTGCTTCTAATGAGTAAAAAACAAGCCAGTTTTTTTTTGTTTTTTTTTGTAACAAATAAGAAAAACAAGCAAATTCCATAGGGAATTTATGTCTCCCGCCTTATTTTTATTTCAGCTGTTAAAAATGAGTAAGTTAACCAGAGGACCATTGGTCCTGTATCACTTAGTATTGAAGCAGGAAAAAAACTGAAGCTAAAAATGTGGAAAACACAGACATGCAGATGTTATGCAACATTTTTCCAATCCTATCATCGCAATTAATGAAAATATCATCATTTGAGCAGTTCTTAGTTTTGAAGAAGAATATATGGGCCTGACAGTCAATGGCGCATGATCATTTGAATAAACTATCAATCACATTTCAACAGAAGGATCAATGTGAAATTTGGTGGAAATTGGCTAAGTGGTTTCTGAAGAATCATGATTTTATACATGTAAACAGAATAGTGGCAGGGAAATATAAATATAAACCAGATGATGGCCATCTTAGATTTCCAATCAGAACAATTTTAACTACTGTTGATCAACAAGCCACTTCGATACTTTCAATATAAATGTATATGGCCCATATAAATGGGGAAGCAAATTTGACCTTGGAGGTAAAAAGGTCAAATGTCAACATAGAACCATCATTTTAGCAATTTTGGTAGATCTCCTGTCCCCCATAATTTGTGCAAAGATTAGGACCCAGGGCTTATTTGGTTATGGAGAAGAAGATTTTTAAAGGTTTTTACCATATATGTGGAGCGCTGTGGTGCAGTGGTAAAGCGTCGGACTCAAGATCGAGAGGTACCGGGTTCGATTCCCACTAGCAGCAAGTGTTGTTTCCTTGAGCAAGAGACTTTATCCACATTGCTTAGTACTGGTTTCTACCCAGGAAAAAAAGAGGGCCACATGGAAGATTAGTACTAGATTACTAAATGTGTTACCCTCTATAAATAAAGTCGATTATTATTATTATTATTATTATTATTATATATGGGCATGGCCGCCATTTTGATCAATGGACCATGCCCATTTTAGCAATCTTTCATTCTCCTGCCCACGGGGGCTCCGCATGAAATTTGAGCAACACTCACCCGGAAGCTTCAGAGGAAAAGACATTTGAAATTATCAACATTTTTTCCGTACTTATGTATGGGGCCCATACAAATGCATACAGAAGCAAACTTGACCTTGCCGTAAAAAGGTTAAATGTCAGTATGACAATTATTTTAGCAACTTTGGAAGACCACCCGTTCCAGATGATATATGCAAAGATTCAGCCACAAGCCATCCTCGGTTTTGGAGAAAAACATTTTTAAATGTTTTTTCCATACAAATGCATAAGGAAGCGACCTTGCCGTAAAAAGGTCAAATGTCAATGTATGACCATTATTTTAGCACCTCTGGTAGACCCTCTGTCCCTGATGATTTATGCAAAGATTCAGCCCCAAAGCATCCTCGGTTCTAGAAAAGAAGATTTTTAAAGGTTTTTACCATACATGGGCATGGCGGCCATCTTGGTCAACGAACCGTGACCATTTTAGCAATCTTTTGTTCCCCCTATCTAAGGAGGCTCCATATGAAATTTGAGCAAAATTGGCCCAGAGGCTCCAGAGGAGAAGTTGTTTGAAATTCTGAACATTTTTCCCATACAAATGCATAAGGAAGCAAAATTGACCTAACCGTCAAAAAGTCAAATGTCAATGTACGACCATTATTTTAGCAATTTTGGTAGCCCTCCCGTTCCCGATGATATATGCAAAGATTCAGGCAAAAGACATGCTCGGTTTGGAGAACAAGATTTTTAAAGGTTTTTCCCATACAAATGCATAGGGAAGCAAACTTGACCTTGCCGTAAAAAGGTCAAACGCCAACGAAAGACAATTCTTTTAGCAATTTTGGTAGACCTCCCATCCCCGATGATTCCTGCAAAGGTTCAGCCCCAAGGTATTCTCGGTTCTGGAGAAGAAGATTTTTAAAGGTTTTTATCATATATGGGCATGGCGGCCATCTTGCTCAACGGACCGCGACCATTTTAGCAATTTTTCGTTCCCCCACCCTAAGGAGGCTCCATATGAAATTTGAGCAAAATTGGCTCAGCGGCTTCAGAGGAGAAGTCGTTTGAAAATGTTAACGGACAGACGCATGCACGGACGTACTCACGGACGACGAACGAAAAGTGATCACAATAGCTCATCCTGAGCAGAGCTCAGGTGAGCTAAAAAAGAAATAAAAAAAAAAAAAAAAAAAAAAAAAAACAATTTCAAAATTCCAAGAGCACATGTATATCCTCAGACCACAAGCAAAATGCCTGCAAAATTTCAGAAGCATTTGCTTAAAGCTGTGGGAGGAGTTGTGCTCACAAGGTACCTACTATTATAATTATGCACTTTCATAGTATTAAAGCATGAAAAAAGTCTATGTTAAAAGTTAAAAATGTGAAAAAATCTGTTAAACTATAATACCCGGCCATTATCATGTCGCGGGCAGATAACTCCATAAACATTTGACGAATTTGCCCATTAGCAATCCCAAACCAGATCTCCACAATATCAATGCATATACCAAGTTTGGTAATTTGTTTATGTTGAGGTTTTACGGCCCAGTCAACCCAATGGGGTCATGTCGAGCGCGGACAGTTTACCTAATCACACGTTTACTGGGCAAGCTTAGTCCTCTAAGCGGTTAACCAGTATTGTGCACATTCTTTCGCCAGAAACTGACAACTGCCCTTCTTGAATCAGCGGAAGGGAGAGAATGACCGTAGAAAATATTTCATGATCAATCTCCACGAAAGAATGTTGCCGACCTCGGCGGGGGTTGAACCCGCGACCTCCTGGTCTCCAGTCAGACGGCGCATCCAACTGAGCCACCGAGGCCGGCCAAGTTTGGTAAAAATCCGTTGATGTTTACTCAAGTTATCATCCGGAAACGAAAAATGGATGGACCGACTGACTGACAGACACACCGACGTCCAACATGAAACCATAATACCCCGGCACTATTGTGTGGTGGGGTATAAAAAGTAAAACTAGAAATGTGTCCACAGTACATGGATGCCCCTGCTGTGGGGTACCTGACTATAAAACTGCAAAAGTCTACCTGGTACAAATGCCTTAACCTGAGTCTAACAGGATCAGATACGTACATATGTACGTAAACACATTCGTACAGAAGGACATACATTCGTACGCACATACCCACGTAGTCAAGTAGGGAAAACTGAAAAACTTTATGCCCCCGGCATCATCTGATGCCGGATCACAAAAAAAGTAAAAAGCATATGCATATCTTCAGACTATGGTTAAAACATCTGTATAGTTTCGGTGGGAATGGTATAAAACTGTAGGAGGAGATGCTCTGTCACAAGCTTCTTACTACATATACACTTTCATAGTTTTGAAGCATGAAATAACGTCTAAGTTAAAAATGTGAAAAATTTGAAAAAAATTAATTCAAGATTCTGTAAAAAGCACATGCATATCTTCAGACCATGATCAAGATACCTGTGAAGTTTCAGAAGGATCTGTATAAAACTGTAGGAGGAGTTGCGCTCACAAGGTTCCCACTATAAACTCGAAACCATGCAAAAAAAGTCTGTTAAAAATGTAAAAAAGTGAAAAAAAATTGACTTAAGGATTCTGTAAAAAGCACATGCAAATCTTCAGACCATGATTAAAACACCTGTAAAGTTTCAAAAGGATTGATCCAAAACTGTAGGAGGAGTTGTGCTCACAAGGTACCTACTACAAACTCAGAACCACGCACCACTCTTCACGCACCATGCACCACTGAAAGCCGAATACCATGTCCCCTCGCTTTTCTTCGAAAAGGCGGGGGACAATAACAAGACTTTGGCTGAAAATAGAACACCTTATCTGAAGCTATGCTACCACTTATGTTTTGAAAGAAACATATTTATCTGCTGATCCAGGAAAGATGCCTCTTTGGACAAAGCATCCACAGCACTAGGTAAGAGCTAAATCCAGATAAGAGGGGATATCTGCATATTTTTCTTATTTCTCCATGAAAACACACATTGATGGTACTCATTACAAGCCTCTTGTCGAGGCACTTCTAATAAGTACCAACAACATATGTTTTCGCAGAGAAATAAGAAAACCGTTATTATTTGAGTAAGATACCCACCTGTTTGCTGAGCTGTTTTATATTCATACTGACATTGGGTTCGTATAGAAGATCTTCTTTCCCCATGTGCTTGTAACAGCTGCGTACTACAGACCGGAGGTTATCAGTCCAGTAACTCTGTCAAGTAAATATCAAAATATTAGCTTCTTACATACAAGCCATACAAAGGCTCTTCTGACTTTCCGTAGAACCAATGCAGTGCATATCGAGGGTTGAGCGCAAGACTATGGTAACTCAAACATATTTTTGAAACCCTTGTTTAGGGGCAACTTGGACCCTTTTGTAAACAATGCAAATTTAGGTGCCATTGCTCATACGAGCAATGGCACCTAAATTTTCATTGTTTACAGAAAGAAATGTTGTAACCTTCATAACGCCTTCATGGTGAGGAGATTAGGTTTGGGGAAAAACGACCATCTGACTTACGCCAGTCTTGCACTCAACCCTCGACATACGCTCTGGCGAGACTGTGCATATGTCTAGGCTCGCCTGAACCTTTGCTGTTCACATATGCTATAACAGCTCTTTTATCATGACACAGTTTGTACCTCTTGATAAGGTATATTTTTTTTTATCAAATAATAAAAACAAGAGGGCCACCATGGCCCTAAGTCGCTCACCTGAGTATCATAGCACTCAAGGAGAATAAGAACATTTCTGCGAAATTATTTTGAAATCAGGCCATAGGCCTAGGAGATGTTGTTTAAAGGTTTTTCTATTTTTAGCTCTGGTGGCCATTTTGTTCAGCAGAGCAGAACCAATTTAGCAATTTTGGTAAAGGGGTATTAGAGGAACATTTCTGTGAAATTATTTTGCAATCGGGCCCTTGGCCTAGGAGGAAATGTTGTTTAAAGATTTTCTTTTTCTTTTTTTGCTATGGATGCCATTTTGTTTAGCGGAACGGCACCATTTTAGCATTTTGGTAGAGGGTCACTCAAGAAACATTCCTGTAAAATTATTTCAAATCCATTAACCAGTTTAGGAGAAGATGTCTTTTAAGTAAACTGTTGTCAGATGCATGACAGTCTACGCCCTTTTTCTATTTTTAGCTCTGGTGGCCATTTTGTTAAGCCAAAGGGAACCATTTTAGCAATTTTGGTCAAGGGACATAAGAGGAACATTTCTATGAAATTATTTTGAAATCCAGTCATAGGCCTAAGAGGAGATGTTGTTTAAAGGTTTTTTTCTATTTTTAGCTCTGTGGCCATTTTGTTCAGCAGAGCAGAACCATTTTAGCAATTTTGGTAAAGGGGCATAAGAGGAACATTTCTGTGAAATTATTTTGAAATCGGGCCATTAGCCTGTGAGGAACTGTCCTTTAAAAGTTTGTTTTTTTCTATTTTTAGCTCTGGCGGCCTTTTTTTCAGCCGAGCAGGAGCATTTTAGCAATTTTGGTAGAGGGTCACTAAAGGAACATTCCTGTAAAATTATTTCAAAATCCATTAACTCGTTTAGGAGGAGATGTCTCTAAGTAATTGTTGATAGATGCACGACAGTCTACGCCCTTTTTCTTTTTTTTTTTTTTAGCTCTGGTGGCCATTTTGTTCAGCCAAACAGGACTATTTTAGCAATTTTGGTAAAGGGTCATAAGAGGAACATTTCTGAGAAAATATTTTGAAATCTGGTCATAGGCCTTAGAGGAGATGTCGTTTAAAGGTTTTTCTACTTTTAGCTCTGATGGCCATTTTGTTTAGCAGAGTGGAACCATTTTAGCAATTTTGGTAAAGGGGCATTAGAGGAACATTTCCGTGAAATTATTTTGAAATCGGGCCACTGGCATGGGAGATGGCGTTAAAAGGTTTTCCTATTTTGAGCTCTGGTGGCCTTTTTGTTCAGCGGAGCGGAACCATTTTTTGCAATTTTAGTAGAGGGTCACTCAAGGAACATTCCGTAAAATTATTTCAAAATCCATTAACCGGTTTAGGAGAAGATGTCTCTTAAGTAAATTGTTGACAGACGCATGACAGTCTACACCCTTTTTCTATTTTTAGCTCTGGTGGCCATTTTGTTCAGCGGAGTCAAACCATTTTAACAATTTTGATAAAGGGGCATTAGAGAAACATTTCTGTGAAATTATTTTGAAATCGGGCCATTGGCCTGGGAGGAGATGTCGTTTAAAAGTTTTTCTATTTTTAGCTCTGGCGGCCATTTTGTTTAGCTGAGTCGAACCATTTAGGCAATTTTGGTAAAGGGGCATGAGAGGAACATTTCTGTGAAATTATTTTGAAATCGGGCTATTGGCCTGGGAAGAGATGTCGTTTAAAGGTTTTTCTATTTTTAGCTCTGGCGGCCATTTTGTTTAGCTGAGTCAAACCATTTAGGCAATTTTGGTAAAGGGGCATGAGAGGAACATTTCTGTGAAATTATTTTGAAATCGGGCCATTGGCCTGGGAGGAGATGTCGTTTAAAGGTTTTTCTATTTTTAGCTCTGGTGGCCATTTTGTTTAGCAGTGGAACCATTTAGGCAATTATGGTAGAGGGTCACCCAAGGAACATTTCTGTAAAATTATTTCAAAATCCATTAACCGGTTCAGGAGGAGATGTCTTTTAAGTTAATTGTTGACTGACGAACGACGCACAACACACGATGCACAATGCACGACGGACAACGCACAAAGACTGGTCACAAAAGCTCACCTTGAGCCTTTGGCTCAGGTGAGCTAAAAAAAAGTCAGACTAGTCTGTAAAGACCACTTGTAAACAGGGAAGCAAAAAACGAGTTGCCATTTAGTGCCCAAATGTGGAGGTGACTGCTTTGGTTTTGATCATAGGTGGCTGTACAAGTAACTGAATTTGCAAAAATTTGTAAGCAGTATGGGATTTAGAGTTAAACCAATTAATTGTAAGTCGTCAAAAGATTTGTTTTTTCTTCTGAAAACATTTTGACAGAAAACTGCCAAGGTATAGTTTGCAAGTTTTCACCTCCAATATTTGATCCGGTTTCTGGAAGAGTAATCAGGTCATTCTAACGAATAGAAATCAGCAACTTTCTAAAGGCATTGTCTCATAACTCATTGTGTAAATGTTAAGTCAAAACTAGGTCTAAAAGTAATGGCTTAATCACATTTAATTTGCTTTGAGCTGGAGTTTAACAGCCTCTTGAACACTGTTAAGGTCATGTTGAGCCTATCAGTTAACCTACTCACTACCCAGCTAGCATTCTTTATAAATCTACAGCGGGCCGTTATCGGCCCGTCAGCTACCCTGACAGGCCGATAACGGCCCGCTATAGATTTATAAAGAATGCTTACTGGGTAGGTTTTCTGGACAGGCTTTTCTGGACAGAGCAGTTAACCAGGGCCCGGTTGTTCAAAGCATCGTTAGCTTAACGAGCTCGTTAATGTCATTTCGTTAACTGTTTAGCGGATTCAATACATAATATTCTGATATTTTTTGCTGAAAAAATGTGAGTAGCTTTTGCACTGCAAAAGCTACTCACATTTTTTCAGCAAAAAATATCAGAATATTTGCATATCACTCAATGTAAGTTTTAACGAATCGTTAACTAACGACATCGTTAGCTTTGAACAACTGGGCCCAGTACATTGTGGACATGCTTGTAACTGAGAACTGCCCTTCTTGAATCAGCAGAATAGGAAGAACAGGCCCCCTAGCAGGTTCTATTAAAAATAAAGGCTTTTTATAAAGGCTATTTTCGGCCAGATAAAGGTGTTTCAGGATGAATTTTGTACAAAATAAAGAGCATTTAACAGTTAAATTTCTTGCCACATCCCAAGCAAAAGAACCCCGTGCCATCACCTCTCAAGCAAAATAGGGAGAAAAATTGCAGAGAAAATCTGACATTTTCATCTTTAAATGGTAATGACAATATTAACTTGCATTTCTGTTTGGGAACATATGAATCTTAGTGACAATATTATATTAACTTGCATATCTGTTTAGAATCTCAGTCACAGAACTATAATTTGCTGTTATGAAATGATACATTTTTACTCTGCCCTTCTCTTGCATTTGCAAATTGCCAAATGTAAAGGTTTTTTCATCAAAATACGGGTTTTTACAGGTTTTTCAGCCATTAAAGGTTTTAAAGGATTTCAACAAAATTAAAGGTTTTTAAGGGTCCCCTAGGGACCCTGGTCAAGAATGACTATACTGATCAGAAGCTTTGAGTTTAGTTCATGTACCTCTGTAAACCAGTCTCTTTTACTGGTTGCCCAGCTGACCTCTGCTGGCCACCAGTCTGGTTTTGCTGACCGCCGGCTGTACCAAACATCATCACGTCCTGTTACTATCTTCAAAAGATGAGGAATAAATTCCTTTAGTTCTTTCTGCAAAGATAATAATTTTCAGTGATCAACATCAGTTCCACCAAAAGTTCTTAAACTTGAGCACTCTCTTGGCTAATTCAGCACACGACAAACTGGTGAAATTTTTCTTATCATTTCCAGAAAACAGCCCGTTTTCTAAGAAAAGTAAGAAAAAATATTTCAAAATGTTGTCTGTTGAAAAATTTACCAAGAGTGTGTTAACCCTTAAAGCCCCAATCACAAATGCAGCAGATGACAATTTTGATTTTTTTTACTTTCAGAGAAAACAAATCTTGACATTTCATGTGGCAGCCATTTCATATGAAATGTTTAGACTTATTTTCTCTGTAAAATAAAAAAAAAACAGATAAAAAATTTTAGAATGTCGTCTGCTACAAATTTTGGTTGGCACTTTAAGGGTTAAAGCCAAGAAATTCACTTACAGTGATTGGATACACTTGGGCAAAAAAAAAAAAACAAGAGCTCCGCCAAGCGGGACATTATACGCCCTTGGCAAGTAAAAAAATGTAGCACAAAAACTGGCTCCTGTATAATTCAGTGCTCCGGATATAAACTGTAAGTGAAATTACAAAAAAAAATCAAAGGACTGATAGTCCTAAGAGTCTGCTAGCTTGTAAAGTATTGATGGAGTGCTGTGTATCTTCTATGCAAACACAATACATGCAAAGAAGATAGGTGGCATTCCAATGCTACCAATACTACACCATAAGATGGAGCTCTATGGAATATATCAAGCATCTGGGCATTGTACTTCCTGAAAAGAAGACTCTCTTTAAAGACTCTATTAAATGTACGTCAAGCGAAGACTGCATATGGGTTGAATGAGAAAGTCATAGCAAGTGCTTTCTCTAAATCAAGGAAAGGATACTCCATTGAGGATATGATATTTTTTTTTCACTTTCCAGTGATAATGCTGGTTGTCAAGTGAAAAATAAGATGGCAAATCACATGGCTCTAAATAGTCATGATATGTCTTGGAATTCTTTTTTGCATACTTGTATAATTTATCTCCTGCAAACAGAATTTCATTCATGTTGTTCACATTCCACATGTTGGTACAGATCCTTTTCTGTACAGCTTTCACCAAAAATACTAAACAACATGGTAGGCATTGACGCCCTCTTGAATCATGACTAAATATCTCATCTCCTTGATGGATACTTCCTTGCAATAATACAGATGCATTTTGTTGTAGATTTATATGATTTGATGGACCTGGATTTTGCTCTATATCCATATTTTCACACTTGCTTACAACCAGTGGCTTCATCCAATATTAAATTTACATTCAGAGACAAGGCTTTGTGAGAAAATTTACTATTCCTTGAAAAACAACCAACATGAACACTCTGTACTACATGCTTTCACTAACAATTTCTCAAAATCAGTCAGATGGAAATGCATTCTACTTGTTTTAATGTATAAATAAGAATGGGTCCTTACTGAGGCATCTGTGTAAAACAGATATACATAAATAATCTAACCATGTACTGAAAAACTAAATACAATTATTTCTCTTCTGTTTTGTTTCTTTCTTCAAAAAAAAAATCCATTTTATTATCTGCATATATAGGCCAATGCAGTGATTGGAGTAATGAACCTCTTTATTTTCCAATAAAGTTTATCACCTGATTATTCCAAATGAGTGTATCTCCAGCAGCAATTTCCAATTTCTAGAATTATTAAAGTTCAACTCTAGATATGCTCCAGTTCATACAAATTCAACACCTGATGTAGCTCCACGATTATTCTAGTACAATTTTATAAGTTTACTCTATCTTTATCAACTTATTATTAAGACAAGAGCAGATTAAATAAATTTGAAATGGCTATGTTCAGTCCAGATTAGCTTTAATATTAGATTTATGATTGTCATTTGCTAGTGCTTCACCTAAGCATCAATAGATTAGCCCGGCCAGCTATGCCTACCCTTTTCAAGAGATTTCCAGATGTCCAAAAAAGAAGGGTCATAAACCTATAAATGGGCCAGCAGTCGTAAAACAACTCCGTATCACTGAGGTGTGAATAAAGTTATTTCATGTAGATGGAATGAATTAAGTGCCTGATTTCTTGCTATATTCAATATCGAATAAGTAGATTCTGATTATGTAAATACTGATACCTTTCTTTTCGTTCAGCTTCCGTTGCTAAGCACAACATCAAAGATGGCGAGCGGTCCTACTAATCACCCCATGGCACCCCATGACAGCCCACGGCATCAAACTATATGGATATTTATCATAAAATATGTTATAGATGGACAAGTATACTTTTGCAATACTCATCTTCATCTTAATAAACAGAGATTTATATTGATGATGATGACTTGTGTTTGATTTAAAATACTGTGTCTAAAACTCTCGTAATTTTTTGCGCCCCATGACATCAAAATATATGTATATTTACCATAAAATATGTGTTTTAGACGGCGAGTAAAAGTTTTGTAATACTTGTTTTGTTTGTGGTGAGGTTTTACGGCCCAGTCAACCCAATGGGGTCATGTCGAGCGCGGTCAGTTTACCTAACCACACGTTTACTGGGCAGGCTTAGTCCTCTAAGCGGTTAACCAGTACTGTGCACATTCTTTCGCCAGAAACTGACAACTGCCCTTCTTGAATCAGCGGAAGGGAGAGAATGACCGTAGAAAATATTTCATGATCAATCTCCACGAAAGAATGTTGCCGGCCTCGGCGGGGGTTGAACCCGCGACCTCCTGGTCTCCAGTCAGACGGCGCATCCAACTGAGCCACCGAGGCCGGCTTGTAATACTTGTCTCTATCTAAATAAACAGAGTATTTATACTGATGACTTGTGTTTGAACTTGAATATAACATGTAATTTTAAGTTAAAACTTATTTTTGATAGACTATCAACTTACACCACTGGTCTCTTTGCTATATTTTAGTGTCAGTTTGAATCTTGGTGTTTAGGCGCCCCGAGATAATCGCTTGAAGTAAGGTTAATGTCTTAAACTATCACAAAAACAAAATTGGATACATAAAACTAATACCCTGGTGTAATTTCAGCATTCAGTTAATAAATACAATGAAATAATTTAGTGCTGTGGGGTGCTTTGGGATGCCGTGGGGTGCCATGGGGTGATTAGTAGGACCCCGTACCGATTTAACGCCTTGACAAAAGTAGCGCGTGTATTACTACACCGAATTTTGAAGTATATGTTTCAAATTGCATTATCTAAATCGATTTCAGTTACAGTTATGTTAGCGAAATAAAAAAGCCATACAAAATTCTGCTGCTTCACATTCAGTTCACCGTAATAGTGCCGTATTGCGTCTGATTAAGAAGTAGTGCATGTATAAATATACGCATAAATAGCTGTGATGAGAATCCGCTCGTAAAACCCCATGCGACTGCAAAGAGCCTGCTAGCTGTCGCTAGCAGACTCAAAAAAAATTAAAAAAATTTCATTGGGGCATATCTCAAAAAAAAATTAATAGAAATTAATAGAAATTTTCAATGGGGTTTAACTTTGCTAATATTTGGTGGACTGTAACCTTGAAACAATATGCGCTACTCCACATCATAGTCTAACTACAAATAAAATTTCAGCTTGATAGGATGTAAACTGTAGGAGGATTTAGTGGGAAACGAAAAGTTTACTGAAATTTTCAAAGGGGCATAACTCTGCTAATATTTTGGTGGACTGTAACTGCGAGCAATATGCACTGCACCACATCATGGTCTAACTGTACCTGAAGTTTCATCTTGATCGGATGTAAACTGTAGGTGGATTTAGCCAGAAACGAAAAATTAATAGAAATATACAAAGGGGTATAACTCTGCTAATATTTAGTGGACTGTAACCTTGAAACAATATGCGCTGCTCCACATCATGGTCTAACTACAAATCACATTTCAGCTTGATCGGATGTAAACTGTAGGAGGAGTTAGACGGAAACGAAAAGTCAACTGAAATTTTCAAAGGGGCATAACACTGCTAATATTTGGTGGACTGTAACCTCGAAACAATATGCGCTGCTCCACATCATGGTCTAACTATATATGAAGTTTCAGCTTGATTGGATGTAAAATGTAGGAAGAGTTAACCGGAAATGGAAAGTTTACAGAAATTTTCTAAGGGGCATAACTCTGCAAACATTTGGTGGACTGTAATCTCGACATAATATGCGCTGTGCCACATCATGGTCTAACTATACACCAAGTTTCAGCTTGATCGGATGTAAATTGTAGGAGGAGTTAGCCGGAAACGAAGTCTACTGAAATTTTCAAAGGGGCGTAACTCTGCTAATATTTGGTGGACTGTAACCTCGAAACAATGTGCGCTGCTCCACATCATGGTCTAACTATATATGAAGTTTCAGCTTGATCTGATGTAAAATGTAGGAGGAGTTAACCGGAAATGAAAGGTTTACAGAAATTTTCTAAGGGGCGTAACTCTGCAAACATTTGGTGGGCTGTAACCTCGAAACAATATGCGCTGCGCCACATCATGGTCTAACTATATACCAAGTTTCAGCTTGATCGGATGTAAACTGTAGGAGGAGTTAGCCGGAAACAAAAAAGTTTACGGACGGACGGACGCCATACCCCGTAACATAATACGTCCCGTTTTTCAAACGGGCGTATAAAAAGGGTTGTGTTTTCGCAAACCCTAAGACCTTGATTTTTTTTGCCCTACTTAAACTTTTTTAAGACATGTGGAGAATTTTCATTAATTTTATGCATACTTTTATGCATTTCCTATATAAACTAGATGATCCCTAAAGGGGATGAATGTTCCCGCTACTGCCAGTTTGGCTTTTTATGGCAAATTTCTAAGTAAATCAAGGATATGTAACTCTAGCAATAACAATTTGATCAGAGTTCTGTCACTTCTGTGACCTTAATGCACATAGCCTGCCTATATTCTTACTTTGCTGCAAGTTTCAAATCATTATTTTGAAAACTGTAGAAGTTGTTGAGACACCAATCCTACTATGCATTGTGTATAAGACAATTTTTCTAAGTAAATCAAGGGTATGTTACTCTAGCAATAAAATCTGAGCAGAGTTCTGTACCTTTATGTACATCCCAGGCCTATATTCTTACTTTGCTGCAAGTTTCTAATCATTATCTTGAAAACTGTAGGAGAAATTGCAGAGATCTGAACCCTACTATGCCATGTGCACAAGACAAATTTTCTAAGCAAATCAAGGGTAGGTAATTCTACCAATAATAATTCAATTAGAGTTTTGTGCCCTTTATACACATGCTCAGTCTATATCCTTACTATGGTGCAAGTTTCATACCATTACCCTGAAAACTAGAAGTTACAGAGACACTAACCCTACTATGCCATGTGTATAAGACAATTTTTCCAAGAAAATCAAAGGTATGTAACTCTACCAATAATAATTCAACCACAGTGACCTTTATGCTCATGCTCAGTGTATATCCTAACTTTGCTGCAAGTTTCAAACCATTATCTTGAAAACTGTAAGAGAAATTGCAGAGACATGAACCCTACTATGCCGTGTGTACAAGACGAAATTTCTATGTAAATCAAGGGTATGTAACTCTACCAACAATAATTTGATCAAAATTCTGTGAACTTTATGCACATGCTCAGTCTACATGTATATCCTTACTATGGTGAAAGTTTCCCATTACCTTGAAAACTGTAGGAGAAGTTGCAGAGACACGAACCCTACTATGCCATGTGTTTAAGGCCAAAATAAGGCTACGTTATTCAAGGGTATGTAACTCTAGCAATAAAAATTTCAGACTTCTGTGACCTTTACACATATGCCCAGACTATATTCTTACTTCTCTGCAAGTTTCAAATCATTATCTTGAAAACTGTAGGAGAAGTTGCGGAGACACAAACCCTACTATGCAATGAGTATAAGACAAATGTTCTAATTAAATCAAAGGTATGTACCAATAATAATTCAATTAGAGTTTTGTGCCCTTTATACACATCCTCAGTCTATATCCTTACTATGGTGCAAGTTTCAAACCATTATCTTGAAAACTGTAGGATAAGTTGCCGAGACACAAACCCTACTATGCCATGTGTATAAGACAAATCTACCAATAATAATTCAATCAGAGTACTGTGACCTTTATGCACATACTCAGATTATACCTTACTATGGTGCAAGTTTCAAACCAATTACTTTGAAAACTGTAGGAGGAGTTACAGAGCCACAAACCCTACTGTGTCACGTGTATAAGACAATTTTTCTAAGTAATTCAAGGGTATGTAAGTCTACCAATAATAATTTGATGCTCAGTCTATATCCTTACTATGATACAAGTTTCCAACCATTACCTTGAAACTGTAGGAAGAGCTGCAGAGACATGAACAGTATTATGCAAACACACACGGACGTATGATGGATGGTAAAACTGTATGCCCTCCTCAATTTCCTGGCGTGGGCATAAAAAGTTGATCAAAAAAAAAAGTTTCCCTATAAAACCCTTATCAATTATTAGATTTTCCTGAAACAAGAAATTTATTATTTTTTTGGCCTTGGTACATTCCTACCATTTTTGATACGGGAGACAACTTCTTGTTTGCTTTCCTGTACACCAGTCCCCTTCTAAAAGGAGTAGAACCCTTTTCTGAAGGGAGGCTAAAACAATTTGACAGTTACCCTGGAAGCACATTCTTCCCCAGAAACTTCAACGGAAGGGGAAAAAAATGACCCAAGAAAATAATTCATGATCAATCTCCACAAAAGAATGTTGCTGGACCCAGTGGGGACCGACTCACGACTTCCTGATCACCAGTCAGATGTGCATCCGACTGGGCCAACAGGCCGGCCAGTTCAGTTTGTGTCTGAACCATTTATTGCAAGAAAGTACTCACTGATTTCATTAACTACCATACTTACTCTTAACAGATTTGAGTGGACTCTTCCACTACAAGTCTTTGGACTGGTCTATTTCCAATAGCAGGATGTCAGTTTTTTATTATTCATATGTTTTATAGAAATTCCTGTATTTAATGCAAATAGTGTAGACCCTGGTCAGATGCCGCATTTGGCACCTGATCTGCACCTTTTGCCAACTGTCCCTTTGGCAGCTTCCAGAATAAAATGGATTAACTCATTACTGTCAGCATTTTAACCCTTGTCCTGCTGAACCCAGATATACCCTACCTTTGCATACAGTGTAGATCCATATCATTGGTTTCTGAAGAAACCAACTATCTGGATCTGCACTGTCTGCCTTTGTCCAGATAACCCTTTAATTTGAGCTATGGAAAATCATGTACCTTTGTCATGGAGTCAACAGTAACTGTCAGCAGATGTACGTCTCTAGAAGATGGCACTGCAGCCATTTCTGAATGATCCCATCTGGATCTGCACTGTTTGCCATTAAGTATGTGAATTTATATGAACAATCTGGATCAAGTTATCTGATTGGCTGAGAATTAGAAGTGGAAATGGCTTCTTAATTTATTCAGCATTACAAGGGTTAAAATCTGTACGTCCATTTTATTACCAGAAAGTATTTTCTTATTTCTCCACAAAAACTTGGGTACTCATTAGAAGTGCCTCACGAAGGCTCTTGTAATGAGCATCCAGAACATGTTTTTGTGGAGAAATAGGAAAAACTATTTACTTGATACCCGTTAACTTGAGCTATGGAAAATCATGTACCTTTGTCATGGAGTCAACAGTAACCTTCGGCAGATGTACGTCTCTAGAAGATGGCACTGCTGCCATTTCTGAATGATGCATTGCACTAACCCCATCTGAGGGTATTTTACCACTCTGCAATAGAAAAATATCAATATATTTAACCAAGCAAAATTTGCAGCAGAAGACAAGGGTTCTCATTAGGATTTTAGAAGTACGAGTCCGTGACTCCCATTTTATAAAAAGTAGGAGTCCCAGCCAAAGAGTCCCACTCCCCAAAAATAGGAGTCCCATTTTTTTTTTTTTTCATGACTCTCCTTTAATAGTGAGCATGTCCCCAGTAACTTCATTCTATAAATACCTAATGGAGAATCAGTTTCCTTATTTTCACATACTTTTTTTTTCTCCAATTGATTTTTGTCTCTGCTTTATATATTATTCCAAGCAATGCGTGTAACCAACTGGTAGTCATTATCACACATCCTGATGTTGTTAATTGATTCAATGGAGCTGGCCCTGAAATTAGGATTGAAGTAACGTCTCTCTCTGGGAAAATAGAGACATCTTTGCAGATCAGGGAGACACGACAATCCTAACCTATTTTACTTGCATGGTAAAGATCGTGGCACTTCTAATAGTTAACTAGAGTTGGTGTTTGTAAAACACTATGCCCCCAACTGCCTGACTCTAACACTGCTTGACTCCAACACTGCTTGCCCATGACGGTAACAACAGTACAAATATACGAGATTTCAATGTTATTTTATCAAAGGAAAAGAACTCTAAAATAGGAGATAACTGGGATAAGAAAAAAATATGGGTCACCTATTTTTTCATGAGGAATCAAAATATGAAATTTCAAAACATTAGCATACATGGTTCTAAACTTATGCTATACACAATAAAGCAACGACATTAAATGGCCAGAAATTGCGAAGGGCCATAACTCCAACATTTCATTTAAATGGTTCAAAATTTAATCAGGTGATCTCCTCCTCAATCCCAATCAGTATACCAAATATTATGGCTCTGGCTTAAATACTTTTTGAGATATTTTGCTGACAAGGTCAAAATGCCTAGAACTACAAAGGGCCATAACTACATCAATTCCCTAAAAAACAAATCAGGTAATCTCCACATCATCCCCAATCAGCACATAATATTTCAAGACCCTAGTTTAAGTAGTTTTCGAGACATCTTGCTGACAAGGTCAAAATGCGCAGAACTGCAAAGGGTCGTAACTTTATCAATATTTTCACGGAATTCCCTCAAAATATAATCAGGTAATTTACACATCATTCCCACTTACTATATCGAATTTCAAGAACCCAGCTTAAATACTTTTCAAGATATCTTGCTCACAAGATTAAATTCTGATTTTTTTCAAAGGGACATAACTCTAAACAAACATGCTAGGCAAGAAAACAAAATACAGGTTAGCTATTTTTTCATTGGGAACCCAAATATAAAATTTCAAAACCCTAGCATGCAGAGTTCTTAAGATATGGCATGCACAAAAAAGCTTGACGAAAGGACAAACAGACGGATGGACAAATGAATGCAACATAATATGCCCCATCAATTTCATTCAAAACTGAGGGCATGATCAGGTCATCTACTCATCGCTAACAATCTATTCATCAAGTTTCAAGGCTCCAGCTTCAATAGCTTTTTAGA
This sequence comes from Anodontia alba, assembly GCA_964016985.1. Lineage (NCBI taxonomy): Eukaryota > Metazoa > Mollusca > Bivalvia > Lucinida > Lucinidae > Anodontia > Anodontia alba. Next base: position 74,433,299 of record OZ024828.1, read on the forward strand.
TATTTTGCTGACAAGGGAAACATGCCCAAATTTCCAAAGGGCCATAACTTTCGAAATATTTTTCAGAATGTACAAAAAAGTTAATCAGGTGATCTACTCCTCATTACCAATCAATTCACCAAGTTTCAAGTCTCTAGCTCTAACAGTTTTTGAGATATTTTGCTGACAAGATAAAAATGCCCCAAATAACAAAGGGCCATAACTCAATAAGTATTTTCAAAATTTCTTCAAAAGTTAATCAGGTTGTCTACTCATCATTACAAATCCATTTACTAGGTTTCAAGGCTCTAGCTCTAACAGTTTTTGAGAAATTTTGCTGACAAGGTAAATATGCCCAAAAACACAAAGGGCCATAACTCAAGAAGTATTTTTCAAAATGTATTCAAAAGTTAATCAGGTTGTCTACTCATCACTACCAGTCTATTCATCAAGTTTCAAGGCTCTAGCTCCAATGGTTTTTGAGATATTTTGCTGACAAGGTAAAAATGCCCAAAATTACAAAGGGCCATAACTCATGAAGTATTTTTCAGAATTTCTTCAAAAGTTAATCAGGTCATCTACTCATCACTACAAATCCATTTACTAGGTTTCAAGGCTCTAGCTCTAACAGTTTTTGAGATATTTTGCTGACAAGGTAAAAATGCCCAAAATTACAAAGGGCCATAACTCATGAAGTGTTTTTCAGAATTTCTTCAAAAGTCAATCAGGTCATCTACTCATCATTACAAATCCATTTACTTACTAAGTTTCAAGGCTCTAGCTCTAACAGTTTTTGAGATATTTTGCTGACAAGGTAAAAAATGCCCAAAATTACAAAGGGTCATAACTCAAGAGGTATTTTTTCAAAATTTCTTCAGAAGTTAATCAGGTTGTCTACTCATCACTACCAGTCTATTCATCAAGTTTCAAGGCTCTAGTTCCAAAGGTTTTTGAGATATTTTGCTGACAAGGTAAAATTGCCCAAAATTACAAAGGGCCATAACTCATGAAGTATTTTTCAGAATTTTTTCAAAAGTTAATCAGGTCATCTACTCATCACTACAAATCCATTTACTATGTTTCAAGGCTCAAGCTCTAACAGTTTTTGAGATATTTTGCTGACAAGGTAAAAATGCCCAAAATTACAAAGAGCCATAACTCAAGAAGTATTTTTCAAAATTTCTTCAAAAGTTAATCAGGCTGTCTACTCATCACTACCAGTCTATTCATTAAGTTTCAAGGCTCTAGCTCCAACGCTTTTTGAGATATTTTGCTGACAAGGTAAAAATGCCCAAAATTACAAAGGGCCATAACTCATGAAGTATTTTTCAGAATTTCTTCAAAAGTTAAACAGGTCATCTACTCACCACTACAAATCCATTTACAAAGTTTCAAGGCTCTAGCTCTAACAGTTTTTGAGATATTTTGCTGACAAGGTAAAAATGCCAAAAATTACAAAGGGCCATAACTCAAGAAGTATTTTTCAAAATTTCTTCAAAAGTTAATCAGGTTGTCTACTCATCACTGCCAGTCTATTCATCAAGTGAAAAGGCTCTAGCTTCAATAGTTTTTGAGATATTTTGCTGACAAGATTGCGTCTATATTTTTTCAAAGGGCCATAACTCAGAAAAGGGGCATAATCCTGTCAAGAAAAAAACACATGTCAGCTATTTTTTTCATGAGGAATCTATATAAGAAATTTCAAAACAGTAGCATTCACGGTTCTAAAGTTATGCTATGCATCAAAAAGCATGACGAACGAACGGACAGAAGGATGGACGGACGAACAATCCAGAAGCAATATGCCCCTCCAACTTCTTCGAAGGTGGGGGCATAATAAGGAAATGCAGTCAGTTTTTAGCTTTTTATTTCAGTGGTAACAATACATAAACTCTTTCATCATATGCTGCAAGTAAAGCAGATATTATTATTATTATTTTATGGTTTATGTAGCAAAAAACTTCTCAAGAAATATGAACTAATCCCCCAAATTGCACCCCTCTTTCATTGCTTTTCAGTTAAATTCAATACCCCATCCCAACCCAAAAAAGTTCGGTTCATTGCTGTCTGTATTAAGTGATCTTGAGTGTTATGGATATTAAGTGAAACATACTTTAATCAATACCGTCATCCGGGGTGCATCTGAGCAGTTCTGTTAGGCTCTTCATAGGGTTTACGGTATAGATTCGATGGGACTTGGAAACTAGGGGTGTAATGATACACCTACCTCACGATACAATACGTATCATGATACTTACCTCACCATACGATATGTATCGTGATACTTTTTATCAGACAGACAGACAGACACACACGCAGCCTGGCCATACTATAAGCTCACCAATGAGCCTACGGCTCAGGTGAGCTAAAAAGTGGGGTTTATGAGAATATTTGTTGCATAGTTTTGGTAACATGTTGCAAAGCTGTGCCATCCTTTGCAAATAAACTGGGATTCTGTGACTGTCCAAGTTACCACAGTCTGCTAGCCTATAATGTGCAAAAAGAAAGCTTAAAAGATATTAGAACAATGAACAAATTTAATTGTAACTAATGAACAAGAACAGGAATCAAGACTAGATAGCAGAATTCAAGACTAGATAGTGGAATTCAAGACTAGATAGTGGAATTCAATGGTTGTTCGACACAATATAACAGGTAACTTGGCTGAACTTCTTAAGTCCTCAGATAATATTTATAACATAACTTGGCTGAACTTCTTAAGTCCTAAGATAATATTTATAACAGTCTAGCAGCAACCTTCACTGAACAATGAACATCCCAGATAAGAGGAGAAAATTGATGATAAACGGAGGGTTAGATTCTTGGGTTTTGACTCAGGATTTTGCAGGGTTTCCTTTTCAGATGGGTCGACATGTTAGAGGTATTGCCACTACTGTACGACACTGACCCTTTGCAAAATTTGCAAATACTTTTGGTTTTGTCAGTTTCTCGGACTCCTTTGTCGGACGTAATTTGAGTAAATCCAAAATACTGCCATACTGGCGACTTAAAAGAAGCTGGCGGGTCAACCAAGTTCGGTTCTCTGTCTTTCTGGCCCCAAAACATGCTCATTTTCTCCGTTTTTTTTAGCTCGATTCCGCCCCGATCAGCAGTGACAAAAACTTCGGTCAAGGTTATGGATTCGTCCTAATTTTATACCTAAAATGCCTTCATGAAAGGAGCGTTCGACGCCATAAAAATAACTGTAAACTTAATATTTTTTAGATGTCTGACTTTTTTATTTCATTCGAAATCTGTTAATAAACTAATATAGAACCATGTTATGGAAGATATAATCATTAAAACAATATTTCTTTCACGAAAATTGAGATATTTTTATGGGCCAAACAGTCTATTGTTGCGAGTGCTTTTTAGCCGAACGGAATACGGTAGTTGTCGTAAGGCGAAAGAAGACGCTTACATCGATAATTAATGCATCAATAAAGCAAAATTAAGTAGGATTCAACATAAAAACAACATTTAAGCAGTTTCTCTGCTATTTTTATTCTTAATTTTGTCTTTCGAAGAAATTTTGGGTGAACCGAACCGAAATTACCAAAAACGGACCGTGAACCGAATCGCCAGCTTCGTACCGCGGTGAACCCTATTTTTGGTGAATCGTATTTTCAGTGAATCCTTACCCCTCTATTGGAAACTTTTTTTTTTTTCAGTAACAAGCAGGAATAACCATTTTGATGCGCAGACTGATATCTCGCAAGGGATAGGGTACTATTTATCTTGTGGTCGCTTGTTGCCATTTAACAGAAAACAGTAAGCGGATATTTTTTATGTAAGTGACGAAAATTCAGCGTCCGAAAATTTTGAAATGGAAAAAAAATGATCAATTAATAACATAAACAACTAGACAAAGTGCCCAGTGGGGCACGTATACCCCCGACCAGAGCTACCGTCACTTTTTAAAGAGCACAAAGTATGTAGCTTTGACTCTGGAGATGGCAGTTGTATGCTATATGTCATAACATTGAAAAAATTCAATCACACATAATATGAAGCCCTAGACCTCAAAGGTCAGGCACAGGTGCAGGGATTGAGCTAAATATAACTTTAGCCCTATAACTATCACCATATACCAGTGAAATCAATCAGTCTTTATAATATAAGCAAAAATGACATTTGTATGAAAACTCTGTGACCTTGACTTAAAAGCCATGCCCCAGCTTGGGGATGGTGCTGAGAAAAACTTAAGACCTATATATACCATCATGCTTAATATTAATGAAACCAACAAAAGGGTCTTCATAATATCGCTATATAAATCTTAATGAAAATTTTAAGGTGATCTGCCTACTCAATGCCCTCTACATATCGGTAAAGTATCACAAAAATATCTTAAAGAATTTTTAGAGTTATTTCCCGCTCAAGATTTAAATAACTAAGGAAGAAAACTGCAGAATGGAGTCAGTTAGAGTGCCATTCTTGAATGTGATATGCCTACTCAATGTCCTCTACATACTGGTGAAGTATCATGAAAATATCTTAACTGTTTTAAAGTTATGGTTCGCACAAAATTTTTACAATTCTTGAGACAATGGGCGATAACTCATGGACCAAGTCAGTTAGAGTTGTCTTTCTTGTACCTGACACCTATACCAAATGCCCTCTACAACCTGAAAGTTTCCTGAAAATAGCTCCAAGGGTAATTAGGAGTTATGGGGTGCACAATAATGCGTTTATGGACAGACAGATGAATGGACGGATGGATTACATGATAATATAGCTATATCCCCTAAACCTCTCAGTAGGAGGACAAAGAAATTCAACAAAAGGTCTTGATGATATAGCTATATAAACTTAGATGCAAGTTTTTTTACTTTTATATGAAATTTCTAAGTCTGTGACTTTGACCTCAAGGTCATACCCGGGGATGGGGATGATGCTGAGTAAAACTCTAGACCTATATCTGCCAACATGTAAAATATAAATGAAATTCCTCAATGGATCTTGATGGTATAGCTATATAAACATAAACACAAAAATTTTGACTTATTTATGAAAATTCTGTGACCTTGACCCCAAGGTTATCCCCCGGAATAGGGTTGGTGCTGATAAAAACTTAAGCCCTCTATCTACTATCAAGCCAAATATGAATGAAATACATCACAGGGTCTTCATAATATAAGGTCTTATAAACTTAATGTAAAAACTTTGACCCTAAGACAAAATTCAACCGATTGACGGACAGACAAATAGATTCCTTGCTGATAGCTACAATGTATATCCACTCAACCTTTCTGTTAGGGGATAATGAAATTTAACAAAAGGTCATGATGATATGGCTATATAAAGTCAAATGCAAAAATTTTTACTTTTATATGAAAATTCTAAGTTCGTGACCTTGACCTTGGTCACACCCGGGTCGGGAATCATGCAGGGTAAGAATCTAGGCCGATATCTAGCAACATGTCATATATAAATAAAATTCCTCAAGGCTCTTGATGATATAGCTATATAAACTTAAACACAAAAATTTTGACTTTTTTATGAAAATTCTAAGTCTGTGACCTTGACCCAAAGGTCACCCCCGAGGTGGGGATGCTGCTGATAAAAACTTAAGCCCTATATCTACCATCATGCCAAATATGAATGAAATCCATCAAAGCGTCTTCAAAATATGAGGTCTTATAAACTTAACATAAAAACTTTGACCCTAAGACAAAAATAAAGTATGAACAAATACTGCTTCAACGGATGGATGGACAGACAAACAGATTCCTTGCTGATAGCTATATCAGCTCGAACTTTCAATTAGGGGATAATGAAATTTAACAAAAGGTCTTGATGATATGGCTATATAAACTTAAACGCAAAAATTTTTACTTTTATATGAAAATTCTAAGTTTGTGACCTTGACCTCGGTAACACCCTGGGTGGGGATCATGTGAAGTAAGACTCTAGGCCAGTATCTAGCAACATGTCAAATATAAATGAAATTCCTCAAGGGTCTTGATGATATAGCTAAATAAACTTAAACACAAAAATTTTGTCTTCTTTATGAAAATTCTGTGACCTTGACCTCAAGGTCACCCCCAGGGTGAGGATGGTGCTGATAAAAACTTTAGACCTATATATACCATCATGCCAGATATGAATGAAATCCATCAAAGGGTCTTCAAAATATGAGGTCTTATAAACATTAATGTAAAAACTTTGACCCTTAGACAAAAATAAAGTATGAACGAATAATGCTTCAAAGGATGGACGGACAGACGAACAGATTCCTTGCTGATAGCTATATCCGCTCGAACTTTCAATTAGGGGATAATGAAATTTAACAAAAGGTCTTGATGATATGGCCATATAAACTTAAACGCAAAAATTTTTACTTTTATATGAAAATTCTAAGTTCGTGACCTTGACCTCGGTCACACCCTGGGTGAGGATCATGCGGAGTAAGACTCTAGGCCGATATCTAGCAACATGTCAAATATAAATGAAATTCCTCAAGGGTCTTGATGATATAGCTATATAAACTTAAACACAAAAAACTTTGACTTTTTAATGAAAATTCTAAGTCCGTGACCTTGACCCAAAGGTCACCCCCAGGTTGGGGATGGTGCTGATAAAAACTTTAGACCTATATCTACCATCATGCCAAATATGAATGAAATCCATCAAAGGGTCTTCAAAATATGAGGTCTTATAAACTTTAACGCAGCAAAGACTTTGACCCTGTGACGGAAAGACGAACGAACAAATGAACGTACGAACGAATGAACGTACAAATGAACGAACGGAAAAGCGAAAACTATATACCCCCACATACTTTGTATGTCAGGGATATAACAAAAAAACGCCAGCCTCAAGGGATGAAAACATGACACCTGCATGTGCATTTTCGATGAATCGGTCCACACAGGCAATACAAATTGAGGGAAGGGTTGCATACCGTTGTCAGTCGCATACTTTATTTGCTCGATGGCTGAAGTGTGAACTGCCAACACCTGTTTAACTACCGCTTGCTTAGCAAATAACGGTGCTGTTGCATGTGTGAAAAGCACGCGATAGATTACTACTGTTCTTTTAACATGCTAAAGACGGTATGAATAACACTTGGCAGACTTTAGACTTCAGTCAAATAATTCGATCATAATTAGTAGTAGTCCCACGGGAAAAAAACATGCGTCCAGCGGACACGGCTTTGGGAATTTTTAGGAGTCCAGACCCTAATTTATGCATCCAGGGACACAGGATTCTGCGTCCTCGAGAACCCGGAGAAGATATTCTATTTTTTGAGAAATTACAGTACAGCTATCACGATGGTTATATCGTTCGCTCTAATGCGCGATCGCGGAAAAGATTAAATCCCACGCTATTCCCGCGCTTATCCCACGCTAAATCCGCGCTCAGCTCGCGCTGGGATATCATGCAGCGTGAAAACAATCACGCTCGCGCTAGCTTCCACTCTTATCCAGGCTCACCTTATGCAGTCTCAGGTAAAAAATGCTCGAGTTATCTGAACGTAATATTTTGAATATAAAAAAGTATGTGCACATTTCTCCTAACATACATGTACAACAAAATAGAATAATGATTTATAATTGACTTATTATGTTTAGTACGAACACAAATAAACTACAAAGTAATGTGTGATTTTGTAGTGTTTTAGTTGTAATTTTATTCTTCCCAACAGCGAAGCCCGAAAACAATCTGCACAATCTGGTCAGGGTCTTCGTTGTTCGCCTTACGTATTCTACACGGTCCCTAGAAGAATCTTAGCAGAATGTACAGATGCCGACAATCACGTTTCCCCCTAAACCTGACAAATTCTATATTCAGGCTGGCTCATTTTTCTCGTGTCACTTTAGCAGCAGAAATGTCCCTTATCAAACCATCTTATTGTTTGTTTACCAATTTATCATGCTTCTCTTCCAAAGTCGGAAATTCCCGCCTTTCACCCATTATTTTCAAGGTTAGCACGTGCTGCTGCTGCCAAGAAAACTGTTTGAACCTCTGGAGCGCTGCTGAAAATTTTAGAGCAGATGCCAATCTGTTTTCAGTATTTTACAGCAAAAAGGCTGAACTTTTCATGTGAATCGTCTGCCCAGCAAACGGTCCACATGTAATGTCACGCCTTATTTGCCCCGTTATTTGCACTGGAAAATAAAGAAAAAAATATGAAAATGCCGTCTGCTGAATGTGCTGAGTGCTTCAAGTATTAAGGGAGGCCTTAAGGAGTATGGATACATTTCATTTGTCATGGGAGGCAGAAACGGACAGGCTGAAAGGTATCTACACTTCTCGGATCGAGGCCTCTGCGGTTTCTCATGATGACTGGACCAGGGTTAGGGCTGTCCATTTAAATCACCACTTAATGATGCTGGTGATTTGATGTCTTATGTCTCTTTCAACATAAATTATTTAAGTCATACCGAGATTATAGAAAGCGGCGTCTGATCAGGGTCTTCACTATTTGCAAAAAAAACAACAAAAAAAAAAACAAACAAAAAAAAAAACAACAAAAAACAGTTTAGCCATTATTCTCTAGCAATACCTAAATCTAATAGCCGGATGCACCCAAAATGGATGGTGTCTCTCTCTCTCTCTCTCTCTCTCGCAAATATGATATGCCTCCTTTCGAACTATAAGTTGTTAGCACTGACTTTATTGAAAAGAATGTTATCGCACCGGCGGGAATGGAACGCGAGACCAGATCGCAGATTTGATCCTTGATCCCTACAGATTGTGCGGTTTATTAGTAAACACACATGTATTTGCTATGGTCATTCGCTCCTTCTACTGCTTCAAGATTGGCAGTTACAAGTTTCTGACAGAAGGGTGTTCAGTGAACTGGTTAACCGCTAATGTAATAAGCCTGCCCCCTCTTCATCCCATTTCGGATGGGCCCCGACTTGTAAAGCAATTGCAGTTACCTCCCGCTCCCTTTAGTCAACTGCAGTTAGCTCCCTTAAAATAGTAAAACCTGCAGTGTGAGGACTTTGCCCGGCATTTGTCACGGTACAAATAAATATTATGTTATGTTATTTGCTTCCAGTATATACATTTAAAACATTATATTTAAAGGCTTACAGAGTATTCTTCAGAACTTTCGTTCTCATGTAAAGTGTTCTGTTTTTGTAACTTCAACATCCGATATGCAAAACCAAGACCTCAATTTATTTACCGAATAAAACAGACGCACACATAAATCTAGCATCGGCGGGGAAGCGTCTTCAAAATGATATATATTATATACCCTTGCGGACATTCTAGGCAGAGTCTTCCTGGGTAGAAAGCAATGCTAAGTTATGAAGATAAAGTGTCTTGCTCAAGGACACAACACTTGGTGCTCCCGGGTATCGAACACGAAATTTCTAGATTACCACTCAGGGCCAATTCAATAGACGACAAATAAACGGTTATTTTTTTTATTTCCCAGAAAACAGCAGATTTGACATTTCATGCAATAGAAAACAGGATTTGACATTTCATGCAATGGACACAATTTGCATGAAATGTCAAATTGAAGAATGAGAAAAATATTTCAAAATGTCTGTTGAAAATTTTACTCAGAGTGCTGCGTTAAGGTTTGCACAAACACTAGGCGCGTGAGTGTGTGTATGGCAAAACCAACAATAAAATTTGTACGAAGAGTCAGGTCAGCCTGCACACTCTGAGCCTGCACATCAGTAGTCTGATTAGAGCCTTCGCTAATCAGATGTACCTCCTATAATCTCTGGATGTAACAAAACGTCTTGTGCGACAAGCGAATACTCGGGTGAGTCTGCACAACTGCACATTCTGATCAGAGCATTCGCTGATCGTATTTACCTTCGATAGCCGGACTGTCCAAAGCGGGATCAACAGTGTGACTGCAATAGCACATTCTGATCAGACCTTGGGGTGTGTATGTGTGTGTGTGTGTGTGTGTGTGTGGGGGGGGGGGGGGGGGGCGGTAACTTTGGGATAATTTTGGTACGGGTGTGCGAGCCAGTATTTCAAAACCTACCCTATTCATATACCTGGCCTTTGAAAACAAGAGCTGTCGGAGGACAGCGAGCTCGCCTGCTGGGTACATTTTATATTGTAACATTTTTATCATTAAGCCATATAATATAGCTCACACTGACCTAGATGTATTTGTATGTAAATCATTTTGTCACTTAGATATAATAATCCAGGTATGACAATTCTCCATAAAATAGTAATAAAAATAAAAGGCAAAATCACTGAAGCATGAAATATAGGTCACAATGACCTAGATATAGTAAGTGGTCATTCATTGGGTCACATGGAACTAATATCCCAGGTGTGACATTTATCCAACAAATATTCAAGATATAAGGCAAAATCACTGAACCATGAAATATAGGTCACACCAACAGAGATATATTTTGACGTCAATAATCGGGTCACAAGGAACTAATATCCCAGGTGTGACATTTATCCAACAAATAGTATTCAAGATATAAGGCAAAATCACTGAACCATGAAATATAGGTCACAATGACCTAGATATAGTAAGTGGTCATTCATTGGGTCACATGGAAGTAATATCCCAGGTGTGACATTTATCCAACAAATAGTATTCAAGATATAAGGCAAAATCACTGAACAATGAAATATAGGTCACACCAACAGAGATATATTTTGACGTCAATAATCGGGTCACAAGGAACTAATATCCTAGGTGTGACATTTATCCAACAAATAGTATTCAAGATATAAGGCAAAATCACTGAACCATGAAATATAGGTCACACCAACAGAGATATATTTTGACGTCAATAATCGGGTCACAAGGAACTAATATCCCAGGTGTGACATTTATCCAACAAATAGTATTCAAGATATAAGGCAAAAACACTGAACCATGAAATATAGGTCACAATGACCTAGATATAGTAAGTGGTCATTCATTGGGTCACATGGAACTAATATCCCAGGTGTGACATTTATCCAACAAATAGTATTCAAGATATAAGGCAAAATCACTGAACCATGAAATATAGGTCACAATGACCTAGATATAGTAAGTGGTCATTCATTGGGTCACATGGAACTAATATCCCGGGTGTGACATTTATCCAACAAATAGTATTCAAGATATAAGGCAAAATCACTGAACCATGAAATATAGGTCACAATGACCTAGATATAGTAAGTGGTCATTCATTGGGTCACATGGAACTAATATCCCAGGTGTGACATTTATCCAACAAATAGTATTCAAGATATAAGGCAAAATCACTGAACCATGAAATATAGGTCACAATGACCTAGATATAGTAAGTGGTCATTCATTGGGTCACATGGAAGTAAAATCCCAGGTGTGACATTTAACCAACAAAAAGTATTCAAGATATAAGGCAAAATCACTGAACCATGAAATATAGGTCACAATGACCTAGATATAGTAAGTGGTCATTCATTGGGTCACATGGAAGTAATATCCCAGGTGTGACATTTATCCAACAAATAGTATTCAAGATATAAGGCAAAATCACTGGACCGTGAAATGTAGGTGACCTTGACCGTAAAATGTAGGTCACCATGAGCTTCACTCTCTTACACTTAAACTGATGTCACATAGTTAGCTGATGTATAACCAGTTGTGTCTATAACCTGTAGGCATATAAGATTTTACAAATGTGTCCTAGATTTTGACCCCTAGCCCCACCCCAAGGCCCACCCTGAGGTATGAACCCAGGGGTATGTTCTTTTGGAATCTCAGAAGACTCGTCCAGGTACCCAAATTCTAAATATGAATGCTCTATGAGGAGTGAAAGTCAAGATATAAGAATTTGAAAAACTTTAACACAGTATTACAAAGGTGTCCTAGATTCTGACCCCTAGCCCCACCCAGGGGCATGAACCCAGGGGTTTATTCTCTTGGAATCTCAGAAGACCCTCCAAGGTACCTAAGTTCCAAATTTGATGCCTCTGTGAGGAGTGACTGTTGAGATATAAGCATTTGAAAAACTTTAACACAGTGTGACGGGAACGGGAACGCAAACGCAAACGCAAACGCAAACGCAAACGCAAACGAAAACGCAAACGCAAACGCAAACGTGGACGACCGGGGTGACTACAATAGCTCTCCTTGTACTTCGTACAGGCGAGCTAAAAACGGACCCATTCATATACTTGATCATCTAAAATGTTGACCTATTCTTTGATTTTTTTTGTACCCACTTTTTTGCTGGTTGTTACACAAATATCACAGTCAATTCATGTAATACCAAGAGGATAAGCAGCCTCGAAAAATCTCTGAGCAAAAAACATGTGCATATACAAGGATGTCAGAACAAGAGGCCCACGGGCCACGATTCGCTCACCTGAGTGACATAGCCACTGCAGACATGCAGATGTTATGCAACATTTATCCAATCCTATCATCGCAACTAATGAAAATATCATCATTTGAGCAGTTCTTAGTTTTGAAGAAGAATATATGGGCCTGACAGTCAATGGAGCATGATCATTAATAAACTATCAATCAGATTTCAACAGAAGGATCAATGTGAAATTTGGTGGAAATTGGCTAAGCGGTTTCTGAAGAATCGTGATTTTATACATGTAAACAGCACAGTGGCAGGGACATATTATAAATATAAACCAGATGATGGCCATCTTAGATTTCCAATCAGAACAATTTTAACTACTGTTGATCTACAAGTCACTTCGATACTTTCAATATAAATGTATATGGCCCACACAAATAGGGAAGCAAATTTGACCTTGGAGGTAAAAAGATCAAATGTCAACATAAACCATCATTAGAGCAATTTTGGTAGATCTCCTGTCCCCTATAATTTGTGCAAAGATTAGGACCCAGGGCTTATTTGGTTATGGAGAAGAAGATTTTTAAAGGTTTTTACCATATATTGGCATGGCAGCCATTTTGATCAATGGACCATACCCATTTTAGCAATCTTTCATTCTCCTGCCCACGGAGGCTCCGCATGAAATTTGAGCAACACTGGCCCGGAGGCTTCAGAGGAAAAGCCATTTGAAATTATCAACATTTTTTCCATACAAATGTATGGCGCCCATACAAATGCATACAGAAGCAAACTTGACCTCGCCGTAAAAAGGTTAAATGTCAATGTATGACAATTATTTTAGCAACTTTGGTAGACCGCCCGTTCCAGATGATATATGCAAAGATTCAGCCACAAGCCATCCTCGGTTTTGGAGAATAAGATTTTTAAATGTTTTTTCCCATGCAAATGCATAAGGAAGCAACTTGACCTTGCCGTAAAAAGGTCAAATGTCAATGTATGACCATTATTTTAGCAACTTTGGTAGACCCCCTGTCCCCGATGATTTATGCAAATATTCAGCCCCAAAGCATCCTCTGTTCTAGAGAAGAAGATTTATAAAGGTTTTTACCATATATGGGCATGGCGCCCATCTTGGTCAATGAACCGTGACCATTTTAGCAATCTTTTGTTCCCCCTACCTAAGGAGGCTCCATATGAAATTTGAGCAAAATTGGCCCAGAGGCTCCAGAGAAGAAGTTGTTTGAAATTCTGAACATTTTTCCCATACAAATGCATAAGGAAGCAAAATTGACCTTAACGTAAAAAGGTCAAATGTCAATGTATGACCATTATTTTAGCAATTTTGGTAGCCCTCTTGTTCCTGAAGATATATGCAAAGATTCAGCCATAAGGCATGCTCAGTTTTGGAGAAGAAAATTTTTAAAGGTTTTTCCCATACAAATGCACAGGGAAGCAAACTTGACCTTGCCGTAAAAAGGTCAAACGTCAACGTACGACAATTCTTTTAGCAATGTTGGTAGACCTCCCGTCCTCGATCATTCCTGCCAAGGTTCAGCCCAAAGGCATTCTCGGTTCTGAAGGAGAAGATTTTTAAAGGTTTTTACCATATATGGGCGTGGCGGCCATCTTGGTCAACGGACCGTGACCATTTTAGCAATTTTTTGTTCCCCTACCCTAAGGAGGCTCCATATGAAATTTGAGCAAAATTGGCAAAGAGGCTCCAGAGGAGAAGTTGTTTGAAATTCTGGTAATTTTTCCCATACAAATGCATAAGGAAGCAAAATTGACCTTAACGTAAAAAGGTCAAATGTCAATGTACGACCATTATTTTAGCAATTTTGGTAGCTCTTCTGTTCCCAAAGATATATGCAAAGATTCAGCCATAAGGCATGCTCGGTTTTGGAGAAGAAGATTTTTAAAGGTTTTTCCCATACAAATGCATAGGGAAGCAATTTGTTTGTTTGATTTGGGCTTAACGTCGCTTTCAACCTTTTTCAGTCATATCGCGACGGTGTCTGGATGTGACAGGGAGCTCAATGCTCACTTTTAGAGTGCTGCCTCACTGAAATATCACGCCCCAGACACTTTGACATGATATTCCACCCAGTCACATTATACTGACACTGAGCTGACCAGTTCTAGCTCTACTTTCTTAATGCTGAGCGCCAAGCGAAAGAGCAGCTAGTACCATTTTTAAAGTCTTTGGTATGACCCGGCCGGGGATCGAACCCGCAACCTCCCGGTCACAAAGCGGACGCTCTACCACTGAGCCACTGTGCCGGTCATAGGGAAGCAAACTTGACCTTGCCGTAAAAAGGTCAAACGTCAACGTACGACAATTCTTTTAGCAATTTTGGTAGACCTCCCGTCCCCGATGATTCCTGCAAAGGTTCAGCCCCAAGGCATTCTCGGTTCTGGAGAAGAAGATTTTTAAAGGTTTTTACCATATATGGGCGTGGCGGCCATCTTGGTCAACGGACCGCGACCATTTTAGCAATTTTTCGTTTCCCCACCCTAAGGAGGCTCCATATGAAATTTGAGCAAAATTGGCTCAGCGGTTTCAGAGGAGAAGTCGTTTGAAAATGTTAACGGACAGACGGACGGACGGACGGATGGACGACGGACGAAAAGTGATCACAATAGCTCATCCTGAGCAGAGCTCAGGTGAGCTAAAAATGGGCCCTTTCACATAGGAATCCAAAAAAACCTTGTACGGACATAGACAGCCCAGTCAAAACTATTTCGGTCTTGTCGAGCCCGCACACATTTCCAGGGCAGGCAGACATTAGCTGTTAATCATTTCAGCAGAAACTGACAACTGCCCTTCTTTTCTTTCATATAAGTCGACGAGTGAGCCTACTTTTGGAGTCATGGCCCTTTGAACATCGAGAATATCATACTGATTTCTGTAATATATTTGTGTTCACTCTGTAACTTGAAAACAATTCAAGATATTTTCTTGAAACTTTATTAATTTATTAACAGAGTTATGACACTTGCTTGATGTTAGTACAGTGGCGGGGCATGGTGCAATATCTGCGACCCATTTATAAAATATTTAACAGTATGAAATATTAGGAAAGGGTGCCTCGGAGTCGGTGGTGTAATGGTAAAGCTGCTCGCCTTGTAACCCATGCAGGGGTCATGAGTTCGATCCCAGGCTTCTTCAGTCTTTCATATGAGACTTTAAAAGGCCCCCATCTCTCCATGACCTACATGTAACTGTTAGTTGGACGTAAAACACTCACTCACTCATCTGAATTGTCATTAGCTTGAAGGTGAAAGACACCTTCTGAAGACACCAATATTGGCTTTAATTAAGAAAAGCATACACTCGGAGAATGATCTTGAAAAGCCCAGAGGCCAAAGAAGCTCATACAAACAGCGAAGACTGATTCGCAGGTTGATCTTAGTATTCACTGGTCGTCCTAAAAGTGTTTTCCAAATTGTCATGATTCCTGTTCCCCCAAATTAGTTTCATTCCCTTGTTCTCTGCGGCGTCTAATCTGGGTCTATACTGTTTGCATAGGCCTATCTGTTCTAATCAGACCTGTTACCGATTACATACAAATGTATTCGATTACAATTACAATTACTTTGTAATTTCATGATTACAGATTACAATTTCAATTACATCTCTCCTGAATGTAATCAATTACAATTACAATTACATTGCACTGTAATTGATTACAATTACAATTACTTCTTGTTGTTCCGTGTTTAAAAAAATTATAGTTTAAATTAATAATCTGTTTTATTGTTCTTTCAAAGCTTCATGCTATATCTTCTGACAAGATGTTATTCATATTCTTTATACCATATATTCATTTTTTTTATGATATTCCATTTACTATACATTTTCTATGACGTATGTTAATTTTTTACTCTTCCTCTTGGTACCATGAGGTGGTTCAAAGACATAGTGCTTGGCTTTTGTTGTACTCCCTGGGGTGCAATATAATTCTGTCAGGCTGTTCATCTTAAGCATTGATATATAAAAATGAAAACAACAATGGTATTAAATCAAGTTTTCATCTGTTATGAATAAGTTTAATTTGCATAAGCAGCATTATTAAGCTTCATGGAACAAAGGAAAGAATCCCTTCTCTATCTAAAAATGTAGTGTGGTGGTTGATCGGGTGGGGGAGAGGGGGGGGGGGGGGACAAAAAAAATCAATCTTGGCCTGGGGCTGTACAGTTTAAAATTTGCAGTGAATAAGTTTTGTTAGGACATTGCTTTACCTGTCAGTAGACCAGATAAGAGGAGTAAATTGCTGATAATTGAAGGATAATTTTCCTTATCTTTCAATGAAAACATATGTTGTGGGTACTCATTTGAACCATCTCATCAAGATGGTTCAAATGAGTACCCACAACATATTTCACTGAGAGATAGGGAAAATTATCCCTGAATTATCACTAATGTACTCCTCTTATTTGGTCCTCTGCCTGTATGAAAGAACCAGCTCAAAACCTGTCAATGTCCTCAGGCAATATGTCAAAACTTAACACAGGTACTTTACAGAAGGGCCAGTTTTAGTAAATGCCATAATTAATTCAAGTATTTGGATACTTGATAAATAGGCATATGCAAACAATGAAGAAAAAGTACATCAGGGTCTACATCCTTTCAAATTCAAATGTCATTGTTTAGATGCAGAAATATATGACAAGACCACACTCCCAACTATAAATTATGACAGGTCAACTTTAGCCACTTAACAATTGTCCAAATGTATATAACTTTTACAGTAGGTAATCTGACATGAGAGACATTGTTGACAGCATGCACACAATAAACATGAAATTATATAAGTCAGTAAGTTACTGTAAAAACACTAAAATTTTCATTTTCCATATTACATGTGTGGAGACAGTGAAGGCTCTGGTGGGACTGCACAAATTCAAAGCTGCATCTGAAATGCCTCTTTTGGCACATGCCTTTATCATTATCACATGAATTGGTCAATTCTGAACTGGATCTGCATTTTGCTAACTTTAATATTCCAAAGATAAGAAACGTTAATTCACTATCAGTCTATCACTATTTCATAAAATATCTATAATGGTGGCTAGTAAATTAAACAACCTACATATATACAATCTGCTTTTCACACATTTCTTGAAACTAATTGGCATGTACAGCAGCTTCAAAGAAAACTACTTTAAGTAATTAAATGTTTGCCAATTTGATTACTTTGATTATTTGCTAATCCATATCAGCAAATCCATGTGTGAAACTTCAATTTCCTTTTGATCTCGAAGATGTATTTTTTAAATTTTCTTTTATCTCAAAGATGTATTGATTGTTTTAAACAAACAAATACAGAGTCATTAAGTCATTAAATGTATACAAATCAAAATAATTATCTCCAATATTCTTGTTTCTTGTCAAGTTGTCATACCAGAAATGAATTTTTTTTTTCAATTCTTTCCTTCTGACTTATTTTATTTAAATATCCATATTGTAATCGTATTGTAATCGTCAAAGTAATCATGATTACAGGCTGTTTTGCAATGTAATCGATTACAATTACAATTACTTGTAATAATAAAAATCAACGATTACAGATTACATTTAGATTACTCAAAACCTGTAATTGATTACAAGTAATCACGATTACTGATTACAATTACAACAGGTCTGGTTCTAATACTTAGGTTCTTTATATTTTTAATACGTGCCAGTTTTGTGTGCATTTCTGATGAGAAAAGGCTCTATAAATTAAGTTGTGTTTTTCTCCCGAAGCGGTTTCCCGCCACGATTTCAAGTGACGTTACCGATGCGAGCACGTGGTTTCTTCATGCGGGGCAAGGGAAAGAATGTTGCTTTGTGACTGTTGCATTTCCTGGGTATTTTAATAATCCTAATGTTCTCATGATGATGTAAAAGAATAACAGTGCCAATATTTATTTATACCCTGGTAAATGCGGGTAAGGCCCTCACTCTAGGTTTTACTGTTTAAAGGGAGCTAATTGCATATGCCTTGATAATGAACTTTACGAGTCGAACACAGCATTTTTTTTTTTTTATGAATCAGGGGCGGATCCCGGATGATTTCTGAAAGGGGTTCGATTTGATCTAATTTCTGTACTTACTCTACGTATTCGGACAGACATGCCTGAGCAAACAGTGTAGACCCAGATCAGACGCCACAGAATGCATTTAAAACCTTCACTGAAACGGTGATGTATTTAACCAGAGATTTGTAATCTCTTCAAGAACTGAAGTTTACATGTACATGCCTGTTTGTCACAACAAACGGCAAAATCTGACCGCCCTTGCATCGGAAGATGATCTGAGTCTTCACTGGTCGCACGTCTTATGTCCTTAACGTGTTTCCAAATTTCCATGTTCCCTGTTCCCCCTCATTAGTTCCATTCCCCTTTTCTCTGCGGCATCTGATCTGTGTCTACACTTTGCATAGGCCTTTCTGTCCCAATACTTAGGTTCTACTTTTAATACATGCCAGTTTCATATGCAGTTCTGACGAAAAAAATTCTCTATAATTTAACGCACATACAGGGTTAGAAATTAACAGTAGCAAGTAGCAAATTTGCTACCTAAAAATTCAGTTTGCTACCTGGTAAAACTGTTGGTAGCAAAAAGTTGCTACCTGGTACAGTGCCCTGAACACTATCAACTTTGTGTTGTGAATGTCCTCAGTGCAAATTAGGCTTGTTGTTTCATTTTTTTTGTCTGCTAAGCAGACAGTTCACATGTATGTCAATCCTGATTTTTGCTGAAGTAGAAAAATACTTTGAAAATGCTGTCTGCTAAATATGCTTAGCTTGTGAAGGTTTAACCCATGACACGGGGGCAACATCTTTTGCTGCCATGTAGATGCATTTTGCTACCTACTTTCAGACCAGGTAGCAACTACTTGCTACTTATAAAAAAAGTTAATTTCTAACACTGACATAAATGTGTTTTTCTCTTAGCGGTATCCGCCTCGCTTTCTCGTGACGTTACCGTTACGAGCACGCGGTTTCTTCATGCGGGGCAAGGGAATGTGACTGTTGCATCTTCAACCTAGACTCGTCCGTAAAAAGAACTCGTCTCCACTGCCTCATTGGCAATAGCCTGGGCAATATGACCGCAGTAAGGTATAGGGATGAGATCCCCCCGCAACTCTCGCACAACTAAGGACTGCATTGATCGATGAATGGAATAACATCCCGATGCGAACTGTCAATGTTTTGGTTAACTCTATCCAAAGGAGAATTAGGGCAGCAAGAGGGGGGCACACCCGATATTGATTTTCAGTTTGATTTTGATTTCAATATTTAGGGGGGTAGCTACCAATGAACTTCAATAACTCGAGACTTGTTGATCACAAACCAATGAAATTTGGAACTTTTGTTCCATACATGTACCGTTTTGTAATCATAGTAAAATATTTAACAAAGTTTTTCAAACTTGAATGAAATTTAGGAATAAAATTTACCCTGCGTTTCTTTTTCCTTTCAGTATATTTGGTGTTCCCTTGGTCCACAGAAAACCCCATAGCCCCATTCACTGTTCGAGCATGTAACATGGGCCGCAACAAAGCTCCATAAGAAAAAGTACTGGATTCTGTCGCTTAGTCTGGTCCGGCCAACAAGTGGGCATGGCATGGTCATTTTTACTTAATGTGCCGTAGAAAACAAAACAAACACTCAAAAATCACAAAGAGAATCAAACATCTGCCCCCAATCCACAAATTACGTATTTATGTTTGGTATTCCTGTAACCCTTTTCCCATGCAACAACAGCACGCGCTCAATATAAATGGCGTACTATGGTAAAAGACCAGGAAATTCTCACTCGCGTGCAGCAAACCGCACATGTCAATATAAATTTACTTGAAGGGGCGCTTCTGCTATCAAAGAGGCATTGAATCAATAAGACAGACCATGTGAAAAGGGTGTCTGTCACACAAAAACACACTTTACGAACACAAGGGGCCATAGAAGCTAACGACAATTCAAATGAGTGAGTTTTTTTACGTCCCACTAACAGCTAGGTCATACGGAGGTGTGGACCTTGGTTTAACTCCAAAAGTAGGCTCTGTCGTCAAAGTATATGAAAGAAAAGAAGGGCAGTTGTCAGTTTCTGCTGAAATGATTAATAGCTTATGTGCGCGCTTGACAAGACCGAAATAGTATTGACCGAGCCGTTTAACTCCAGTTCAAACCAAAATCACGTTGATACAAAATTCTTATGTCTGAAGTATGATTTACAATGTATGTACTTTGAACCGGACAAAACCTACAATACTACAATGTACGTGCAACCAGCAAAGACTCAGGTCAGTCTGTGCATCGATCCACTATATAAAGCAATCTTCTTGCATACTGTACGATCAGCGAAGGGTCTGATCAGAATGTGCTGTTGCAGTCACACTGTTTATCCCGCTTTGGACAACCCGGCTATCGAAAGTAAATACGATCAGCGAATGCTCTTATCAGAATGTGCAGTTGCGCAGACTAACACGAGTCTTTGCTCGTTGCACAAGACGTTTTGTTATTCCCAGTGATCATAGGAGGTACATACCGGCGATTAGCGAAAGCTCTGATCAGACTACTGATGTGCAGTCTCAGAGTGTGAAGGCTTGTCCGTCTCTTCGTACAAGTTTTATTGTAGGTTTTGCCATGCGCGATTTGTTTGTGCAAACCTTAATGCTTAGCATGCTGTTACAATTTTCAGCAGACGACATTTTGAAATATTTTTCTCATTCTTCCAAGAGTACAGGATTTGCATTTCATGCAAACTGTCTCCATTGCATGAAATGTCAAATCTTGTTTTCTTGGTAATGAAAAAAAAATTAAAGAGTTCAATTTGTCATCTGCTGAATTAGCCCAGAGAGCCCATTTTGAAGATGCTTACCCGCCGATTCTAGGTTTATACAATGCGTCTCTTTTACTTGTTAAATTACGGTCTTGGTTTTGGATATCGAATGTTGAAGACACAAAAAAAAGAAAAAAATTACATGGAAACGAAAGTTCTGAAAATTGCTGTATAAGCCAATAAATAAAATGATATTAATGTATTATACTGTAAGAGAATAATGTAACATAATATTCATTTGTACCCTGATAAATGCGGGGTAAGGTTCTCACACTGCAGGTTTTACCATTTTAAGGGAGCTACCTGCAACTGACTTAAAAGGGAGTTAACTGCAATTGCTTTACGAGTCGGATCTATGCGATATGGAATGGGGAACAGCATTTTTTTATGAATCCCGCAAATAAAGAGGGGGCATGCTTATACAATAAGCGGTTAACCAGTACACTGAACCGGTCACACGAATCACCGAAATACCGGAATACTACCGAAATACCGGAATACCCGTGAAAAATATAGATATACCTGTGAAAGACGCCTATTAAAGACACCCATATTGGCTTTAATTAATCAATTAAGTAATATTATGTCAACCTAATGGAAAAAGGGATAATATTTTAACCTCAATTAATTTGCAAATTGTCTTTGAGGTATTTTTTATTTTTTTTTTTTATTTGAAAACATTGTTGATAGTCCGCTAAATCAGAGCCGGAATACGACCGGAATACCCGTGAAAAACGTAAATTACCTACACTTCAAACGAAAAGTACATACGACTTTTTTGTATAAAATATTTATCAATTGAGTGAATAATTTGTTCCGATTGATTTAGTTATGTATGATGTATATAAAAAAATATATATGGCCAGTAGTAAGTCTCAAACACAACACACCGAAAGTTAATCATTTACGAATGTTTGAAAGTTACGCAGATTAAACAACCAATGCAATCAAGATGAGTAACGTCATCCTTACATCCATGGAGCTTGTATGAATATTATTTTAAATATTGATATAAATAATGTGTTCCAGCAGCACGCCTTTATAAATACATGTATGAGAATCGTTGCATCAATCTGTGTAAATATTACCCCGAATACATCGCGAAATTTTATATATAGCGCTCTCCCCGCAAAAAAAAAAAAAAAAAAAAAAAAAAAAATACTTTGCAGGTGCTGCTGCTGCCAAGAAAATAGTTTGAACCCCCGAAGCACTGCTGAAAGTTCTAGAGGAGATGTCGATCTAACTGTTTTAGTATTTTACGGTGAAAATTAGGATGAACATTTCTTTTGAATCGTCTGCCCCAGCAGATGATTCACATGTAATATCACGCTTAATTTACACAGGAAAATAAGAAAAAAAAATGTAAATGCCGTCTGCTGATTATGCTAAGCGCTTCAAGGGTTAAAGTAGGGATACATTTCATTTAACAAGGGAGATAGAAACGGACACGCTGGAATGTACATGTATCTACACTGCTCGGATCGAGGCCTGGACGGTTGATGATTGGACCAGGGATACGACTGTCCATTAAAAACAGTTCAGCCATTTTTCTATGAATAACCAAACCTCATAGCCGGATATACCTGAAATGAACCAGCCAGAATCTTACAAGTTTTGCAAACTCTCTCTCTCTCTCTCTCTCTATTTCTGGAAAGCTCCTTCGTTATACCCTCATATAAATATAACACGTCTCCTTTCCAGCTATAAGTTGTTTGCACTGACTTCATTGGAAAAATGATATCGCACCGGCGGGAATCGAACGCGATTCGATCCCCACTTAACATGAAACACATTTGTATTTGCTACGGTCATTCGCTTCTTCCACTGCTTCAAGATTGGCATTTACAAGTTTTTGGAGGAAGAGGGTTCAGTAATTCAGCGCGATTCGTAAAAAAAATGCTGTTCCCCATCCCGTTTCGCATGGGCCAGACTCGTAAAGCAATTGCAGTTAACTCCCTCTTAATAGTCAGTTGCAGTTAGCTCCCTTAAAAGAGTAAAACCCTGCAGTGTGAGGACGTTACCCCGCATTTACCAGGGTACAAATGAATATTGTTCTGTTATTCTCTTACTGTATATACATTAATAACATTATCTTTAATGGCTTATAGAGCAATCTTCAAACATTTCGTTTCCATGTAAAGTGTTCTGTTTTTGTGTCTTCAACATTCGATATGCAAAACTAAGACCGTAATTTATTTAACGAGTAAAAGAGACGCAGGTATAAACCTAGCATCGGCGGGAAAGCATCCTCACATAATATTGTCATGTGTCTTCGCGGACATTCTAGGCAGTGTCTTCCTGGGTAGAAACCAATACTAAGATGCGAGGATAAAGTGTCTTGCTCAAAGACACAACACTTGGTGCTCGCGGGTATCGAATTACCACTATCTGGGCTAATTCAGTAGATGACAAAAAAATTTAAAAAAAATCGTTATTTGTTTTATTACCAAGAAAACAAGATTTAATATTTCATGCAATGGAGACAATTTGCATGAAATGCAAATCCTGTTTTCTTGGAAAAATGATAAAAAATATTTCAAAATGTCTGTTGAAAACTTTACCCAGAATGTTAAGCGTTATGGTTTGCAGAAACAAATCGCGCATGGGTCTGTGCATGGTAAAACCTATAATAACTTGTACGAAGAGACGAATTAGCCTGCACACTCTGAGCCTGCACATCAGTAGTCTGATCAGAGCCTTCCCTATCGTATGTACCGCCTACAATCTATGGGTTTAACAAAACGTCTTGTGCGACGAGCGAAGACTCCGGTCAATCTGCGCAACTGCACATTCTGATCAGAACATTCGCTGATCGTATTTACCTTCGATAGCCGGGCTGTCCAAAGCGGGATAAACAGTGTGACTGTAACATCACATTCTGATCAGATCCTTCGCTGATCGTACAGTATGCACCTTCTTCGGACTCCGGGCTATCCAAGAATCTTGCTTTATATAGTGGGTCGATGCACAGACTGACCCGAGTGTTTGCTAGTCGCACGTGCATTGTACAATAGTACGTTTTGTCGTCTGGTTCATTGTAAGAAGATTGTAAATCATACTAGTACCGACGTAATTTTACTGGGACGTAAAAAAAACTCATTCACTCATTTGAATTGTCATTAGCCTCTCTTGCCCCTTGTGTGCGTAAAGTGTATTTTTTGTGTGACAGACACCCTTTTCACATGGGCTGTCTTATTGATTCAATGCCTCTTTGATAGCAGAAGCGCCCCTTTAAGTTGATTAATATTGACATGTGCGGTTGCTGCACCCGAGTGAGAATTTCCCGGTCTTTTACCATAGTACGTCATTTATACTGAGCGCGTGCGGTTGTTGCATGGGAAAAGGCAGTTACAGGAATACCAAATATAAATATGTAATTCGTCCACTGGGGGCAGATGTTTGATTTTCTTTGTGATTTTTGTGATTTTCATGTGTTTGTTTTGTTTTCTACAGCATATTAGTAAAAATGACCATGCCGGACCCACTTATGTGGCCGGAGTAGACTAAGCCGAAGAATCCGGTACTTTTTCATATGGAGCGTTGTTGAGGCCCATCTTTCGTGCTCGAACAGTGAATGGGGCTACCGGGGTTTTCTTTGGACCTAGGGAGCACCCAAATATATTCAGGGAACAAGGCAGCATTGTTTAATATTTTAAGAAAACAAGGGAACTGACCTAATTTTGGTGGATCGGAATGCGGGAATTTGGAAAACACATTTGGGATAATAAGACTTTTGCGACCAGCGCAGACTCAGATCAACCTGCGCATCCGCATGAGCGTGGACGATATAACCTTCACCCAGACTGTTCTATATGGTGGAAAAATGTCTCCGGGACAACATTACGATTCCGAGTAACTTCGCACAACTTTGCATAACACATACTTTGCGCGGACTTGCGAGTGTTGTCCGCCGAATATTACGTTTACTCGGTTTGATTCCGAGTATTTGGGGGAAGTCCGCAAAACGCCGATATTCGGGGTAAAGAGTTTTTTGTTTTTGTTTTTTTTTTACCTGTGTGTGTTTTTTCGTTTGAAGTGTAGGTAATTCACGTTTTTCACAGGTATTCCGGTCGTATTCCGGCTCTGATTTAGCCGATTATCAGCAATGTTTTCAAATAAAAAAAACAAAAAAACTTCAAAGACAATTTGCAAATTATTTTAGGCTAAAGTATTATCCCTTTTCCATTAGGTTGACATAATATTAATTGATTAATTAAAGCCAATATTGGTGTCACAGGTATACCTATATTTTTCACGGGTATTCCGGTATTTCGGTAGTATTCCGGTATTTCGGTGATTCTCCAGAAACTTGTAACTGCCAATCTAGAAGCAGTGGAAGGAGCGAATGACCGCAGCAAATACATGCGTTTCATGATAAATCACAACAATCTGTGGGGATCGAATGCGCGATCTGGACCATCGGAGATTAATGTGTCCACCTCCAAGGCATTATTCTTGTTTTTTGTTTGATGATGCTCGTTGATCTCCAAATAAAAGCCTCAAAGATAGTAGAAGCGCCCTTTTAAATACCCAGGTACAAGGTAAGAAATAAACAAACAGAAATACGTTATTTTTTTTTCTTGTTTTATTAATTAATTCCTTTTTTCATTTC
This sequence comes from Anodontia alba, assembly GCA_964016985.1. Classification (NCBI taxonomy): domain Eukaryota; kingdom Metazoa; phylum Mollusca; class Bivalvia; order Lucinida; family Lucinidae; genus Anodontia; species Anodontia alba. The sequence continues at coordinate 74,458,965 of OZ024828.1, forward strand.
TTGTTTTTTTTTTTTGTTTGTTTTGTTTTTAATCTCTATGTAGAAAAATTTCGGTATTTATTCAGTGGCAAATCAGCCAAATGAAGCAAAATAAAGGTTCCAATTTCTTCCCCATGCAAACTCCGAAAATTCGGAGCTGTCAATCATTCTGATGTCACTAATCTTTCATTGGGAGCTCACCAGGATAAACTTTTGCCCACCGTGGAGTTCTACAGGTAAGTGGGTGGTTTTGCGGAGGGAACTCGGCGGAAACGCGGTTGGCGAAAAATCTGTCGCGGAGGGAATTGGAGTGGGGTATCGGGAGGAACCGCGGTGGGCTAAAAAATCCACCCCACTGGTTCGGGGGGAGATTTTGAAAAACCACTCAAGCTGTACTGTATCTGGTGTAAATTTAATCAGAATTGCAAGTTAGAATTTAAAAAATCGATTGAAATTAGCAAATTTGCTTGCGAGCGTGCCGCCATGACAGTTGGTTTTGGTTGACCTTCAGAGGGTACCCTTACTTACATAATCATAAAAATCAACCAATCAAACTAGTGCCATTATTTTTTATGAAAATGAAAGAGGAGAAATATAGAAATGAGGTCATTATAAAATTTTGGATATGCATGCCAGGTCACATGATCAGAACTGCCCTTGAAGATTGGTCAACTTTGGCTTCGTATTTCTCTGTAACAGATGATTTACACCAATAGGCACAAACACCAGCACGTTCTCCAGGGCATTCCCAACATGTGCAATGTAAATTTAGTAACATAGAAGTTAGCACATTAATGCGCAAAAGCTATTTGTAATGGTACTGTTATGTATATTGAATACACAGCAAGTATAGGAAAAAAATGGCGGACACGCAAGAATGTGTATTGACCTAAATACACTTGTAGGTAGAGCAGCTGATCCATTTGGACAGAAAAAATACGCTGACTGCTGATTTTAACTTGACCATCAGTGATAACATGGATAGTCAGAATTACAAAGGGAAATAACGCTTAGAGAACTGGCCCCATGGCCTCTATTTTCTTTCTCACAATACAACTATTCATTCTTGTCATTGGTACCAAAAATCTTTGACATATAATAAATGTTATTAAGAAAAATACATACTTCAATAGCACGAATTACAAAGGGAAATAACTCCAACAGACCTGGCCCTATGGCTCCTACTTTCTTTCCACGGTACAATTAGTCATACTTGTCACCCGCAGTATATAAATGTGCATATGTAAAATAAATTCAAACAAAATCTGGAAACAGGTATAGAAGTTATAAACAAAAATACATAATTAAATAGCCAGAAAAACAAAGGGAAATAACTCTGTGGAACTTGACCCCATGGCTCCTATTTCCTTTCCCACAATACAACTATACTTGTCATGTGTACTTAATTTCGTTTCTAGGTGTAGTAGTTCTTGAGAAATCTTTGACACAAAATAAATGTTAACACACACAAATAGCCAGAACAACAAAGGGAAATAACACTTAGGGACCTGGTCCTATGGCCCCTATTTTCTTTCCCACAATACAACTAGTCATACTTGTCATGTGTACTAAATTTCAAGTTTTTAGGTACAGTAGTCCTTGAGAAATCTTTGATACAAAAGTAAATGTTAACTCACACACAAATAGGCAGAACAACAATGGGAAATAACTCTAAGTGTCCTGACCCCACAGACCATTTTTTCTTTCCCACAATACAACTAGTCATACTTGTCATGTGTACAAAATTTCAAGATTCTAGGTATAGTAGTTCTTGAAAAATCTCTGACACAAAATATATGTTAATGCACAGACAGACAGACAGACAGACACACACACACAAACACAGAAAAGACAAAAACTATATACCCCCTTAGCATACTTCGTATGGCGTGGGTATAAAAAAGGCATAACTGTTTTATTTGAAAATAATTTTAATGATTTAAACATCATTTTCTTTCTCCTGAATTCTAGTTTTTGGCCCAGATTTTAAGAAATTTCAAATATCTCAAAAAACGTTGATATCGTTACATCTTAGCTGGCGACATTTTTATCCACTTTTCAGCAAGTAAGTGTTCTAAATACAACATACCATCTTACTGAAACCCTCTTTGCTGCTTTACCATATTACACTACAGGGAACCAATATGAGAAGCTCATAATACACTTATCATAACCAGGTAACTGTCAGAAAATCAGAACTGAATTATTGACTTTAAAAACAAGTAAACTGCAGTTTGCACATATATACATCTGGCTATACAATAGATCAGTTGTAATGCATTCAAGTCTCCGAAATTCTCCATAAGGTTAATTAATATTACAGTATTAGAAATAACACCTTGGGCCATTTGAATATTATTATGCCCAAACAATAATTATTTCTCAAGAAATTCAAACAAACATTAATTTAGGTCATTACAGTGACCAACCTTTTTGACGCACTTTCTATGACCTATCAACTAATCATTATAAACAATCATACCAAAAAAAAGAATGAATTTCATTTTACATTTACTGGGGAACAAATTTGCAAAAAGTATAAAATAGTTATTTTATATTCAAACTGGTATAAATAACTTTTCGGGGCAGTATTATTATGCTCAAAATATTGTTTCTCAGAAAATTGTTCACTCTCATCATTAAATATTCCCTTAGGAGGTTTAATGCAAGCTAACACCCATTATGATGAAATTAATCACCATCGTAATATTTAATAAGGATTTAAATAACATTTTTGCGATGGAAGTAAATATATGATTTATAACTTTCTAATACCAAACTCATCATGACAAAAATTTACCGGATCACACTGTAATATAATATTAATTATTTGATGGTTAAATGAGTTAACGTTTATAAATAATGTTCACATATTACAAATGGTCAAAATAAGACACAGAATAAATAAATGGACCACATATTCCCCCAAAAAACTAATTATTAAGCAAAAAAAAAAAAACAAAACTTTTTTGAGTGTGTTGCGGTAATTACCAGTGTGTTCCGGTATTTCTACAACATACAATATACTAAAAAAAACAGTTTACCATGTTTTTTGTTTTTTTTCTGCAGACAAAAAAAGCTTGTCATTTAATTAAAGTAAACATCCTAAAAATTGGTTTCATGGGTCTTTTGTGTACATGAAGTAATGTAAAAACTATGTATGAAAGAAGATCTCCATATCAATGACTATGAACTTTCCTCTAATACAACATAGTAGTATTACCTCCATTACCTGGATCACTTGTGATAACATTTCATATTTATTCTAAATATCTTATATTCAAATTTCGATGTATCAGAGCGGAGTTCAAAACTAGGTCACTGCCTTACAGAGTAAATATTAAAACCTGTAAAAATAATTCAAAGTTGTGCAATAGTTGTGAAATACCTTCACGTTTACTAATTGACAGCGATGACGTCAGAATTTGACGTCAACAAAATTGCGGATAATACCGGCGACAGCCGACGTAAGTTAGAGATTTTATGAAATAATCGATTTAAAGTATTATTTTAAGAGATCTGTTATTATAAACAGCCACTCTGAACAATATGTAGTGTACTTTCTTTGTTCAGAAAAAGTTCCAAGTTTGTCCTTTATTCGGGACAAAATTTCGCCCGCAACAAGCCCGTCAAACCATCCCAATTTTCTGTATAAGAAATGCCTGTTCGGTCATAAATTTTATGTCTCTTTGGACTACTCACCATGTCGAAGCTTGGTCAATGTAAAAAATATTGAAATTCGTCATAAACTTAAAAGAAAATACGTGATTTCACGGTTGCCATTTGTTTCCCCCATTAGTTGGGATTGGACAAAATGGCGGACTTCTAGACAGAGCTAACATCCGGGTACTTCCAAAGCACAACAAAGTTGTTTCCCTTTGACCGCTATTAATTGCGTTGTACAGATCGTTAACCGTGGGTGTGAACGTCAATGATTTATGAATAACCTGAAGCGTTGATGCGGTACGGGTTACAATTTGGCCGAGTGTACATTTATTTCCTCGCAACAAATTGTTCCAAGCAGTTTTAGGTAAAATCACACTCGAAAAAGTGGTTTGCTAAATATAATTGTTCCTAACGGGAGAAAAGGTACCTTCTGACGTGAACCCATCTGCGCAGTCTACTCTTCGTTCTCCGCATGATGAAATTTTGCACCTTTGGCTATCCAAAATATGCCCAGTGATGATTCCGATCAGACTGTGCGAATACACAAGCTGATCTGAATGTTCACTGTTCGCGCATGTCTGAATGTACGTTTTCTATAACGGATCAAAATATTTTCAGTAGATTCCTAGCTAGCATTCTTTATAAATCTATAGCGGGCCGCTATAGATTTAAGTAGAAATGCTTACTGGGTTGACAGTAACCTGACCTAGAATGGATTGTTTGGACTATTGAAAAAATAAAGTACAGGCCATTCCAATTTTATACTCTATTAGTGTCTATTAGTCCTTTGAGCATTGTGATTAGGGCCTACCTCGCTTGAGGAAGGGAGAGCTAATCTTAGTGCTTTTCGTACGTTTGTTCGATTTGCGCTTGTTTGGTTTTGTCTGTTTCCTCTTCCTCTTGGTGTCGTGGAAGGGCTGCGGCTTGTGATTGTGGCAATCCCTGGACTTTTCTCTTACCTTTTTTACATGAATAGTAAGAATTGTGTGTACTCACACCCCTGGACTCACTCAACGGATATGGTATATATTGTGTAATATACATAAGCCCAAATATCATAAAAAGAAACAAAGAGCACAAACATAAACCCCATCAGAGTATTTTTTTTATAAGTTAAAGAGATAATTATTATATAATTATGATATAACAGCCTCATTAAAACATGAGCATTTATACATGTAGGACATATTGAATGCACAGGGAAATTTTAGATTTTTTTTTCTTATTAATCGTTAAATACATGTACTTTAAGAATATTTGATGTAAATTTTTTGTATTGTACAACTAATCAATGTTATCTTTGTACGTTTTCAGAGCTCATCTATAGCTCAAATTGTAGGATTAAATATTTCATTTAATTTTCAATTTATATATTTCCAAGAAGGTCTGGTAGGATAAATCCACCGCGGCACTAATGTTGTTTAAATGGAGGTTTAAAACATATTCTAATAGTTTTTTTTATTTTTATTTTTGAAATAAAATATTCCATTTAAATTATTTTAACTTCATTATTTCTAAGGAAGTCTTATTGAATACAGGCATATGCATGTAAATGTATTCATTTGCACATATACTATCATCTGTAGCTTTATCAGTTAATAGCATAATTAAAAGTCTTAATGTATGAGGCACCGGAATGAAATGTGAAGATTCAGATCCATAGGAGTCAGTTTAGATTATATGGTAAACTTTTTACTTGCTCGTTTCCAATTTATGTAAAAAGGCTGCCAGACAAATTAATGTTTCATTTTGTCTTAGTAAATATGTTACCCTTGAAACAAAGGTTTTACTATTCATGCTATACGGATCTTTTATAAGGTCAACTTTTAATAACCGCCCGCCCGCTTGTGTGGCACTTGTGTTCTAAATCTAGTGCACACAAGATGGAGAAATTGCAGTATAGAGCACTACGTTTAGTATTTAATGATTTCAACACTTCAAATAAGGATTTTGGAAAGAGTAAACATCTCCATGTTTGCAGAATAAGACTGATTGCTGCTGAAACTTAAAAAAAAAAAATCATAAATTGTCACTTACATATCTGCAGGACTTAATATCTTACAAGGATATCTCTTATTCTTTCAGATGTGACAATCTAGTAGTCATACATAGAGTCAGAACTATCCGTATTGGTAAATCAGCACAGCAGTGGTGTGGACCAGCCTCCCTAATGAGCTAAGAAAGGTCGAGGTCCAGCGAGTTCTGAAGACTGGTCCGCACAAGGGAAGGTTCCCCGTGCAAATGTTCTTTATGTAAATTCAACTAATCTTGTCGGTTTTAGTTGTGTTTTATTTCAGTTTATGTGCTAGATCTACTACTGTCTTAGTTGTTGTTTTTGTCTTTAAATGATGTTTTCATTATTTCAATGTTTAGCTTAGTTTTTTTTTAATTTTATTTTAGTTTCTAGTTCTTTCCTTATTTCAGCATTGCTTTCGCTTGCCTTGGTACATTTAAACATATGCTAATAATTAATTTTACTATTAAGCCTCCCCCACCCCGCCCCCGTACACATGGCCGCTAGCTTTCTTTTTCGGTTTTGCCCAAGGGTACACTTGACCCCATATATAAAGACATGTGTCCTTTTTGCGCCTTTCGGGATAGGATACATGCAAAGGGGTCGGGTTCAGACTTTACAGGCTATATAACTATGACATCTATCAGTTTTCCTGACGATGATCATCTATTAGTAACTAACCAGTAGGAGCCGGCCTCGGTGGCTCATTTGGATGCGCCGTCCGACTGGAGACCAGGAGGTCGCGGGTTCAACCCCCGCCGAGGTCGGCAACATTCTTTCGTGGAGATTGATCATGAAATATTTTCTACGGCCATTCTCTCCCTTCCGCTGATTCAAGACGGGCAGTTGTCAGTTTCTGGCGAAAGAATGTGCACAATACTGGTTAACCGCTTTGAGAACTAAGCCTGCCCAGTAAACGTGTGGTTAGGTAAACTGACCGTACTCGACATGACCCCATCGGGTTGACTGGGCCGTAAAACCTCAACACACACACACACACACACACACACACACTAAAAAAAAAACTCACCAGTAGGAAAAGCCTACTTTAGTTCTAGAACAACTTTATTTGAAAATGTTAAATCTCGGGCCACTAACATGGCATATGGGAACAAATATATATGTTCTTATACCATACTTTGTGACGCACAATTTTAACTAGAAAACAGTGTTTAAATGCAGACAAACGAGAATACAGAGAAATCAAACTTCAGTAATGCAGACATACAGTGCCAGGTATGAAATACTAAATCACAGACTACTAACTTTATATATTGATATCATATCGTCATAAGCTTATCTTCTACAAGATAGATAGATAGATAGATAGATAGATAGATAGGACTATAAACTTCTAACGGAAAGATTTACATATAAGTGTAATAACTGAGCTAAAATGTTTTAAGGTTTTAATATTGCTGCTATTAAAAAGTAAGTTAAATTTGTATGTATTTGGTCTTTTTGTGCGTAAAAAGGCGAAAGATATTTGCATCTGACTGATTTAAATATAGGACATTCAAATAAGTACTGAAACTCATCACCTTACATGTCCGTCTGACATAATGTACATTTCCTTTCGGAGTGTTCAGTATTTTCCCGCAACCAAAACTGAAATTCAGTTATTCATCTGTTTATTTTTTTCCAAACAATACAAGGGAAATGGTTTAAACAGCTTTTTAACTTTTATTTGTTCTCAAAAAAACGAATAATACTTTAATATTCACTGTACTTATATAGATATTTGGCAATATTTTGATTTTTTTTTACTGTAGCTGATGACAGGCTTCTTTATCAAATAGGCGCCTTGACGAATTACTGTAGATCTATTTCCGTTATTTTTGCAAATGGCATTATGAATATGCATCCCTCTCTGAAATGTTGTGTTACAAAAAGATAGGTCACAACATGGGTATTCTGCGTATCACGAAAACATGCCTATATAATTTTGACCCCCTTAAACCCCACTTTTATATAGTAAAACCGGGGTTTACAGGGGTATACATTATTTTTCTTATTTCTGCTCAAAACATTGATTGTGGGTACTTGTTAGAACCGCCTCGCTGAGGCAGTTCTAACGAGTATCCACAATCTATGTTTTGAGCAGAAATACGCAACATATCAGAATTTTTTAACTGAAATTTTTCATAATTTGGTGGTAAATTTTCAGTATATTTGAATAGGCGTGTTTGCATAATGGGAAACTGCGTGTATGGTTGTTAACCCAGCTGTGGTTGATAACCTTGCTTCCGATTTGATTTCACGACGGTGAGTCGTTCCTCAGACTAAATGTACTCCCCCTCAATCTGTTTCAGAAAGTTGGCGCCTGACTATCCATTACGAAAACACGCCTATTCAAATATGCTGAAAATTTTACCACCAAAAAATGAAAATTTTCAGAGAAAAAATTCAGATATTTTTCAGATTTCTTATCAAAACATAGATTGTGGGTACTCGTTAGAACCGCCTCGCCGAGGCGGTTCTAACGGGTACCCACATGCTATGTTTTTGAACAGAAATAAGAAAATTAATGTATACCCCTGTAAACCCCAGTTTTACCATATAAAAGTGGGGTTTAAAGGGGTCAGAATTATATAGGTATGTTTTCGTAATGAATGTCTGTGGTCGGGCTCATCGTAGTCCTGTTTTGTGTGTGCGTTTTATACCCTGCCACACGATAGTGACCCGGTATTATGGTTTCACGTTGGACGTCCATCCATCAGTATTTTCATTAAAGAACGATAACTTGAGTAAATGTCAATGGATTTTTCACCAAACATGGAATGTGCATTGATATTGTGGGGATCTGGTTTGGGATTGCTAATGGGCAAATTTCGTCAATTTTTGACAGTTATCTGCCCGTTACACGCCCGTATTTTCGTTTCCGAACGATAGCTTGAGTGTCGATATTGTTGAGATCTGGTTTGAGATTGCTAATGGGCTAATTTCGTCAATTTTTGTCAGTTATATGCCCGCCACACGATAGTGGCGGGGTTGTATCGTTTCACGTGTGTGTGTGTGTGTGTGTGTGTGTGTGTGTGTGTTTGTGTGAGTCACTGTGTGTGTGTGTGTGTGTGTGTGTGTGTGTGTGTGTGTGTGCTCTGGCTTTAGATCGCCATTGAGCCCCTTTCTTGTTTCATCATAGTGTTTGTAATTATATGTGTTTTACTGCCATGTTTCACTGATGAGGTAAAGGACACTTATGCTGGCCGAATATATGTTTGCAATTTGGAGCCGCATGAGAATTAAGAGTGAGGTTTCGCGCGAGTAAACTGTTTTCAGTCCCAATAATTTTTCTTGTGACCGGGGAGCTGCATGAGAATTAAGAGTGAGGTTTCGCGCGAATAAACTGTTTTAAGTCCCAATAATTTTTCTTGTGATCGGGGAGCTACATAAGAATTAAGAGTGAGGTTTCGCGCGAGTAAACTGTTTTAAGTCCCAATAAATTTTCTTCTGACCGATCCAAGGCAGTACCACTGTTACAGTTCTTCTTTGTTCTTACGTCAGTGGTTCACTTGTGGCGTTGTTTAGCCATCCCTTCTTTTTTGGGGGTCTCGGAAGGAGCCCCAGTAAGCATTCTACAGAAATTTTAAGCGGGCCGTTATCGACCCGTCAGGGTAGCTGACGGGCCGATAATGGCCCGCTTTAGATTTATGTAGAATGCTAGCTGGGACTGTGCTTCGTGATTGTGGCATTTCGCTTACAGTTTTACTGATCGAAACCGCACCCTTATTACTGATGCAGCCCGAAGTTACAAATATGTTTTTGGTCCGCGCAAGGTCGTCTTCCTCACCGTAAAACTTAATGCATGTAATCACAAATCTGGGATGCAACAAAGTAGTGTAATAGATGGCAAACCGAAGCCAGAGCAAAACAAACTACAAGTTGGGCCATGATAGACCCTACCACAGACAGCAGCCAGGCGCCAACCTTATGAAACAGAGGTGGTCGGCGTCATTCAGTCTGACGCCCCACACGGAAAGAGGGAAATATTTCTTGGTCGGGAGTCTGCCATTTCTGATTCTTTGTTTGATTTGTCAAATTAACAAATATGGAATGCATTGAAAACACATTTTCTAGTATTGTTGTCGACTTTCTTCATATTCGGTCACAGCCATGTAGTACCTTTCACTTCTCTGCTTCACAAGTTTTGCTGGGCATTTACATTGTGAGATTACACGTGCTCCCAACGAAGACTAAAATCATTCTGCGCATTCACTAAGTCTGATAAGAGTCTTCGCTGTCTACCTGAACACGCTTTGGATCCTTAGCTATCCACAGAGTGTCCTGCGAAGACTCCGATCAGACTGCGCGGATGCGCAGGCTGGTCGGAGTCTTTGCTGGGCGCACATGCAATCTTGAATGCTGTGCCCCAATTCATATGTCCGTTTACGAACAAGATGATCGATGCCTTAAAAAGATTTTTCCTTCCTTTGTAGAATCTTTTATTGCACTTAATCATTCTTCTCCTGTATATCCCAGTGTCTTTCTGTCATGAACGAGTGCTTCATTATGATAATTTATATCAAAAGGGGAATAGGTGTTATTTAAGACACGAAGGTAATTTTTTAACATCCATTGAAATATGAACAACATCGGATCACGAGCAAAGTAAGTAAACTTTGCTCCTGACACGTTATTGTTCATACTTCAATAAACGTTAAATAAATTGCCTTTATTACTTATATTTATATTATTTTCCATCCATTATTTGACAAAAAATCTGGTTCGAGGGCTGAAATTGCAACAAGAAAACAATTGCACAAGTCCTCCTATTAATAAAGGAACAGTGTCTTTGAATTTAAAAAGTCGCTACCGTACAATCTTAGGTTTATTTTGACGTCACTTAACGATCATGTGACGTCGCGCGAGTCAATGTATTAAAAATGCAACAATAACGAAGCACATACGCCACATATGAAGTCACAGACGCACAAACAAAGAAGAACTGCAAAAAAGGAACCGCTTTGGAACGGTCAGTAGAAAACCTACTGGGGATTAGGGGAAGGGGGCGTGTGTGTGGCTTAAACCAGACAGAAAGACGCTGGGGAAGAGAAGACTGATGAAGCTTCAACTCCTTATCTGTTCTCTTGCACACCTAATAAGTCCTCAGTCCCTGTCTTTCGTTCTCAGGAACCCATCATTCCACCTCTTTAACTAGGTATCACTCCAGTTTCACTCCCCATACCCATTTCTTTCACATATACCTGATGGTGTGTTGTGCAATAACCGATATTCTTATTTGGCCCGCCGTTTTTGTCGTTATAGTCTGGTATATCCGCACTAAAGCAATGCCTGTTTAGTTGAATAATTAATGAATCATGTATGCTATACAACAAGGGAAAGACATAATTTATGATGTCAGATAAATGCTGTATCTGTATCACTTTTGATTCTTTGAACCTGCGAACATCGTTCAGACGATGTCAAATAGTTTTTTGGAAAAACAACAACAACAACAACAAAAAAAACAAAACAAAACAAAAAACAAAAAAAAAAAAACAAAAACGCCCGAATGGTTTGCTTTATTGAACGCAGCCCTGCGTTCAAAAGTGCAAAATGCAAGCGAACGTTTTTCTCTGGATCTCTACATATATACCTAATGACAAGCGTTAACAGGAGCTGCATTCCAGGGCAAAATGAACGAGAGTAACTTACATATTTGAACGCAGCTCAGGTTTAAGTCTCCAGTGGTTTATATAGCTGTCCGCTCCAAGGTGGATATTCTGACGCTGATTACCGTAATAACCCTAAGTATTGAGGCAGATAGGCCTGAGCAAACAATGTAGACCCAGAACGCGGCGTCTAATCAGGGCATACACTGTTTGCTACTCATCCAGCAATATGGACACATCAACAGGTAAGAAAGTGGACTTTTAAATATTTTAGGACAAGCATGGTAAGGAATTGAGGTGTCCCAATACTTAAGGTAAATACGGTATCTTTGTTATAATTCTAGCATGATGGTCACCTACTACACGACTGACAGCTTTGTTTTCTGTTTTCTTGTTGTGATGCTAGCATCAAGGTCATCTTCAACAGCTGCCCAGGGGCGGATTGAGAGGGGGTTTGAACCCCCACCCCTTTGACTAAAAATTTCATTTTCATGGGAAATTTGATAAATTTGGAATGCCGTTTTTATCCTAAATATTCACACCCTTGCTCTTTACATACTTCTTTTCAACAAGCGAATTTTACTATCTGTGATTGTGTGTAAAATTGCTGAATGAGTGGCAAACAGTGCCGGTAGACCCTGATCAGACGCCGCGTTCTGCTAAAGTCTGTCTGTCCGAATACATAGAGTAAGTACGGTTAATTTATCAAATTGAACCCTCTCAAAAATCATCCTGGATCCGCCCCTGCTGCCTACTTCGCTCTGCTTTCTTTGTATTATTGTTTTATGTTTGGAGCTTATGGTTTTGTTTAGGAACTTCACAATAAGAACTCTCAGTGTTACGCAAGTATACACAAGACTCTGCTCCTCCCCATCTTCCTCATTCTTAAGAAAGGTGTCATTATATATAAAATATAAAAGGTAAGCAAAGTTATCAACCATACTTGGGGTAACCACCATGCATGCAGTTTGCCGCATTATATCCATCTTGTAACCTATCTTTTTGTAGCGAGTAACAATCTTTTAACGTTATGTTTGAGCATTAATTCAGAGTGACGGCGATATAACTTAAAAAATGTTTTATGTCATTTATGATAACGGTACCCTTGCTTAAGAAGATTAGCATTTAAATTTTGCTTAAAAGAATCTGCAAGTTGCAAACATATACGTGAAGAAACTCATATGGAATGCCACAATAACGACGCACAACACTCCCGTGGCATGAAAAAAGGAGAGATGAGGTACAAGTAAGGACAGAACATACGAAACATATGAAATAAAAGACGCACAAACAAAGAAAAAATGCAACAGAGCAACCGCTTTGGAACGGTCAGTAGGAAAACTACTAGGGGAGGTGGTGGGGTCGGGAGAGCTTAGGGACTGAACAATTATATAGCTGACTCTCGTTATCTCGACCTCGCTTATCTCAAATAACCGTTTATCTCGAAGTGAAAATCTTGTCCCTGCTTAAACATGAAAATCTAACAACAGGTAAAAAAATATTGTGGAAAAGAGGAAAAATTGCTCCTAAGGAGCAATTTATCCTCTTTTCCACAATATTTTCAATATATCTCTAACTTGAAGTCCAATTACATATATATTTGTTAAATGTGGTTGTTCGAATTATTTTTTTCCTTTAATTCTGCAAATCTGATATGTCGAGGTACGGATATCTCGAAGTATTTCAGAGAGTCCCTTGGAATTCGAGATAACGAGAGTATGTAGATGGAACTGTATCAGAATTTTGGAGGCGGATTGGATATCCATAAAACCAGGTTTAACTTTTAATTTTAAGCTGCATTAGAATCAAAGGTGAGGATGCGATCGTATAAAACGTATTGTATATACTAATAAACATCAAAAAGACTGCCTTTGGGAACAAAGAACACACTACAGATTAGAAAATAAGTCCTTCAATGGTTTTACTGCTGGCCGTTTCAATGTGGCATTTTTTATTCTTTTTACGTATGTTCGTTCTGTTTTCGATATACATGTAGTCCTGTTTTGTGTTGTCATTTGATGTATTTGATGTAATTAAATAAACTCTAAAAGAACGGCGACCCATGAAGGCAATGAAAATACACACACCAACATAGCCAAAGTTTCGATGGTTACTAGGCCAAACTAGCTAGTGTCGGCCAGTTAGGCTCTTTTGACCCTCGTGTACGTATGCAAATATCCCTGAATGAGCTCAGTTATCATAAATGATCCTTATCCGGTGTTTTAGGAGGGCTGTGCTTCGTTACTGTGACCCGTCTTGAGTATCTCTATATTTATTTATTCGCTTTTTGCTCTTTGAAGCCTTTCCTGTTTATTCTTATACCACTCACGCCCATCAGTGTTTATGTATTATAATCCGGCTCGAACTTAGTTGACTGATTCTGCTAAGCTTACTGATGGTGCAATAACTTCTGAATTTGGGTGGACTATTCCATTCACCGATGATGTATTGCGACAATAAACTGTGTACTTGGATAGCCAGACAAAAGAATCTTTTGAACTGTTCCAGAAAGTATCCTCTTCCCAGTTCTAGATTAACTTTGTTTAACAAATAAGTGATCATTTTGACACATATCTATTTTGGTTACTATTTTGATGGCTTCTACCATATCAGATCTAATACGTCGGTATTTTTGTGAAGTTAGTAAACCAACAGCTTTTAATCTCACCATATGGTTTTGAAGTCAGCCTCTGGACATGTTCTTTCTGTACAAGACTGACCAAATATGTGATCCATATTCTAAATGACAAATGATTTGTATGAATATAGCCTTATCACTATAGTGCAGATTATATTTCATTTCCTTTGGGATCATTGGTCCCATTATGGTATATTTGAAAATGGAGTTCAGCTCATGTATACGCTAGAGGGCGTTAGCAGTGTTACAAACTTCGTCACTGCTTAGGAAGAGTCTCAATAAAATCGAGACTCCTATTTTCTAATCCGTAGTGTGTTCTTTGTTTCCAAAGGCAATCTTTTTGACGTTTATTATCTAAATAACTAAAGCTTTGTAAAAATAATAATAATAAATTCAAGATCCCTGTTAGCTTTTTGAGTACTGTGTTAGGCATGAGAAAAATAGTACATGTGGAGATGCCCAGTATCCAAGAAAGGCAGTAATCACTGAACATTTCAACATATCTCTATCGTGACACCGGATAAGCATTTTGGAGATATTGGATCCTCCGGAAGCAGGACACAAACCAAGGCAGAAAATAGCAGACCTCTCTCTCTCTCTCTCTCTCTCTGACATTTAATTAGCCATCACGAAAACATGCCTATATAATTTTGACCCCCCCCCCTTAAACCCCACTTTTATATAGTAAAACTGGGGTTTACAAGGGTATACAATATTTTTCTTATTTCCGCTCAAAAACATAGATAGTGGTACTCGTTAGAACCGCCTCGCTGAGGCGGTTCTAACGAGTACCCACAATCTATGTTTTGAGCAGAAATATGAAAAATATCAGTTTTTTTTTTTATCTGAAAACTTTCAGTTTTTGGAGGTGAAATTTTCTATATATTTGAATAGGCGTGTTTTCGTAATGCTAGGGTAAAGATGTGGTGCCAGTATTTTACTACTTACCGTTGTAAGACGCTGTTCCTAGTGTTGTTCATTCCTTTTGGGGCCTTGTGGCGGTGTGTTCTACCAGTGTTTTTCTTTCGTGCTTTCTCCTGTTTGCTGTCTAATTGTTGTATTTGTCCGGTCTTGTCTGGCATTATGGCCACCTCGCTGGGGAAGAGGGAGCTGGCTACTTTGCTTTTCATTGCTTTCTAACCAGTTTGTGATTGTGTTAATTCCTGGCTGTGCTTCGTGATTGTGGCATTTCCTGGGTACAGTAAAACCTGTGTAAGAGAGCCACCTTCGAGACTGACTTTAAATAGTGGTTGATGTGGAAAAAGTTGTGTGTCTTATAAAGGTACATGTCATGTAATTTTGCTAGCAAAATTACATGTCATGTACCTTTATAAGACAACCACCTTTCCACATCAACCACTAAGGTCAATTTCAAAGGTGGCTGTCTTACACAGGTTTTACTGTATCTTCAATTTTATTTTCGCAGTCTATTTAATATTTCCATTTCGGCTACGTTCTGTGAATTCTGCTCTTCCAGGACATCAGTCGTCTTTACTAATTCCGGAGACCGCCATCAAAGGTACTTAACACCTCTGATACACAAATGTAGAGGTAGGGTGGCTGGTCATTTGTCGCCCAGCTGCGACTGACCTTCTTTGATTTGAACCATTTCGGTTTTATTAATATTTCTTTTTTCGATTTCATAACAACTAAAAAACACATGTATTCCACCTAAGGCCTTACTGGTTAGTAAGTAGTATACCAGCATCCTAGCCCCCTTGTGCACTTTAAGTTCTAAAGCCCGGGGATATATTGCTTTCGAATACCTCCTATATCAAGACAGTTTAATAGTTGCTGGTCAGAACTTCAAGTGCCTGTGCCCAACTTTTTTTTTATAATTTTAATTCTCGAGACCTCAACAACTTCTACGTGGTTTCATTTGTTTGGTCTCTTGTATATCTGTTCCTAGTAACTGACCTGTCCAGAATGCCCATCTTGTCTTCCGAACCAGACAACCAAACTAAACCTGATCCAGTCATATCTGATTTATTAGAGCGCTCTCTCTCTCTCTCTCTCTCTCTCTCTCTCTCTCTCTCTCTCTCTCTCTCTACAGTACATTAACCAAAACGTTATTTGTGAGCCTAAAGTAGATATTAAAATTGGTTCATACTAATCTGCGGTATTTCCGTTAGCCATGTTACAGAATTTATAGAGGTCTTTGTGTTTGACAAAGCATAACATCAAAAGTTCATGACCGATTTTAATAATTTTAACACCAGATTAAAGGCAATTGTCCACTCTACAAAATAAATATAATTGATAAAAAAGATAAAGATAACTGATAAAAAAACAACAACATTATTTGTTGCTGATGTTGCAAGATGTTGCAAGATGATGTCAACACTCCAATCTAAAATGAATACTGTTGCTTGTGTTTATAGGGGGATATTAAAGTACCGGTATCGAGATTTACTTGTCTCGGTATTCATAGAGGTCTGTGTGTTTGAAGGCAGTTGCTTAATCTAAAACATATAGGAATTCGAAAAAAAATGTCGACTTAATAGCTTGAAACTATAGGAGGAGTTGCGCCAACGAAATGTGGCGTACGGATGGACTCATGGACGGAATCCATTTCTATAGCCCCCTCGTCTACGAAAATGGGGTTTAGATCGATGAAAAAAAAAGCATTAAATTACATCTATAGGAAAGTTAAGCGTAAAAAAATAAGACATTTCAGAAAGTCGTGTTCACGTTAAGTATTTGCACATGACAGTCATTACTGCAGCTAATGAAGTGAATTACTCTTCGTTAATAAATGATCGGATCGGATCGGATCGGAAAGTGATAAGTGATGTGTGAAACGATCTGCGTTTTTGTTCATTATAAATGGTAAATCTATAGATCTGATATTACCAATTTTTCCTTTCATTTTTTTTTTTTATATTCTTTTCGTCATTTCGCAGTTTATTTTCAAAAGAAAAACAGTAATCAAGTATTATTATTATTATTATTATCATTATTATTATTGGACGGCTTTAAAAAAAAAAAAAAAAAAAAAAAAAAAAAAAAAACCTCCTCCGAGGTTAACCTTTTTTTTTCCAAAGTTTAATGTTACCTTTATTTTTCAATGGATTGCTTTCATATTTGGTAGGGATGAAGAGAAAGACCAGTAGGCTTGTTGCGTGTAAGAGAGACAACTTTCACTTTCTTCATTATGTACTTATCTCCCCTGATGTCCGAGGTTTACTTTTTGGTTAACCTTTTTTCAAAGTTATATGTTACCTTTATTCTTCAGTGGATTGCTTTCATGTTTGGTAGATATGAAGAGGAGGACCAGTAGGCGTGTCGCTTGTAAGAGACACAACTTTCTTTCTTCGTTAAGTACTTATCTCCCCTAATGTCCGAGATTTACCTTTTGGTTAACCTTTTTTCAAAGTTAAATATTACCTTTATTCTTCAGTGGATTCTTGTGTCATTTTGTTCTTGTGTTTTTCAGTCCGTTTAGCATTGCGATTACCTCGCTTGGGGAAGAGAGAGCTAATCTTAGTGCTTTTCGTACGTTTGTTCGATTTGTGCTTGTTTGGATTTGTCGGTTTCCTCTTCCTCTTGGTGTCTGGGAAGGGTTGCGGTTTGTGATTGTGACACTGCCTGGACTTTTCTCTTTCCGTTTTTTGCTTTCATATTTGGTAGGGATGAAGAGGAGGACGAGTAGGCGTGTCGCTTGCAAAACAGACAACTATCACTTTTTTGTTATGTACTTATCTCCCCTGATGTCCGAGGTTTACCTTTTGGTTAACTTTTTTTCAAAGTTAGTTAAAAAAAATCCGTCCTTTAAAATAGCGATGTTCGGGCGGGCAGGCGGGCGTCGGTTGGGCGGGCGGGCATCGTCCGAGCTGAACTATTTGGTTAACCTTTTTCAAAGTTAAATGTTACCTTTATTCTTCAATGGGTTGCTTTCATTTTTGGTAGGGATAAAGAGGAGGACCAAGAGGCGTGTTGCGTGCAAGAAAGACAACTCTCACTTCCTTTTTTATGTACTTATCTCTCCTGATTTTACCTTTTGGTTAAGCTTTTTATACCCCGCCACACAATAGTGGCGGGGTATTATGGTCTCACGTTGGTCGTCCGTGAGTCTGTCCGTCCGTCCGTCCGTCGTACGTCAGTCCGTTATTCGTTTCCGGATGATAACTTGAGTAAACATCAATGGAATTTCACCAAACTTGGTATGTGTATTGATATTGTGGAGATCTGGTTTGGGATTGCTAATGGGCAAATTTCGTCAATTTTTGACGGAGTTATCTGCCCGAGACACGCCATAGCATATTTTCGTTTCCGGACTATAACTTGAGTAAATAAGGGATTTTCACCAAACTTGCTATGTGCATTGACATTAAAGAGATCTGGTTTGGGATTGCTAATGGGCAAATTTCGTCAAATTTTTACGGAGTTATCTGCCCGAGACACGCCCATATTTTCGTTTCCGGATGATAACTTGAGTAAATAACAAGGGATTTTCATCAAACTTGCTATATGCATTGACATTAAGAAGATCTGGTTTGGGATTGCTAATGGGCAAATTTCGTCAAATTTTTACGGAGTAATCTGCCCGAGACACGCCCATATTTTTGTTTTCGGATGATAACTTTAGTAAATAACAAGGGATTTTAACCAAACTTGCTATATGTATTGACAGTCAGGAGATCAGGATTGGAATTGCTAATGGGCAAATTTTGTCAAATTTTTACGGAGTTATCTGCCCGAGACACGTCCATATTTTCATTTCTGGATGATAACTTGAGTAAATAACAAGGCCTTTTAACCAAACTTGCTATATGCATTGATATTTTCAACATCTGCTTTAGGATTGTTATCTGTCCATTGCTATTATCAAGGTCTGGTTTAGGATTGTTATCTGTCCCGCCGTCATTTTCTTTACAGACATTTTCGCAACGATAAATTTAATACATAAACAAATAATTGCTATGGCGGGGTATTATGCTTGCGGTGCTTTTATTTAAAGTTATGTTACCTTACCTTTATTCTTCAGTGGATTACTTTCATATTTGGTAGATATGAAGAGGAGGACCAGTAGGTGTGTCGCTTGCAAGAGAGACAACTCTCATTTTCTTCGTTAAGCATTTATCTCCCCTGATGTACGAGGTTAACCTTTTGGTTAACCCTTTTTTCGTAGTTATATATTACCGTTATTCAGAGGATTGCTTTCATATTTAGTAGGGATGAAGAGAATGACCAGTAGGCGTGTCGCTTGCAAGAGAGATAACTCTCACTTTCTTTGTTATGTACTCTATCCACCCTGATGTCCGAGGTTTACCATTTGGTTAACTTTTTTTTCAAAGTTATATGTTACGTTACTTCTTCAGTGAATTGCTTTCATATTTGGTAGGGATGAAGAGGAGGACCAGTAGGAGTGTCACAAGCAAGAGACAACTCTCACTTTCTTCGTTATGTAATCTCCCCTGAAGCCGAAATCTTGTTCAGGCCATAACTCCCACACTGTTTGAGACAATTTGATATAATTTGGTAGGGATATATATCAGGTCAAGTAGGAGTGTCGTTTGCAAGAAGGACATCTCTTGCTATGTAATATTTTCTAGTTATCTCCCCTGAAGGAATTTCTAAGCCAAATTCTTATGCACTCCATAATGGTTTGATATATTTTGATAATATTTGGTAGAGACATAGATAAGGACCAGAAGAGGTAGCGTGTGCAAGAGAGACAACTATCACTTTCTTCCTTATGTACTTATCTCCTGAAACCGAAATCTTGTGCAGGCCATAACTCCCATACTGTTTGTGATAATTTAATAATATTTGGTAGGGACATATATCACGTCAAGTAGGAGTGTCTCATAAAAGAAAGACAACTCTTACTTTGTTATTTTTCCTAGTTATTTCCCCTGAACAATTTCTAAGCCAAATTCTTATGCACTCCGTAACTTCTTAATGGTTTGAAATATTTTGGTAATATTTGGTAGAGGCATAGATAAGGAATAGAAGAGGTGTCGTGTGCAAGAGAGACACATCTGACTTTCTTTATAATGTACTTATCTCCCATGAAACCGAAATCTATGCAGGCAATAACTCCCATACTGTCTGAGATAATTTGATAATATTTGGAAGGGACATATATCAGGTCAAGTAGGAGTGTCGCATACAAGAAGGACAACTCTTGCTTTGTTATTTTTTCTAGTTATCTCCCCTGAACAAATTTCTAAGCTAACTTCTTATGCACTTCACAACTTCTTTGAATAAATACTGTAATTGCAAAAGGAGATAATTCAAATTTGAAATATTTTGATAATACACGTGTGTTTGGAAGAGGCATAAATAATGACCAGTAGGCTTGTCGCGTGCAAAAGAAAAACAACTCTGACTTTCTTTGTTACGTACTTATCTCCCCTGCCCTGAAGCTGAAAGCTTGTGCAACCAACATTGATTTTTTTCACTTATGCAGGTTGTAGCTTTTTGGAGGTGAAAAATGATTGTTTTTTGTTGTTGTTTTTTTCACTTATGCAGGTTGTAGCTTCAGTGGCTGAGCCTCTTCTATATACCAGTGACCACATCAGTAACCAGCATTTTTTTTTTTTTTTTTTTTTTTTTTTTTTTTTGATAAAAATTGTTTTGTTTTTGGACAAGCTTTTCATGGAAAAATACTGTCCTTTAAAATAGTGATGTATGGACGGTCGGCCGTCATCCGAGGTTTACCTTTTGATTAACTTTTTTTTTTTTTCAAAGTGATATGTTACCTTTATTCTTCAGTGGAAAAACCCGTCCATAGGATTTTTCTTGTTGTTATTGTTATTATTATTATTATTATTATTATTATTGAATGAAACCTAGCTGGCGCAAACGCGACACGACTGAAAGTTACATTAACGGCTAACATCTTTTGCAGCATCTCAGAAATTTCACTCAGACACATAAATTGTGTGTATCCCTTAGAACCACCGCGTCTAGGTAGTTCTTACGAGTACCCACAATCTATGTTTAGGCAGATATAATAATGAAAGTATTGCAAACAATCTCCCGACAATTGTACTAGACATTTCATAGCCATGAAGATGCATTATATCGCATTTTGGAACATATACATAAAGACATTTGTTCTGCCTGGTTTTGAAATTCAGCGACATTTATAAAGGCTGGGCTAGCCTATGAGAAAAGGATCATTATCACATAGGGGACCAGCAAAGGCTCAGGCGAGCAGCGCATAAGCATGGTCCCGCCAGAGCCTTTGCTATTCGCAGACGTCACTGTAGTAGGGGCCTTGAGACGTTCCAGTTGGTTGTGAGGCTGGTTAATCGTGATACCGGGACTTTGAATAAATACTGCAATTGCAAAAGGGGATAATTCAAATTATTTCATTAATCCTTTAGAGGTAGGGGATGCAGTTTCACCTTTTCCCATTTCGCCTACTTCTATGTCACATATTCCCGTTCTGCCTTCTCCGGAACATTGCTTGCAGGAATCTCGGAGGAAGTCAGTTGTTTAGTATTGTCAAAAGGAGGTTAACAAAACAGTTCAAATCGTTTTGGAGACACGAAAATCGGAAGCAAATTCAGGATGGAAAGCTTGATATATATTTCGATTTAAAAACAGATTTTTGTACAGAATTGTATTTAAATGATACAACATTTTCATTTGCGGAAAGCTATATACAAATTGAGAATTACTACTGTCTAACACATTATCTCTTAATTGAAACTCTACACATAATTTCTTAATTGAAACTGGAATGTTTTTAAAAAGATCTTTGGTTAGGGAGGAAAGAATTTGAAGATTCTGTGATTTTAATACAACTGAGAATGGGTCTCATTTTTTGACAAAGTATTCTTTTTATAAAACTGAAAAAACTGCATTATTTAATAAGGCAATTAAAAATTCTACATAGATCTTGTATTTGCCATTAAATTTTTAGACCGTCGACGTAGATCATGCACATACTGCATCCATAATTGCGATTAATTCAGTCATCATATTGAATTGTTGCAGTATTTGTGTGCTCTGTCGTCTAACAGGTATGCTTGTTTGTCTTTCATGTTTGTTGTCTATGTTCATGTGTTTTTTATATCCCGCCACACGATAGTGGATTCACGTTTGTGTCCCCCGGTGTGTGTCCGTCCGTCTGTCCGTCCGCATTCGTACAGATGCCAATTTGTTGGATATTACAGTGTAAATTTTTCGACTCAAAATACCCAACAAGACCCCAAATCACCAAACAAGTGCCTCAAATTTATTGGGTACTTTTTTGGACACTAACGGTATAAATGGCAGGTACCCAATCCATGGCTATCCAATATATGCCCATTCGTGGGCTCGGGCGTCTGTCCGTCTGTCGTACGTCCGTCCGTATTTTCGTTTCCGGACAATAACTTTAATAAATGCCAATGGATTTTCACCAAACTTGATATGTGCTTTGATATTGTGGAGATCTGGTTTTGGGAAGAGAGAGCTAATCTTAGTGCTTTTCGTACGTTTGTTCGGTTTGTGCTTGTTTAGATTTGTCGGTTTCCTCTTCCTCTTGGGGTCTGGGAAGGGCTGCGGTTTGTGATTGTGGCACTCCCTGGACTTTTCTCTTACCTTTTTTGGATTGATGATGGGCAAATTTCGTCAATTTTTGACAGAGTTGTCTGTCCGTAACACGTCTGTATTTTCGTTTCCGGGCGATAACTTCAGTAAAATAAATTGATTTTCACCAAACTTGAGATGTGCATTGATATTGTGAATATTGGGATTACTACTGGGCAGTTTCGTCAATTTTTGACAGTTATCTGTCCGCGAAACATCCGTATTATCGTTTCAGGATAATAACTTGAGTAAACAAGGTTGGGCGGTCAAAACCAGGGGTGGTTTTAACCAGCGGTTTTAACCGGTTAAAACGGCCCCGGTCAATACTCCCATAGTGGTCAATACTGGTCGATTGAAATATTGAGTGGTCGATTGAATATTTTAATGGTCATTTGGAGATTATGGTGGTCAGCTGGTTGATTAATTATGGCAGATTACAGGCTAGAACAGTCTAGCAATTTGTTCATCTAACGGCTTCCACATACTACTGTCTGTTGAAACGGCAAACTACTGAAACTAGTCTGTTGAAGTTTTTGTCTCTTTGCTATAGGTTGATCATTTGATAGAGTTTCAGTTTCAGATGTTATTTCTTCAAGTGGCCGCTTATCAATACTTTCTGGCTCTTTTAGCCCTGGGCATTTTTGTCTAAGAGTGTTCATCTTAAGACCTTAGCACTAACTTAATATTACTGTCTTTGCACCTTGCACTGGTATTTTTGTTATCTTCCAAAATAGTGAAGAAGTTCCAAATTGGGTCTTAAGGTTTCATTTTTGACACCTTCAGTAATAGCTTGATGATAAGATACTATCTAGACTGCAGATAAATCAAAAGATAAATCAAAATTTCACACATTAGGAATAAAGCCTGGTGTGAGTGTATAATACCCCTATCAGGGACATGTGATTGATCACTTTGGCAATTAGATCTATGTCACATCCACTGCAGTGGCATGGTGCAGCTTTTACACCTTTTAATCTGTTTTGACAGCAATTTACAGGCGTAGCAGATACTTCAATATACTTCTAAGACATTAGTGACTCTTCAAACATTGTTTGGTTAATTAATTACAGCCTTTTACAGATGTACTACTTCACAAGTTCACAGGCCTAAAGATTAATGACAGGTGTATTTCCTTTTTACAATATGTGACAATTTTCTGCAATAAGGTCAAAATTATATGTTAGCTGCTGTTTGCTGTCAAACAAAATAGGACCTTTCATAAATCCTTTAAAATCCATGATAAATTGAGCTTATTCATATTTCTGTAAAATAAAATATGAACAATTAATCTAACCTATAAAGGATAGTAGTAAAGATAGTTTGGTTGAAAAGAACAGATCTGTCAAAAGTTTAGGAGTCAATCCAATCAGCCTCTTCAGTTGACCAGCAATAATGTCTTTTGACTTATGATCAAATAAAAAAAGGACCTCAAATAATTACTTACATGTATTAATAAAAACTATTTTTTCTTGTTCACTGATGAAAATATAGTCTAACCTCATGTACGTGATGCAGGGGCAAAGCTTTTAAGATCAGTTTATCAACAGGATAGAGGCATATGCGCCAGTGATTTAATCGACCAAATTGACCACCAATCGACCACCAATCGACCAGTAATGACCGGTTAAAACGTTTTAACCACCGGCCCTGTCAATACTAATATTGACCGGCTTTTTGCCAACCTTGTGAGTAAATCTCAGTGGATTTTCACCAAACTTGATATGTGCATTAATATTGTGGGAATTTGATTTGGGATTGCTACAGGCCAAATTTCGTTCAGTTTTAATAGTTACCTGCCCGCGACATGATAATGGCAGGGTATTATCGTTTAACGGTTTTATTTATTTATTTATTCAATGAAGTTTTTATGCATTTCTATATGCCCGACAAGGTCCTTGATTGGTGAATAAAAAAGTACCCTATTCTATTCTTGTCCCGTTAAGGCGAATTGGGAAGTAGGAGATATGGAAATACGAGTATGCGAAATTGGAAGCTCTCTTTAGAGTATTGCCTTAACACTGTTGGTATTTCATTCATGTCAGTTGTGTGGTTCAGTTTTAGTCTTATAGTCAGGACTACCCCAGTGAATACGAAGGCGAGCAAATCGCAAAACCAGGACTTTGACTAAATACCCCAGGGGCGTAGAGGGGAGGGGCAGGGGGGGGGGGAGGGGACGGGGATACTCTGAATTTTGTCTGCTTCATAGGCTGGGCCCCAGCATCTTGTGTTAACCCTAAAAAATATACGATATATCAGCAATACCCAAAACAAATATACGGTATATCAGCCATACCCCAAAAATATCTGCAGATATTAATTAGCATGCCCCAAAAAATATTCCCTTTGCTTTCTTTTCATAAAAGTGTGGTTTCCATTTATTTTTCCTGTATAGTGGTTGTTTTAGTACTATAAATGCTTTAAACAGTTTCCAGCAGTAGCTCCGTTTTTACTTTAATGGCACGGCAGAAACAGAGCTGTTAAAACTAAATAAAAACAACTATCAGTTCAATAGACGGTTCTAACCCCGATTCTTAACACCCCCCCCCCCCACACACACACACAAAAAAAAAAAAAAAAAAAAAAAAAAAAAAAAAAGAAGAAGAAAATACCGAGAATTTTCATAGACCCAAAAAGTAGTCAGTTTGAAAGTGACCCCCCCCCCCTCCCCCCCCACACACCCCCCCAAAAAAACTTGCAAAAGGTCAGTACCCCTAAAAATAGCCACTTTTGTCCCAAACTCCGGGCAAAAATACTTCAATGGCAAAAATAAATAAAACTTCAAAATTCTACATTCATCTTATAGCTTAGAATATTGCCTTTAATCTTATTTTATTTTATTCATGTTAGTTATATGAGGGTTTTATTTTATTTCCTGATCCGCTGGTGGATACTCGAACAAGTGAATCTCGGTACTGGGACTTTCCTCAAAACATCAACAACATTTTTTATATTATTATTATTATTATTATTATTATTCTTTTTAATGAATTTATATTCATTTTTAGATTGGAGTGTTGCCTTTAACCGGGTGGTTAACTTGTTAAAATCAACCAAGTACTTTTGATGTTATGCTGTAAAACACGAATCTCCACGAATACCAGGACAAGTGACTCTCGATTCCTGGATTTTTTGACATGATCCAGTAACATCAGCACCATACATTTTTTTTTTATTAATTATATATATATATATATATATATATATATATATATATATATATATATATATATATATATAATATATATATATATATATATATATATATATATATGGATTGTAATGTTGCCTTGTGTAATTTGTTAAAAATCAATCAAATAATTTTTAATTTTCTTACGTTTCTTACGTTTGTCGACGCATTCTGGAAGTAATTTCTATATCTAGTTCTTTCACCCGGGGTATAACACCCGGGATAACACCATGGTTCAAACTTGTAAGGGTGCCCTTTCCAACATTTATTTAATCTTGACTTGAAGCTATGCAGAGAGAGTTGCATTTATTACTGTCGCCGGTAGATCATTTCATCTATCAACTACTCTATTACTGAATTAAATGTCCTCATTCTTAACCTATGCCTGTTTAAAGATTTCATGTGTGTGCCCTCATGTACCCTCGTAACCATTAGAAAAATGTATCACTTTTGATATCATCCATATTATTTAGTATTTTATATACCTGGATCAAATCGGCTCTGTCTCGACGGTATTCCAACGTTGGAAGACCTAGGGTTTTCAGCCTCACCGGGTAGGATAAGTGCCTTAGACATGTAACAAGCCGCGTCGCACTCCTCTGGACATTCTCAATCTGATTAATGTCTGTCTTGTACATTGGTGACCATACAGTTGTTGCATACTCCAAGTACGGTCTAACCAAGGACTTGTACAAATTGCAGAATGTCTCCTTGTCCGTGTAAGTTTGTTTTTTTGTTATGATTTGTTTCTTTTTTATTATGAGAGAGATTTCATGAAGTCTCTCTCAGGGGAAAATCAGGCTGACATCATTGAGGCTTTCAGTTCCACTTCAAGATACCTTGATGATTTATTAAATATTGACAATATTTACTTTGACCAAATGGTGGACCGCATATACCATACTGAACTCCAATTAAATAAAACCAATTCCTCCGATACCGAGGCACCTTTTTTGTATTTGAATCTATGTATATCTAATGGTACAGTTTCCACCAAAATTTATGATAAACGGGACGACTTTGATTTTGATATAGTCAATTTTCCTTTTCTGGATGGCGATGTCCTCCGGAGTACCTCATGTAAGGTATACATATCTCGACATTAGATTCGCCAGAGCTTCTTCATATCTTAGTGACTTTATTAGATTCGCCAGAGCTTCTTCAAATCTTAATGACTTTAACTGCCATCTTAGGCAGGGCTATCGTTTTTATTTTTATTTATTTATTTTTTAAACTTCAGATGGCATTTTCGAAATTTTATCGCAGACACAGTGCGTTGGTAGAAAAATATAACGTCGGTCTGAAAACACTTCTGCAACAAGGTATATCGGAACCAGAATTTTACGGTGACTTAGTGTACAGATTTAGAAAACTTGTGGGAAAATATAACTTTTCGGAGCAATTCAGAAAACTAATTAACCGTTATAAAAGAATTGACTATAACCTGGATATTATGCGGCAGACTGCATGCCTAGTTATCAACCCAATCATTGTTGATGGCTATGCTTCATTCTTTAATTACACGACGGCGGTTCGGGCCTCAGACAATGACGGCCTCTTCGTCAAACTTTAACCAGTGGGTTGGGGCTTGACGATATGTCTTTGGCTTGGCCCGCCGTAGTTCAACTATTGGTTTTCATTTACTCTGGCACACATAGAATTACCATGAGTACTCGTCTTTTTTTAACATAGTGATTAATTTGACTTTTATGTTTTCGCTTTGATGCATTGACAGAGTTGCGAACCGAATTTTTATGTATTTCTGTATTAAGAGTAGCGTCGGGACCCAGGGTGAAGTTGGCTGGCCATAGAAGTGCTTTAATAGAAGGGAAGGCAATGATCAGGAATCGATACAGTTATCCCAAACCTCCGAGTTTTTTTTTTTTTTTTTTTTTTTTTTTTTTTTTCTACTGACCGTTCTAAGGCGGTGGTCCTGGTGTTAGTCTTACTATTTGTTGCTTTGTGGTTTATTCTACAAGGCGATTTGTTTTAAGTCTTGCCTTGTGTTATTTTGTTATTGTATTTTTCAGTCCTTTTAGCATTGCGATTACCTCGCTTGGGAAAGAGAGAGCTAATCTTAGTGCTTTTCGTACATTTGTTCGATTTGCGCTGTTTGGTTTTGTCTGTTTACTCTTCCTCTTGGTGTCTGGAATGGGCTGCGGCGTGTGATTGTGGCACTCCCTGGACTTTTCTCTTACCTTTTTTATATGCTACATCAAACACAGAGGCCTCTATGACTACCGGTACAAGTGAATCTCCATACAGAGAATTTGACATCATTCCACAACATCAGGAACAGATAATTTTTGTCAGTTGTCTATATTTTGTTGGTTAGACTATTACCTTTAACCTGGTGTTAAAATTATTAAAATCAGCCAAGTGCTTTTGATTGCATGCTTTGTCGTGTTCCGGGACATAAATGATATTTTCATACACATAGACTCAGAAAAAGGACTTTTTGCAGATGACTGTGTTTACTCTCGTGAAATCAGAGATACAGACGACTCGTTGAAACTTCAGAAGGATATAGATGGATTAGGATGTTGGGCCAGAAAATGGGCTATGAGATTTCAGCCAGTCAAATGCAATATGATGCAGATAACTAGGAAAAGAACAAATAAGTTTGGGGCTTCTTACACTTTAGAGGGTACGGTCCTCGAAAATGTGGATTCCATTAAATACCTAGGAGTAACAATCACACATGTCTTAAAATGGAATACACATATCAGCAACATTTGTACTAAGGCAAATACAACTTTTGGTTTCCTGAGACGAAATCTTTATTAATGTCCTCAGGATGTAAACGAGGCAGCATATAGGAGACTTGTTCGCCCCATTTTGGAATATGGCAGCTGTGTTTGGGACCCCAAGGCGTGGTTCTTCAACAAGAAATCGAAAAAGTTCAGAAATGGGCTGCTAGGTTTCTTACGAGCAATTATTGGGTCGGATATGAAACCCACAGACCGGAACCCCGTGACCGAGACCCGAGACTGAGACCAAAATTTCCATCCTGGATAACAAGACTAATATGTTTTAACTTTGTTCATTTTGGTTTTATAGTATTAGGTATTAGATAGATATTATCCAAAAGGAGGGAAATTTAGATCAGACTTGTACTTATTTTTTAAACTCCGATTTATCGTTTCAAGGCCGGGTATAAAAGTCAAGTCCGATCCGATCCGCCGATCATTTTTCGGCCGATCATGAAAGTTGTTTTTCCCGTTATATCTTAAGTATGATTCAAATGTCCAGTATCTGCGTTTTATATGATCTTACATTGGTTAATTAATATTCCACAAAAGAAATTGCTTTTTTCAATGCTTTTAAATTTGATTTTGAAGCATGTTTCTGTCGTCTAGGGGTATAAAAGCCAAAGCCAGTTCAATATACAAAGTCTTAGTTTTCACAGTAGTGAAGCTAGTATATATAGTGACCAGCTCTGTTTTAGAGAATGAATGATCACTAGAACATAACTGGTTTCTTGCATATGAAAATTTTATCATAGACAAGCCATTTTATCCATTTTCTGTCCCTCTTTGTTTTGCATGCATATTGTTCTAAAAATAGATACTATGGTTAATGGAAAGCAGGCGCAAATGTTTAATTACTGTTACCAAACACATTCTTCCGCTTTCAGATAGTTTCGGCCTTTTCGTCTCATTTCAGGACGTTGTTGTAAGTAGCGACATTGTTTGCAGGTCTTTTTATAGATCAGAATCAGAATCAGAATATTTTACTGGTGATACATCAATAGACATTCATTCACCAGGGCCAACGATCTCAAAGACTAGTCTCTGGATCTCACGAGTGATGTGAATCTAGCGACAGGGTCCTCAGAACTTTCAGCAGAGAAGATTATAGCTGCAGGGAGTGCATTCCAATCCCTTATGGTGTCTGGAAAGAAACTGTACTTATAAATGTCAGTTATAGCATATGGCACTTGAAATGCCATTGGATGCTGATTCCTACTGCGCCTATTTAGGGGTTAAAGGTCGTCACAAGCTATACTCGCTCTACATTTCAGACCTTTGAATAGCAATATGAGTTTACTACCTTTGCGTCTCTTGTGAAGAGACTCCCACACTAATTGTTCAAGAATCCCAGTCATACTTCCAGTTTCAAAGTTGTTGTTTCCAGTCTAAAACCTAGCTGCACGATTCTGAACCTTTTCTAATTCTTCCTGGACTACTATTTCATGTGGGTCCCAAACAGGGCTAGCATACTTCAGGATTGGTCGCACCAACCCCTTGTATGCCGTCTCCTTAACATTTTGGGGGCATGACGATAGATTACGTCTTAAGATACCAAGAGTTCTGTTTGCTTTTGTGCAAACATTGAGTATTCCATTCCAAATCCTTAGAAATTGCCACACCAAGGTATTTAATATTATCCACATTTTCAAGGACTGTTCCTTCTAAGGAGTAAACTGCATTGATCTTTTTTATCCGCTCCTAGTAAGCTGCATGATTTTACATTTCACAGGATGAAATCTCATACCCCATTTCCTGGCCCATTTACCCAGTTGATCAATATCCTTTTGGAGTTTCGATGTGTCTTCGGTGCTATCAATCTAACGACAGCAGACACAGTCATCAGCGAACAAACGAATCTCAGATTCTATTCCAACCATGATGTCATTTATATACAAGGAAAACAACAGTGGACTAAAAACAGTGCCCTGCGGCACACCAGATAAAACAGGTGCCCATTGAGTTTTTGCTCTATTGACTACAACCCTTTGTTGCCTATTGCATAGAAATGAATCAATCCATCCTAAAGTTTTTCCACTTATGCCATATCCATGGAGTTTGCATTTCAGAAGTTCATTAAGAGGAGTGTCAAAGGCCTTCTCGAAGTCCAATATAAATGTATCTACTTGACCTCCTGCACCAAAACTGGGAGTATGACTGGAATACTGGAAACACCCAGAGTCTCTTAAGAAAAGGAGGAGAGACAGTAGATTGATTCTTTTGTGCAAAGGTCTAAAGGGTACCGCCAGCATTCCAACAGATGATCTTATCCCCCACCCCACTAATTAGGCGCAGTAGAAATCATCACTCATTGACTTTTTCAGACCCCTGCTGCAAAAACTGACGTTTACAATGGTTTATTTTTCCCTCAAACAATCAGATTGGAATGTCCTTCCAGGTTCGATTATTACCTCTGTTTAAGGTGCAGAGGATGGTATGGCTAGGTTTACCTCTCTAGTGAGAGCTAGGGACTAACATCCCATATCACAGGCCCTGGTGAATGAATGTCAGTAAAAAATCGGGGACGAGTTGATTCATACCGGGAATACAGTAATTAGTATGAGCCACTAGAATTCATTCACTTAAGTTTCAAAATAAAAGGATTTCTTTCTTTCGTTGGCTCAGCTGCAAAATTCTTAGTATAAGTAGAGTTTCTCTGCTATGCCGGCTTGTTATCCCCGTCGGTAACTAGTGTGGTCGCCAACTTTTTCACAAAACCACACCAAGTGGTCCACTCCATTTTTACACTAAGGTTGCATTACGAAAAAATGGCGAAAAAATAACGAAAAACTGTTTATTTTCACTTTAAATATTCACTGAACTATTTGTTTAACGAAAGCAATACACGCAAAATAACCATGTTTGGGTCAAGTTATGATCCTTTTGCAAGATTTTGACGTTTCGTGAGATCAAAATTTTAAGACTTGTGACGTCACACTTGAAATGTTTCGTCGTTTCGTGGAGATCAGCGCCATTTTATATGAGAACGGCTTGAGATTTCGCGAAAAAAAGCAGCTGCTTTTCGATTTATTTGATTTCATGCTGTTTAGATTATTGAATTCAATAAATATATGTATTGAAAGACATTCAGGTAAGTGAAATTGCAAAGAATATGAAGGAAATTCCAATAATTTTGGCCGAGAAATTGAAAATCGAGAAACCGAATTGATCTTCGGTGAGGCGGATGTTTACAAACAAATACCTGCAATTTGAAATGCATATATTTGAACTTTAAAGTAGACCTTTAGAACGGGGTAAACGCGTGTAAAGTCAAAGAAAGTTGTATTTTTAATGGCTGTGGGAGATTAGGCTTACATTTTCATAAGCCCAGTCCGTAATTAACATTTTAAACGATGTTTGTTAAGTAGGTCACTGCAATCGATCGCAGTGGCGCAATAATCTCAAATTTATTTATCAACCACCTTACCCCGTTCACTCTTTTAAAATTAAATAAACATTTTCATTGCAAGTTCTCTTTTGTTTGAAGTCTTCAGAATTCCATTTTAGAATGAGCAACCATTTACAGAATTCCCATTCATCGTCATTTCTTGCACACACAACTTTCTGGCCATTAGCTTATCGGTTCGCGCTATAGACCTTTTTAATGTTATTGGTTCATCCGGGCTACTGACCACGTGATTACAATGTTATGCCACGTGACCAGAAATTGTGGATGGCAAAAACATTTCTGGTTCCATTGATACCAGTTGATTCAAGCGAAATTGTACTTGGAAAGTAAATCCTTTTGCTTATATTTACTCATAAATTTTATCTTGTGTTTTAAAATACAGCTTTAAGAAGCAATCTGACTGCTTATCCTAAGACAAATACAACTGTTTCAATGATATTTTTCCGATATCAGCAGGCACACGCGCAACCGTAAGAATTACGGACAACTCGGCCCATAAAAAAAGTCGGCCCAAGACAACTCAGCTCAAGTCGGCCCAATTTCAGAAGACAACTCGGCCCAAATCGCCCCAACTGTAAAAGACCTCTCGGCCCATGAAAATCAGACCAAGCACTGCTTAATGTATTAAAAATAATTGGATGGTGGTACTTTTATTGCTCTGTACCTGATGAATAAAAAGTATATGCAGCTGTCTTAGATCAGATCGCTAATGTACATATTCTAATTTAAATGACATCTGATGGTTATAGCAGCATAATGTAAGTGACCGAAATAATTTATTCAATGTTGAAAATAAAAGTGCGTGAGATCCATCCAACTCACCCACCTATCTATCTGTCTAGCTAGCTAGCTAATTCTTTGAATTCAGTCATGAAAAAAGGTGAAAAAATAGAACTTAAAAAAAAAAAAAAAGTCGTTCATGAATGGTGGTAATCGGCAGCTGATCACCAGTAATAAGCGGTTAATCTCCTTTAATCATTGAATTCAAACTTAAACTATTTCAGTGTTTGATTTAATTATATGTTAAGCTAATTAACGACCAGCACTGAAATTTACTAAGAGTTAATTCGCAACGAAAGTGTTAATTGTCTTCCTTTAACCGACAAAAGTTAGTGATTAGTAAGTTTGAACAATAACAAATTGCCAACTTTTGTTTAAATAATTTCTTTTATTTTGCTGATTTATATGATCTGTATAAATACAAGCCAATAGTTTTTAAGGAAATGGCTACTGGCTTGGCTCATTTGATTTGAGGCTGTTGAGTTAGTGCACATTGCATGTGTGCATGATGAGTAGGATGCGGTTATATGTATATTTATCTTCCTTACTTGTGTGATCAAATTTGTTTAGCTATCTGAATTCAGCAATAAAAGTGCCACCAACCAATTATTAATACATTAAGGGGTGCCTGGTCTGATTTTTATGGGCCGAGTGGTCTTCTGCAATTTGGACGATTTGGGCCGAGTTATCTTCTGAAATTGGGACAACTTGGGCCAAGTTGTCCTGGGCCAACTTTTTTTATGGGCCGAGTTGTCCTAAGCCGACTTGTCTTTGGGCCGAATTGTCTTGAACCCAACCTTAATATTGCTTTATAGTGACCATTTTTATGCCTAGTTTTAGCTATTATCATGATTATATAGTCAAAATATATGTTAATATTTGTGGTTATGACATTTAAATGATCAATTGATGGGAATCTCTTCTGAAAAGAAACTTCTGACGAATGAAACTGCATTATTTTTCTGAATAAACATCAACAATTATACTGTCAGGTAAACGTTAACAACAACTTTCTGCATCCAGTAGGAATGAGACTAGAATGTACTCTGCGTTAAAGACCGAGAGGTTTCGAATGATGTTTATTGGGTTACATAGTGTTTAAAAAGGTCTATTGAATGTATGTAAAACATGCTGTATTTTACTTGTAAATAGTTGACAAAAACTTGCAGAAATTACAAAAAAATTCAGTTTTCACTTACTAAAATTTGCATTTCATAATGAGTGCTTTGCGTAATTCATTTTCGAGGTCATTGCTCGAATACATGCACAATTTGTTGGCTCGTCATTTTATTAGCCAGTGCTGCTGAATGTATGTGAAACATGCAGTAGTTTTTTTTATAGTTTATTATTGACAGTAACCTGTACAAATTACCAAAAAATCCCTTCCTCGTGGTCCGGCAACATTCTTTCAGGGCAGTTGAAATAATTTCTATGGTCTTTTCTGCCTGTTCAAGAAGGGCAATTTGCCTGATGCACAATAAATGACCCAATTCAGTAAAATTCACTGTACAAGCATTTAATACATGAATTAAAGTCGATACTGTGTCTGAGTACTAATAAATATGTGCTGAAAATTTCATGAAAATTGCTTTAGTACAACAGAAGTTATGCGGTATTATAGTGTCAAAAATGATTGAATTGGCATGTAATGAATTAGCATCCATTTTTTTCACACTTTTTAAATTCTTATAAGATTTAATCCTTGGAATAACTATAAGAACAAACAATATGACTGAAAAGTATATTCATTTAAAAAAAAGTTTGATGTAAACTACATGAAAATTACAATAAATTTGTTTTGATTTACAGCAGTTTAAGTGGAAATTGACCTTGTGTAATGCCACCTGTTTTCCAAAGCCCCTTGAAAATAAAAAGGCTTGGAAAACTAAAATTTGCAAAGACCTGGTTGTCAAACAACCATATTTATATATAATGTATAAGTGGTAACAAAAATCAGGAAAAAAAAAAAATGACGAGTGACCATGAATCTGCCTACTGTAAACATGTTACTACGTAAATTTGATTTGTGGCAAAAAAAGTGTAATGTCCATCCCCTTATTTATTTTCAAAAGGATACTGCAAAGTACTACAAAATTGGGTCTTGAACAAACATTTCAGGTGCTTTTCTTAAATTATTGGGGAAAATAACCTTGCTTATATTTATACATATTTTATTAGAAATGCAAACATTATGTGTAATGTCTGTCCCCGTAATGTCCGTCCCTTCAGTGGGGAACATTAATAGATGTTGTCTGTCTCATCCAGTATTGCTTATTTTTATGTCTCATAACTTGGTCTGACCTTTTGATAATCCAGTTATACTGTGAAGTGTGCATTTGGTATTGGAAAGATGTTTTTCTAAAAAAATTTACCCTTGAACAGCTGGCAGTCATTTTCAAACCCTGATTTTTCCATTGATCAGTTGATGCCTAATTTATGATGTATTTCCGTATTTGCTTGTCTTAGTATGTCGCTTAAGTTCTGTTTCAGTATAAAAGACATTACTAGTGTTGGGAATCAGAGGAAAATCACAATCAATTATCAGGAAAGTAAAACTGATTGATTATTGATTATACAATTGGATATCCCATAACGGGTAAAATAATAAAACATTATAGCATATGCGTTTTATGTCTCTGTATAACTTAAAATGCAACAGCATATAATACATGTAGCATACATGTAACTAGGGGAATTTAAGATATAGGTTGTTTGAAGACAAAGCAGATTATGCAGCCATGTTTCTAGTCAATGAGTCTGCCATAATACTCTTAATTTGTAGGTCTCATTATGTGATCTTTGGCCCATGTTTCTAAAAATAGAATTTCAAATAATCGATAGTGAAACAGAACTTATTGATAGTTGCCGATAGTGAGCTCATCCAATTAGTTTTCGATTATTTCGATTAATCTGCACAACACTATATTCAGGTGAGCAAATCATGGCCCATGGGCTTCTTAAACTATTTTTCAAAGAAAAGACTTGACATTTCATGTGAATAGTCTGCCATCATCAAGTCTTATTTACTCTGAAAGATACTATAAAAAATGTCATCTGCTGCAGTTGTGATTGGCACTTTGAAGATAATACTTATTGGCTTAACTCTCTCACTGCCACGGGCGATAATAACAGGCTTGTGCAAACAGCATAGATCCAGATGAGACGGCTCATCTGGATCTATGCTGTTTGACATTCAGTCTTTCAACTGCACATATAAACTTCTTTCCACGCGACAGTTTGTGAAAAAAAAAGTAAAAAAAGCAGACGACAAATGTCGTCTGAAATTTGGCACCGAAAGAGTTAAATCACATTTTCTTACCTATAGTCTGATTCAGGGCTGTTATTTACACAAACTATGAATATCAATTATTTCTAAGTAATTATGTCCCCCACCATAGGTTGTGGGGGGGGGGGTGCATATTGTTTATAGTGCGGTTCACATTGGCGTCGGCGTAGCCTCTTGTCTGCACGCTATCTCCTTAATGAATGGATGGATTTTGGCCAAACTTACACAAATTTATCATTGGGTGGGGGAAAAATGCTGATTAGATTTTGATGACCTTGACGCCATTTTCGAGGTCACACGAGGACTTAGATTGTTGAAAAAAGCTGGAAAATTGCTTGTCCGCACCCTATCTCCTGAAGGAACTTACGGATTTTGACCATACCTGCACATCTAGATTACTGGGACATGTGAAAGAATTGATTAGGTTTTGGTGACCTTGACCCCATTTCAGGGCATTGGAAATTCTGAAATCTGAATCCGTCCAGCCGATGACCATGACGTCATCAATGAGCCCATTTCCAAAAAAAAAAATATCACCTGTCATGAAAACTAATGACAATTGGCAGTCCTATAACTCCTTTTAAATAATACACCTCAACTCCATTATATGACGGAAGTCCAGGTATAACGAGCATGATCAAAGCTGGCATCATCAATAAATACAGTCAGGTATGTAAAAAGAAAGAAAGAAAAAAAAAAAGGACAATTTTGTTGTTATTTCCACCTCCACAGGGTTTTCCTAGATAACTATTTATAAACAACTGATTCCCGTCTTGTGTAAGCGCGAAGACGTGGGAAACAGAGGAGACGGAACGAAACGACTTTCATGGACCTAATTTGGTCTTATAAGAAAAGGCCTGTGCCACGGGCGGTTTTGCAGTTTTCAATGTTTCAAGGTCTGACCAGACTGCTTAAATTTTAAGCACTGACCTATCTTGTCTAGCGCAAGTGGTGCATTACTTATTTTTACCATGAAATCTACCTTGAATTATACTCGCGTGTTACGGCCGTCAAAAAAAAAAAAAAAAAAAAGCAAACAATAAGACCCAGATCAGACGCTGTTGTATGTGACATCTGATCAGGACGTACATGGTTTGGGAATTAATTTATCAAATCTGAGATTGACAAACCGTGTTGATCAAAACAAATAAGAAGAGGAAGAAAATGGGTGCATTCTTTTATCTCTCTCAGTTAAAGCGACCTTTGATCTTTTGGACATGCCAACTGCATCTGATGTTTTGCAGTCTCAGTGTATTCACGTGTCACACAAATGGATTAATTATCAGACTACCGTTACTGATGATCCGTGTTAATCGCTTGTTTACCGCACAAAGGACAGTGAAGTGTTGATTTTTTGACAATGTTTGGATAATGATGTAATTAATTTGTGCTGCGGTAGGTTGCTGTTATTCATCTGTCTCTCCAATATACATGTCAAATCTGTTTAGAGCCTTTTAACTACCATAATATCGCATTTAAAAGGTGCGCGGACGTTGTCAGTTTGGGAAGACTTGACCGTTTGTGATTTTTTAGACATCATTGATTCGTGAAAATTGGTTGGTTGGGGAAAAAATGGGGTTCAAGGCACAAAACTGTTGGACCAAATTATTAGCGTTTTGGGGTGTTTGAAACCAGTCCAGAATTCTTATTTTTGGTCCAGACCGTCTATTTTCCGGTTTTCCGGAGCCCTGTCCCATATTCAAGGTCACATGGTGGCTTAGATGGTTGGAAAATGGCTTGTCTGCACCATATCTCCTGAATGAATGGATGGATTTTTACCAAACTTGTTCATCTTTATTGTTGAGACATGGAAAAGAACTGATTAGATTTTGGTGACTTTGACCCCATTTTCAAGGTCCCAGGAGGGCCCAGATTGTTGGAAAATGGCTTGTCTGCACCCTATCATGAAGAAATGGATGGATTTCGACCAAACGTGCACAACTTTATTGCTGTGACATGAAAAAGAACTGATTAGATTTTGGTGACCTTGACCCCATTTTCAAGGTTCCACAAGGGCTTAGATTGTTGGAAAATGACTTGTCTGCACCCTATCATGAAGGAATGGATGGATTTTGACCAAACTTACACAACTATATTGTTGTGACATGAAAAGGAACTGTTTAGATTTTGGTGACCTTGACCTCATTTTAAGGTCGCAGGAGAGCTCAGATTGTTGGAAAATGACTTGTCTGCACCCTATGTCATGAAAGAATGGATGGATTTTGACCTAACTTGCTCAACTGTATTGTTTTGACATGAAAAAGAACTGTTTAGATTTTGGTGACCTTGACCTCATTTTCAAGGTCACAGGAGAGCTCAGATTGTTGAAAAATGACTTGTCTGCACCCTATGTCATGAAAGAATGGATGGATTTTGACCTAACTTGCTCAACTGTATTGTTTTGACATGAAAAAGAACTGATTAGATTTTGGTGACCTTAACCCCATTTTCAAGGTCACAGGGGGGTGGTGGGGGCTCAGATTGTTGGAAAATGACTTTTCTGCATCCTATCGCCAGAATGAATGGATTGATTTTGACATAACTTATACAGCTATATTGTTGACACAGGGACAAGAACTGATTAGATTTTGGTGACCTTGAACCCATTTGCAAGGTTACAGGGGGGCTCAGATTGTTGGAAAATGGCTTGTCTGCACCCTATTTCCAGAATGAATGGAAGGATTTTGACTAAACATGAACATCTATATTGTTGTAACATGGAAAAGAACTGATAAGATTTTGGTGACCTTGACCCCATTTTCAAGGTCAAACAAGGGCTGAGATTGTTGAAAAATGGCTTGTCTGCACCCTATCATGAAGGAATGGATGGATTTTGACCAAACTTACACAACTATATTGTTGTGACATGAAAAAGAACTGTGTAGATTTTGGTGACCTTGACCCCATTTTCAAGGTCACAGGAGAGCTCAGATTGTTGGAAAATGGCTTTTCTGCATACTATCTCCAGAATGAATGGATGGATTTCGACCAAACTTGTACAGCTATATTGTTGAGATAGGAACAAGAACTGATTAGATTTTTGTGACCTTGACCCCATTAGATTTTGGTGGCCTTGATCCCAGGGGACTCACATGACTGATATTTAATGAGTCCCAGGATAAAATCAGGAGTCCTTTACACATTTTCGAGCAGTTTTCCATTGTATTTTTCGAGTTAAGGGATTCACATGTAAAAAATTTGTTAG
The DNA here is from genome assembly GCA_964016985.1 of Anodontia alba. Lineage (NCBI taxonomy): Eukaryota > Metazoa > Mollusca > Bivalvia > Lucinida > Lucinidae > Anodontia > Anodontia alba. The sequence goes on from OZ024828.1 coordinate 74,498,020, forward strand.
TCCCAGAGACAATGTTGTGAGTATATGAAGCGGGACTCGCAGGTAAAAAAATCACTGCTGACCCCATTTTCAAGGTCACCATCGACCACATACACACACAAAAAAAGATAAATTATAGATACTACCTTTTTCAACGATAGGTCTGTCTGATAGGTGGGGGACATACGCTTTCCTCTGAAAACACTGTTCTAGTTCAATAATGTCAGTGCTATTCAGGGGTCAGGCTGGCCCAGAAATTTAGGGAGAAGTGACTTCTCCCTCCAGACAAAACAGGGAGAAGTTTTATAGGATGAGGGAGAAGTCAAGACTCGGTTAACCTATCTCCTTATCGAAAGCATGACACTTAAAAATCCTCGACTCGCTTTACTGCATTGTCTTGGGAATTAACAAAAAAGGAAACAATTTTTACTGTAGACCTGTTCATTCTTACTTCTAAACCAATTAAATGATCCACAGAAACACAGACATGAGTAGGGCAAATGCATCATATCTGGACCCATATCTTTTGGAAATTGATCTTCTCAGTAGATCCAGTCAAAACATCATGATCTGTGGCTTGATAAGCTATAAACACAATGATAAAAAGAAATTTGTTAACTAAAATGTCTGTCAACTTTACGGTAAAACTTAGTTTTTAGTATTTTTAATGCTGTGTCTGACCAATTTTCAGCATGTAAATGGTTCATTTATGAAAACACGGACACCCACGAAAACTAATGACATTAAAGAAAAACGATCTTTTGGTCACTTAGTAGGCAAACAGTTTTCCTCCAAAATTTGCAAACCACATCAGAATTTTATTTTTTGGCCTTTCTGATACATCTAGCATTTTTTTTTCAGAAGATTTTTACCTTTTTATGTTTGCTCAATTTTTACTAGCTTTTTCAAAAGTTGCTAAAATCGAGGGCGAAGTTTTTGTCACCCTCAGGGCTTCCCAGGGCAACTTCGAGCCCTCAGGGGCGACTATTTCGCCCCAGTCGCCCTCTAGCTTGACCCCTGCTATTTCATGATGTCATGAGTGTTCATATCAATACGAAATATGTATCGATACAAAATGATCGATATTCGATATATCATTTGATACATTATCTAAGACACAAAATTGAACTATTTTCTAGTTTCGTAGCTTTTGTAGCCCTTTATATCATGTGTTATCCATTTGTAGCCTTAGTACTCTTCCCAATTCCCATCCTTATGTACCTCCAGATTTAATACTTTCTGAATATTAAAGTAGTAAAGGCATACACGTGCCCCACATATTCAAATACTTTGTATAGGTCCTTAACATGTAAAGCCTTCCCCATTGGAGCCGGTACCACTGCCGCCTTTAAAAATTTTGGCATGGGTCCTCCTTATCTGAGTTTTTTTTATATCAATACAAGTCTATGGTCTTCAAAAATATGGAAAAGGCAGAATGGAAAAAGGCCTGGGACGATACTGTGACTCATAATAACTTAAGAAAATAAATATTGTCAGCGTTCACAGCATCACCTTTTTCCCTATTAGATAGATGACAAAAAGATGCTGTGCGCTTGCTAAGGTGAACAGCCAGGTTGGTTGTATTCCCCCCTTTGGCTGACACGGTCTTCTTGCAGAGCCTGCAGCTAGCACCATCCATTTGCTTATCGAAATAGCTCCAGACCTTGCTTTTTGGAGGCGGCATTTTGTTTTTTGTTTTTGTTTTTTTCTCGCAGAGGGCAGCTTTCTAGCAGACAACAATGTTTGCGGGAAAATTCGAATTTCCCGCGGAATTTACCTTCGCACAAAAAAGAGTTCACTATTAAGTCTAACTACATATACCGTAATAATCTGTTGTTGTTGTTCAATCAAGTACCTGTCAGTGATCATATTTTTCTATTGCACATAGATCTACATGTAAATGAACAGATGGCTAATCGCGGGCATATTCACGCATGTCTTCTATACCTACAACCTAAATCTATCAATTAGCTTTGCTGCCGAATACAGCGGTAGTACAACCGAAAGAGCAGCTCCGAGTCGTCCTGGAAAATAGTACCCCTCTGATACTCTTCATTTGGAGGGGAATTAATCACGTGACAATAACATTCTTTGCAAATGGCAGACTTTGTTTTATTTTGTTGCACACGAAATAAATGGTTTTTTTTTTGGAAATTTGAAGGCTAAACACAACAGAAAGACAGGTAGATACTGATTCGATACTTTGATCGATACTGCAATGTTAGATTCGGTATATCTGTCGAACGTAAATAAAAGGTTCTTCGATAAAACTGTGAACCAGTACACACCACTATTAGGCATATATGATGGCATTCAAAATGGCATTCAACTGTACAATGATGAAAATGCCATTCAAAAATAGTTTGGGAGTTTTCTGACTATCACCAGGAAAGTTTGAAGAAATCAAGGTAAATTCAAGTCAGAGCACTTACTTAAGCAGCTGATCATAAAAATCACTCAGAAGTGCGATTTTTTCTGTCCAAGGAAAGAAACAGCAGTATGTGTAGTTTTTGTATTGCAGTTGGTCTGATTTTTAATTCCACGCTGCTGTAGACATGTAGTAGAACCTATCCAATCAATGCAGATGCACCATTCAGTTACATGTTCAGAAGCTGGACAAGGCTGCAAATTGTGAGTAAATTAGTGAAAAATGACATTTTTAGCACATTTTATGTTTTTTTGGTTCGTTTTTCAAATGTTTCCGAAGTTTTGACAAAAGTGTGGATAGTTTTTAAGGTAAGTTTGGTACTTTAATTGTTGAATAAAGGAAAGAAAATCTGGTGTGCGCATTCAAATAACATGTATGTTCAGTGTGTCAAAGTTAAAGGGGTATCCCAAAAAAAATCACTTATCATCTCATTTGGATGATCACTGTCAAGTACCAATATGCAAACAACAAAGAAAGAAGGACAAAACTCAGTACAGATTAAATTTTTGCTGTCCTCTTCTTAGTTTAACTGTCTAGTCATCTCCCCTTGCCAGAAAACAAAAGGACAGAAGGAACTTTGTCAAGATAATCAAGTCCCTCCATTCTGATTAATCACTTATAGAAGTGATTCTGAGGTACCAAAATAATCATCCAGTTGAATGATTCCAATCAAACAGAAAGGGAAACAAATCTTGCATCTTTAGAAAGGTACATTAAAATGTACTTCAGGAAGTGATTTCTATGATCAGCTGTTTAAGTAAGTGCTCTGACTGTTCAAAATGTTATTTTTTATCTTCTGTTTATAAGAGGTAAATTTGCTATTGAGATTCCCATGCTTTTAATACCAGTAAGAAACTGAAATACATGTCCACAAAAATGGTGAAATAGACCATAAGTTGTGCTAAAAGGATGATATTGTTTTATTCTTGTTTAATTGTAGGTTTCCACTCTGGCTGGTACAGGTGAAATAATTTCTCCCACCTTGGATTTGAAACCTAGTATGATAATTGAACCAGGTATTGAGGATGCAACCACATGTACAAAGAAGCAACAACTGCCTTCTCTTTCAGTGGACTCCATGACACAGGTAAGGGGATATATCCCAGTTGTTCAGCTTGTTCATTAATATTTGCTATAATAGAAAAGAATAAGGATGAAAGATTTCTGATTATGCATAGATCTCGATAAGGTGCTTTTTATGTCCCCCCCTATTTGAAGAATAGCGGAAGGGCATTAAGTGTTAAGAAGTGGCTATTGACAGCCGGCTGTCACCAGCGAAAGTTCACTGGAGACAGCCAGCTGTCTCCAGCCAAAGTTTGCTGGTGACAGCCAGCAAAAATATATAGATGGTTTTTTGACTAGCAGCAAATAATAAAGTCATTTATTGATTTTTCTTCTATTTATATAACCTTTATTAATATCTTAATTTAGAAAGTAGTGACAGCCGGCAAAAATATTACGGCTGGCTCATAAGAGCGGAAAAGATAATCAATTATCAGTCCTGCCATTGTGATCTATAATCGATCAGTAATCTCTGAAGATATGGTCATTATTTTACCTGTCTGTCTGAGCATGACTCTTACCATATATTATACTTGACTTTATATATTTGGTCAGACAGGCCTGAGCAAACAGTGTAGACCCAGATCAGAGTTCTCATTAACTCCAGATTTGGAGTAAGTTACTCCAACTTTTCATTTCTAACTCCCAACTTTTTGGAAAGTCTCAACAGAAAAGTATGGTAAAACTCCAACTTTTTCTGGACGACAGCATTTTACTCCCGGTTTTCAAAATCCTAGTGAGAACCCTGCCAGATGAGATGCGATAAAATGTGGCATCTCATCAGGGTCTATACTGTTTGCTACTCATCAAGCTACTTTTAGACACAACAATGGGTGGTATATTCTACCTTTTCAAATTTTAGATAAAGTATGGTAATGAGGTAAGGTGTCTGAATACTGAAATTAAATTCCATCAGAAAATTAAAAAAAAAACAGAAAAAAAAACTCTGATTTTAAAAGAAGTGGTCATCGTATTTTTTGCCTGTTAAAATCAATGATCTACCTTGGGCGAATACACATCTACAAGCAAGGTACGTAATGTTCATCAACAAACTATACATGTTCAGTGGGCGAATCATAAGAAAGAGAGTGGGTGAACCGATTCATTAAATATATAAACATATCAATTAACATTAACTTTTCATGTGTTTGAACTATTTGAAAATCAGTTTAAAAAAAATAAATGACTGTTCGAACTAATAGAGAAATTTTCGGGAGATGATTTCAAAACAGTAAGGGTGCTCAAATTATTAGAGTGTTCGAACTAAAAGAAAACCTACCTTCTGTTTTGCGCTTCTTTTCCTGAATTGAAGGGCCAATTAAATCAAAGTTGGTAGAAAGTATTTGTACAACTTCTAGATCAAAAAAGCTAAAAGTGTTCTGATAGGAAATCCAAGTTGGCCGCCATCTTGAAAATCTGTTTTGCGCTTCTGAACTGAAAGGCCAATGGATTGGAAACTTTGTACGAAGTATCGGGGCCTTCTTGAAAATCCTTTTTTAGCTCACCAGAGCCGGAGGCTCAGGGGGAGCTTATAGGATAGATAGTGGTCGGTCTTCGTCTGCATTGTCAACATTTTCAAATGACATCTCTGAAATTACTAGGCCAAATGAAACCAAATTACATGTGGAGCCTCCATGCGGAGGGGTAACAAAAGTTTGTTCATAAGGACTTGATCAAGTGACCAAGATGGCCGCCACGCTCATATATGGTAAAACACTTAAAAATCTTCTCCAGAACCAAGAAAGCTTCAAGGCTGAATCTTGGTATACAACATCATGGACTCAGTGTCTACCAAATTTGTTCAAATAATGACCCTAGGTTGACCTTTGACCTTTTTATGGCAAGGTCAAATTTGCGTTCTCATGCATTTGTATGGGAAAATGTAGAAAAGTCATTTTCTGAAAATGTATTAAAGACTAATGGCTGAAACTTACAATGAGTAATTAAAGTAGTAAAATATTTTAGTTATAATCAAAATTTTGTCCCCTAAGGGTTATCTGCCCTTGTGTGTATGCCCCACAGAGTGGCCTAAGTGATGAGGTTAAGGACCTGTTCTTTGATCAGCTGCGTGACTGCCAGGATTCCAGTCTTCTTGTTCGTCTGTCATTACTGACAATGACCAATCCTAATCAACTATGTGATGTGTTATTATTTGTGTGTTCTAAGATGGCTGATGAGACCAATCTTAGCTCTAAACTGCCTGTTGCAGATAGAACAAGAGAGGTCTGAGGAAGAAAGCTCTGTTGGTGATGCCTTAGCTCTGGCTTTCCGCTGTGCACGTTTCTGCTCGGCTTCGCTGATTCTTTTTGCTTCGTATTCACCGGCTCCCCTTTTTATGAGGCCTCGCCACTTTGTACGATCTTGTGCAATCTATTCCCATGACTCAGTTGGTATGTTGAAGTCTTTAAGGGAGGCTTTGAGGGTGTCCTTGTATCGCTTCTTGTGACCACCATGGGAGCGTTTTCCTACTTGAAGTTCTCCATAGAGGATTTTCTTTGGCAAACGTTCATCAGGCATTCTGGTAACATGGTCTGTCCATCTTAACTGTGCCAATTTCAGAAGAGTATGTATACTCTGCATCCCTGCCCTTTTCAGGACTTCTGTGTCTGGAATCCTGTCTTGCCACTTGATCTTTAGAAGTTTTCTAAGACAGCTTGTATGGAAGTGGTTCAGTCTTTTGGCATGCCGTTGGTAAACTGTCCAAGTTTCGCATGCGTATAATAGTGTTGACAGCACTACCGATCTATATACTTTCAGCTTTGTGTCAAGTCTGATTCCACTTCGGTCCCAAATACTTCCACGTAGCCGGCCAAACGCTGCACTAGCTTTGGCAATTCTAGCATTGACTTCATCATCAATGTGCACTAGACAATGTGCTTCCAAGGTAGGTGAATTTGTCTACCACTTGCAGTCATTGACCTTTCACTGTGATGGTAGGCTCCTTGTAAGGCTTTCCAGGTGCTGGCTGATATACTACCTCAGTCTTTTTGATGCTGATTGTGAGATCATAGCTGTCATATGAATCAGATACTTGATCCACACCTTTTTGCATTTTCTCTTCTGTTGGAGCACCCTGTGCCATGTCATCAGCAAAGAGGAACTCGTCTAGCACCTCTGTCTGCACCTTAGATTTAGCTTGCAACCTTCTTAGGTTGAAAAGTTTCCCATCAAAGCGATACCTAATAGGTATACCATTGTCACCATCCTGGAAAGCATCTGTAAGCATGGCAGAAAACATCATGCTGAACAGTGTTGAAGCTAGTACACAGCCTTGCTTAACTCCATTTGTCACAGGAAATGGATGAGAAAACTCGCCATCATTTTGGACCCTTGCAAGCATACCATCATGGAACTGCCGCACCATTGCTATGAATTTGGCAGGACAACCAAACTTCGCCATAATTTTCCAAAGTCCCTCACGACTGACTGTGTCAAATGCTTTGATGAGGTCGACAAAGGTCATGTAGAGGTCCACATTCTGTTCCTGGCATTTTTCTTGAAGCTGTCGTGCTGTGAAGATCATGTCTATTGTTCCTCTGTTTTTCCTGAATCCACACTGGCTTTCTGGTAGAAGCCCTGACCGTTCCAGGTGTTCATTCAATCGGTTCAGTAGGATCCTAGCAAGAATCTTCCCAGCAATTGACAATAAAGAGATGCCTCGATGATTGTCACAGACTTGAGGATTCCCTTTCCTTTTGAATAGGTGGATAATTGTTGCATCCTTGAATTCTTGAGGGATGGCTTCTTTTCTCCACATAATGTGAAATAACTCTGTCAGTTTCTCTTCAACTGGAGGACCTCCTGCTTTGTAGATCTCTGCAGATATTGCATCTGATCCTGGAGCCTTGCCAGATGACAGGAGTTTTATTGCTTTCATTGTTTCAGAGATGGTTTGGAGCTCATCAAGCTGTGGATTACATTCCACCTGTGGTAGTCTGTTGATAGCTTCATCATTGATAGATGATGGCCGATTAAGGACACCATCAAAGTGTTCAGCCCATCTTTTCAAGATAGCTTCTTTATCAGTCAGAAGACTAGATCCATCTGCACTAAGGAGTGGGGTGGTTCCTGAGCTCTGGGGACCATATACTGTCTTGAGTGCATCAAAGATTTTTTCATGTCCTTTCTGTCTGCAAAGGACTGGATTTCATCAGCCTTTTTTCTCAGCCAGGAGTCTTGCATGTCTCTGAGCCTCATCTGAACTGTCCTGCATATGTTTGAATAGGCAGTCTTGCTAGATACTGAGCTGGTATTTCTGAGGTAAGCCTTGTGTTTTTGGTGTTTCTCTTCAAGGAGTCCCTGAATTTCTTTGTCATTCTCATCAAACCAATCTTGGTGTTTGGGAGATACTGGTCCTAGGGAATCCATTGCTGAAGAGTGAACAGTGTCTCTGAAGACTGTCCAGCTCTCATCTACATCTTCTGAACTGTGTTCCAGGGCATCTAAACGGCTGCAGAGATCGTTGACGAATGCTTGCCTCTTGCTGTCTTGTTTCAGCTTGGAGACATCTTATTTCTTTGGCACCTTCTTGCCTTGTGGTCGTTGTACAGGCTGAATGCGCAGGTTGAGTTTGCTGACAACAAGCCTGTGATCTGTCCAACAGTCTGCACCACACATAGTTTTAGTCACTCTGACATCATGTCTGTCCTTCCTTCACACTATGACATAGTCAATGAGATGCCAGTGTTTGGAGCGAGGGTGCATCCATGTTGTCTTTCTGCGAGTTGGTAGACGGAAGACTGTGTTGGTGATCAGTAATTCATGTTCTGCACACTTCCTTAAAAGGAGGAGTCCATTGCTGTTGCACTTCCCTACACCTTCAGATCCAGTCACTCCTTCCCAGGTCTGGTGGTCTGTGCCCACTCTGGCATTGAAGTCCCCAAGGAGGATGAGTTTGTCTGTCCGGGGTGCTGCAGAAATCACAGAATCCAAATCATCATAGAACTTGTCTTTAACCTCATCTGGGTTGGTCATTGTGGGTGCATAGGCACTTACAATTGTTGCATGCCTCTTGCCAGATAAGGGAAGTCTCAGCGTCATCAGGTGGTCATTTATGCCTTTGGGAAGTCCTGAAAGCTTGCTGACGAGGCGACTTGATGGCGAATCCTACTCCTGCTTCACGCCGCTCTTCTTTCTTGCGTCCACTCCAGAAGAAAGTGTAGCCAGCACCAACTTCTTTTAAAAGCCCTTCTTCTGCAAGGAGAGTCTCACTCAGAGCTGCAATCTCGACTTTGTATCGGTCAAGTTCTCTTACCAACTAGAGCTGTTCTTCGCTCAGGTCTGTCAGAACTAGAACTGTCCATTAGGGTGCGCACATTCCAAGTGCCGATGGTAAGTGGTATCACCTTCATCTTCTTTTTTCTTGTTTGACCGCTAAGTGGGATTCCCGCTGATCGCGGTTAACCAGCCAAGAGTTTTGAAGCTGGCACTTGTTTAGGGCACCTTTTCTAGCCCCTTCCCCATGCTACAGGGGTGAGCAGTGCGATCCTAAAAAGGTCTGCTCAGTCGCTCAGTTTGGCTGCTGAATTCCCCATACTGCTTCGCTCTTAAGGAAAGGGACCATATAGAACTAAGCCGCCTGTGTGCAGGTCCGCAACTACAGCTTCCAGTGTTTCCTCACCTGCTGCTTCGCCGCTCGCCCATCGCCACAGGGCTTTTGTATGATTTGCATATATGTGCTTGCTGTGAATGTGTGTTGCTGATTAAGATGACATGCGCTGTGAATTGGATTATAGTGAGGGAGAGGCACGCAGAGTCAACCTCACTCTCTCATCCTGACCTAGCTGGATCCAGAGGCAAGAGAGTGTCAGGACATCTGGAGCTAAGCCCGGATGCAGTGGATGACCATGACTTCTTTTGTGCCTTGTCATGCTCTTCATGCTCCACAACATGCTGCTGCATCACCATTTGGCAACTCCAAACAATACCTGCATACCTGGATTTGCCTGTTCCAGTTATGTAAAGTCTGCTTCGGCAGCTGGGGCGGAAGAAATCATTACTATGATTCAACGGCCCAGGATTCCAGTATCAGAATTTCTGATCCCATGTGGAGATTGGAATGGCCATATAGGCTGTACAGGCACTGGATACAGGGAAGTGCATGGTGGGATTGGGTGTGGCAGGCCGGAAGCAGATGTTGATGGTGAGAGAACCCTAGAGTATGCCCTAGCATTCGACCTGCTTCTTGGGAACACATGTTTTAAGAAACGTGACAGCCATCTCATCACGTACAAGTCGGGAAACATAGCCACGCAGATAGACTTCATCCTTTTCTATAGGACCATGCGCAAACTTGTCACAGATGTAAAAGTGATCCCTGTCAAGGAAGTAGCCCTGCAACATCAGCTTCTTGTATGCGACATGAAGATTGATGTGCCACCAAAATCCAAGTGCAAGTTCACCCCCCCGCCTCAAAGTTTGGAAGCTTAAAGACCTCAGACGAGCAGTCGTTTCCAGGAGGTCTTCAACTTGCATGTGAGCACATCTGCAGATGTAGCTAATGGGGCCACTGAGGATATCTGGAACAACATCAAGACTGGACGGCTCAAGACAACTGAGGAGGTGTGTGGCGCAACTTGGCCCCACCGTTGGCGTCGTGAAACCTGGTGATGGAATGAACACGTGGAAAAGGCCATTGCTGCCAAGCAGAAAGCTTTCAAGGCCTGGAAGACTGGTAAAGGCACTAGGGCATCATACAATGCAGCCAAATGCAATTCCAGACATGCAGTGCACCATGCTTGTCGAGAAGCCGACAAGAAGGTCTTCGAGAATATTGACCCCAAATCTTCAGAAGTCTACCGCCTTGCTAACCAGCTTAGAAGAGAGAACGCTGATGTTGTTGGTGACAAACCAGTGAAGAATGATGCAGGAGAGATGTCAATGAGTGAAGACTCAAAGCAGAAGGCCTAGTTAGAGCACTACCAAAGGCTTCTCAATGTTGAGTTTGACTGGGACCCAGACCGTCTGTCTTATCAACCACCAGTGGAAGGCCCACCCATCCCAATCACCATTGATATGGTTAAGAAGGCTGTCTTACAGATAAAGGTGGGCAAAGCACTGGGCCCATCAGGCATAGTGGTGGAGATGATATGAGCAGCCGGTGACATGGGCGCCTCCATGATCCGTGACTTCGCAGCTGCAATCATACGCGATGGCAAGGTACCCTCTGACTGGGAGCAGAGTTTCATTGTCTGTCTCTACAAGGGAAAGGGGGATACATTGGAAAGGGGCAACTACCACAGTCTCAAGCTGACAGAGCAGGTCATGAAAGTCCTGGAGAGGATTGTGGATGGCCTCATCAGACAGTTGGTGTCAATTGACGATTCCCAGTTTGGCTTCATCCCAGGTAGAAGTACAACAGACGCAATCTTTGTTGTCAGGCAGCTGCAAGAGAAGTATCTAGCTGCCAACAAGAGACTCTACATGGCTTTCGTAGACCTGGAGAAGGCTTTTGATCGAGTATTTCTGAAGGTCATCTAGTGGGCGCTGAGAAAATTTGGTGTGTAGGAGTGGATTGTGCGACTAAGCTGGCTGCCATGCCCATATGTAAAAATACTTTAAAATCTTCCTCCCCAGTACTAAGAAAGCTTTGAGGCTGAATCTTGGTATACAGCATCAGGGACTCAAGGTCTACCAAGTTTGTTAAAATGATGAGACTAGGATGACCTTTGACCTTTTTATGGTATTGTCAAATTTGTGTCCCAGTTGCTGTGGCAATACTGGAAGACCGATATATAGCATTTGCAAATATATGCAGGTGAGCAAATTGTGGCCCATAGGCCTCTTGTTGCACTATTTCTCCTGAACTGAAAAGCCAATTGACTTGAAACTTTGTAAGAAGCAAGGGTGTAAGGGGTGATTTGTAGATCAGAAATAACTAAAATCGTTTTGGTCGGAAATCTAAGATAGTCGCTATCATGAAAATCTTTTTTTCGCTTCTTCTCCTGAACTGAAAGGCCAATTGACATGAAACTTTATAGGAAGCATCGGGGTGACTTGTAGATCAAAATTAGCTAGAATTGTTCCTATCAGAAATCCAAGATGGTCACCATCTTGAAAATCTAACTTTTGTTTCTTCGGAACCGAAAGGCCATTTGACTTAAAACTTGGTAGAAAGCAATGGGACTTATACATCAGAAATAGCTAAAATTGTTCCGATCTGAAATCCAAGATATCCGTCATGACCACCATCTTTAACTCCTATCTTTAGCTTCTTTTCTTGAACTGAAAGGCCAATTGACTTGAAGCATTGTGGTGACTTGTAGCTCAAAAATAGCTTAAATCATTCAGATAAGGAATCAATGCTGGCAGCTATTGCTGCCATCTTGAAAATCTATTTTTCCCTTCTTCACCTGAACATCATATCATCATTGGATTTTTTATTAACGTGCAGGTACAGGGGCAGCATCCACATCAGTGGGCCCCCTTCCAGATAGCTGGCTTGCTGCAAGCGATTGGCAGATCTCACACCAGATCTCCAGTTTTGTCTATCATGAGGGTTGATAGCCAAGAGCTTCACACTCTGCAATCCCTCTCTGTCAGCTGCTTTCAAGTCATCTTGGGCCTCCAAGGCCCACGCTTTCCATCAACCTGTATGTGAAAGGCTGTCTTGACTAAACCATTGGAGCGTTCCACATGTCCATACCATCGGAGTCTTCTCTCCTTCAGAGAGAACCAAAAGGCCAATTGAGTTGACACTCTGTAGGAAGCATCAGGGTGACACTTGCAGATCAAAAATAACTAAAATCGTTGCAATTGGAAATTCAAGGTGGCCTCCATGGCTGCTTTCTTGAAAATCTTTTTTTCGCTTCTTCTCCTGAAACAAAGCCAGTTGACTTGAAACTTAGTAGGAAGCATCAGGGTGTCATGCAGGGGTCAGGCTACAGGGCGACTGGGGCGAAATAGTCGCCCTTGAGGCCTCTGTTGCCCTGGGAAGCCCTGAGGGTGACAAAAACTTCGTCCTCGATTTTTGCAACTTTTGAAAAAGCTAATACTTGTACAAAACGTTTGTTAGGAGAAATCCAGTAAAAATTGAACAAACATGCTAAGGAAAAATCTTTTGAAAAAAAAGTTGTTAGAAGTATCAGAAATGCCACAGAATAAAAATCTAATGTGGTTAAACAAGGTTTGGAGGAAAAGTGTTTGCCTACTAAGTGACCAAAAGATCGTTTTCAGCAATGTCATTAGTTTTCATGGGTGTCCGTTTTGTCATAAATGAACCATTTACATGCTGAAAATTGGTCAGAAACAGCATTAAAAATGCTAAAAACTAAGTTTAAAAGTTGACAGACATTTTAACTAACAAATTTCTTTTTATAGTTATGTTTATAGCTTATAAGATCTTGATGTTTTGACTGAGATCAATTTCCAAAAAGATATGGGTGCAGATATGATGCATTTGCCCTACTCACGTCTGTGTTTCTGTGGATCATTTAATTGGTTTAGAAGTAAGAATTAACAGATTTAAAGTAAAAATTGTTTCCTTTTTTGTTAATTTCCAAGACAATGCGGTAAAGCGAGTCGACAGTCAGTAAGGTGATAGGTTAACTGAGTCTTGACTTCTCCCTCATCCTATAAAACTTCTCCCTGTTTTGTCTGGAGGGAGAAGTCACTTCTCCCTAAATTTCTGAGCCAGCTTGACCCCTGTCATGTAGAGCAAAAATAGCGAAAATCGTTCCGATCCGAAATCCAAGATGGCCGCGATGGCTGCCATCTTGAAAATCTGTCTCTCGCTTCTTCTGCTGAAAGGAAAGGCCAGTTGACTTGAAACTTGGTAGGAAGCAAAGGGGTGACTTGTAGATCAAAAATAGCTAAAATTGCCCCGATCCAAAATTCAAAATGGCCACCATGCCTGCCATCTTGAAAATCTAATTTTTGCTTCTTCTCCTGAAACGAAAAGCCAATTGACTTGAAACTTGGTAGGAAGCATAGGGGTGACTTGTACATCAAAAATAGCTAAAATTGTTCTGATCAGAAATCCAAATTTAAAATCTATTTTTAGCTTCTTCTCCTGAACTGAAAGGCCAATTGACTTGAAACTTGGTAGGAATCATCAGGGTGACTTGTAGGTCAAAAATAGCTAAAATCGTTCCAATCAGAAATCCAAGCTGGCCTCCTTGGCTGCCATCTTGAAAATCTATTTTTGGCATCTTTTCCTGAACCAAAAGGCCAGTTGACTTGAAACTCGGAAAGAAGCATCAGGGTGACTTGTAGATAAAAAATAGCTAAAATCATCCTGATCGGAAATCCAAGATGGCTGCCATGGCTGCTATCTTGAAAATCTATTTTTCGCTTTTTCTCCTGAACCAAAAGGCCAATTTATCTGGTAATCAGGTGAACGATACAGGGCCATCTTGGCCTTCTTGTACTCTTGGACTTCTGTGGGCATAACTGTCAGAATAATATTTTTATTTTTTCCAGTAAATAAGCTAGGACATTTCATGCAAATTGTCGCTTCAGGGCATTAATTGTAAAAGCCTATATTCTGTGAAAAATAAGAAAAAATATCATTATTTGTCATCTACTGAATTTGCTTTTAGTGTGCTATGTTTTAGACATGCTTATAATCAGTATCAATTATGTTTTGATACTGTTTTTTTTTACAGGCTAATGAACTATACACCTCAGTGCCAATAGGCAAGGCATACACTAAGGACTTGTACAACGTGATGGGTCCCATCAGACAAGGCATACACACACGACTTGTTGACTATTTAATGATAATTCTGGGATAATTTTCTCAGTTTTTCCATAAAAACCTGGCATACACTAGGAAATCAAATACTTCGATACAATTTTTTTGACCATGGCCAACATATCATGGTCCAATGACTTTTGTCATTCTTTAGAAGAATTTTTAGCTTGTTTAAGATACTGACAACAAAATCAAAAATAGAAGCATCAAAACAACTGGTCCCTGTGAATATAAGAGCAATTACATAATGTGATAATTAACCCATTTTAGCAGGAAACACCCAAAAGGGTCATTGGCAAACAGTGTAGACCCTGATCAAATGCCAAAAGATGCAGCGTTTGAGTAGGGTCTGCACGGTTTGCATAAATAATAATAACTAACCAGTTACCCTGTTATTATACCCCCGACAAACGAAGTATGTGGGGGTATATAGTTTTTGCTTTTCCGTTTGTCCGTTCGTACGTACGTTCGTTTGTCTTTCCGTCACAGGGTCAAAGTTTTTGCGTTAAAGTTTATAAGACCTCATATTTTGAAGACCCTTTGATGGATTTCATTCATATTTGGCATGATGGTAGATATAGGTCTAAAGTTTTTATCAGCACCATCCCCACCCCAGGGGTGACCTTGGGGTCAAGTTCACGGACTTAGAATTTTTGTAAAAAAGTCAAAGTTTTTTGTGTTTAAGTTTATATAGCTATATCATCAAGACCCTTGAGGAATTTCATTTATGTTTGTCATGTTGGTAGATATCGGCCTAGCATGGTACTCGGTATGATCCCCACCCCGGATGTGACCGAGGTCAAGGTCACGAACTTAGAATTTTCATATAAAAGTAAAAATTTTTGCGTTTAAGTTTATATAGCCATATCATCAGGACCTTTTATTAAATTTCATTATCCCCAAGCTGAAAGTTTGAGCTGATATAGTTATCAGCAAGGAATCTGTTCGTCTGTCCGTCAGTCCGTTGAAGCATTATTTGTTCATTCTTTATTTTTGTCTTTGGGTCAAAGTTTTTGCATTAAAGTTTATAAGACCTCATATTTTGAAGACCCTTTGATGGATTTCATTCATATTTGGCATGATGGTAGATGTAGGTCTTAAGTTTTTATCAGGACCATCCCCACCCAGTGTGTGACCTTGGGTCAGGGTCACGGACTTAGAATTTTCATAAAAGAGTCAAAGTTTTTTGTGTTTAAGTTTATTAGCTCACCTGAGCCGAAGGCTCAAGGTGAGCTATTGTGATCACTCACTGTCCGTTGTCGTCGTCCGTCCGTCCGTTCACAATTTTTAAACAACATCTCCTCCTAAACCACTGATTGGATTTTGACCAAACATCACAGGAATGATCCTTGGTTAATCCTCTTTCAAAATTGTTCAAATGGTTCCAGTCCATTGCATATCTAGGTCACAGGAGCTAAAAATAGATTTTTTAACTAAAAACTCAAAAAATCTTCTTGTCAGAAACCACTGGACCAATTTCAATATAATTTTGCAGAAATGTTCCTTTGGTGATCCTCTACCAAGATTGTTCAAGCCATTTGGATTCGTGAAAAAACATGGCCACCAGGGGGCGGGGCTTATTTTCCCTATATATCTACATAGAAAATTTTAAAATCTTCTTGTCAGAAACCACTGGACCAATTTCAATATAATTTTGCAGAAATGTTCCTTTGGTGATCCTCTACTAAGATTATTCAAGCCATTTGGATTCGTCAAAGAACATGGCCGCCAGGGGGCGGGGCTTATTTTCCCTATATAATCTATATAGAAAACTTTCAAAATCTTCTAGTCAGAAACCACTGAACGGATTTCTATATAATTTTGCAGAAATGTTCCTTTGGTGATCCTTTACTAAGATTGTTCAAGCCATTTGGATTCATCAAAAAACTTGGCCGCCAGAGGGCGGGGCTTATTTTCTCTATATATCTATATAGAAAACTTTAAAAATCTTCTTGTCAGAAACCACTGGACCGATTTCAATATAACTTTGCAGAAATGTTAGTTTGGTGATCCTCTGCCAAGATTGTTCAAGCCATTTGGATTCGTCAAAAAACATGGCCGCCAGGGGGGTGGGGCTTATTTTCCCTATATATCTATATAGAAAAGTTTAAAAATCTTCTTGTCAGAAACCAATGGACCAATTTCAATATAACTTGGCAGGAATGTTGCTTTGGTGACGCTCTACCAAGATTGTTCAAGCTGTCATGATTTGTCAAAAAACATGGCCGCTAGGGGGCGGGGCATATTTTCCCTATATATCTATAAAGAAAACTTTAAAAATCTTCTCGTAAGAAACCGTTGGCTCGAGTTCAATGTAACTTGACAGAAATGTTGCTTTGGTGATCCTCTACCAAGATTGTTCAAGCCGTCATGATTCGTCAAAAAACATGGCCGCTAGGGGGTGGGGCTTATTTTCCCAATATATCTATATAGAAAACTTTAAAAATCTTCTTGTCAGAAACCACAGGACCGATTTCATTATAACTTGGTAGAAATCTTCCCTTGTGGACCCTCTACCAAGATTGTTCAAGTTATCATGATTCGTCAAAAAACATGGCCGCCAGGGGGAGGGGCTTATTAACCCAATATATCTATATAGAAAAGTTTAAAAATCTTCTTGTCAGAAACCAATGGACCGATTTCAATATAACTTGGCAGGAATGGTTCTTTGGTGACCCTCTACCAAGATTGTTCAAGCCATCATGATTCGTCAAAAAACATGGCCGCTAGGGGACGGGGCATATTTTCCCTATATATGTATATAGAAAACTTTAAAAATCTTCTCGTAAGAAACCGTTGGATTGAGTTCAATGTAACTTGACAGGAATGTTGCTTTGGCGACCTTCTACCAAGATTGAGTCCTCATGATACGTCAAAAAACATGGCCGTCAGGGGGCGGGGCTTATTTTCCGTATATATCTGTATAGAAAACTTTAAAATTCTTCTTGTCAGAAACCACCTGACTGATTTCAATATTACTTGGCAGGAATGTTGCTTTGGTGACCCTCTACCAAGATTGTTCAAGCAATCATGATTAGTCAAAAAACATGGTTGCTAGGGGTGGGGCTTATTTTCCCTATATATCTAAATAGAATACTTCAAAAATCTTCTTGTCAGAAACCACTGAACCGATTTCAGTATAACTTGGCAGGATTTTTCCTTTGGGGACCCTCTACCAAGTTTGTTCAAGCTGTCATGATTTGTCAAAAAACATGGCTGTTAGGGGGTAGGGCTTAATTTCCCTATATATCTATATAAGACATTTTAAAAATCTTTTTGTCAGAAACCACTGGACCAATTTCAGGCAAAATTGTTCCTTTGGTGACCCTCTTTCAATATTCAGTTCAAGCCATCATGATGCATGAAAAAAACATGGCCACTGGGGTGCAGGGCTATAAAATTTATACAAAAATCTTAGAGCAGTGAACTTGGCTGAAACTTCAACAGTAAGTATGCAAAGCTGTTTGCTCAGGTGAGCGATATAGGACCATCATGGTCCTCTTGTATAGCTATACCATCAAGACCCTTTGAGGAATTTCATTTATATTTGACATGTTGGTAGATATAGGTCTAGAGTTTTACTCAGCATCATCCCCATCCCGGGTCAAAGTCACAGACTTAGGAATTTCATATAAAAGTAAAAAAATTTGCATCTACGTTTATATAGCTATACCATCAAGACCTTTTGTTGAATTTTGTTATCCTACTACCGAGAGGTTTAGGGGATATAACTATCAGCGTGGAATCCATCCGTCCATCCATCCATCTGTCTGTCCATAAACGCATTATTGTGCAGCCCGTAACTCCTAACTACCCTTTGAGCTATTTTCAGGAAACTGTCGGGTTGTAGAGGGCATTTGGTAGGGTGTCAGGTACAAGAAAGACAACTAACTGACTTGGTCCATGCGTAATCTCCCCTTGTCTCCAGAATTGTAAAAATTTTGTGCGAACCATAACTTTAAAACATGTTAAGATATTTTCATGACACTTGACCAGTATGTATAGGACATTGAGTAGGCATATCACATTCAAGAATGACACTCTGACTCCATTCTGCAGTTTTCTCCCTTGGTTATTTAAATCTTGTGCGGGCAGTAACTCTAAAAATTCTTTAAGATATTTTTGTGATACTTTACCGATATGTAGAGGGCATTGAGTAGGCAGGTGACCTTAAAATTTTCATTAAAATTTATATAGCTATATTATGAAGACCCTTTTGTTGGTTTCATTAATATTAAGCATGATGGTATATATAGGTCTAAAGTTTTTCTCGGCACCATCCCCAAGCTGGAGCATGGCTTTTAAGTCAAGGTCACAGACTTTTCATAAAAATGTCATTTTTGCTTATATTATAAAGACTGATTGATTTCACTAGTATATGGTGATAGTTATAGGGCTAAAGTTTTATTATACCCCCGACATACGAAGTATGTGGGGGTATATAGTTTTCACTTTTCTTTTCGTCTGTTTGCTCATTTGTACGTTCGTTAGTTCGTTCTTCTTTCCGTCACAGGGTCAAAGTTTTTGCGTTAAAGTTTATAAGACCTCATATTTTGAAGACCCTTTGATGGATTTCATTCATATTTGGCATGATGGTAGATATAGGTCTAAAGTTTTTATCATCACCATCCCCACCCCGGGGGTGACCTTGGGGTCAAGGTCTCGGACTTAGAATTTTCATAAAAAAGTCAGTTTTTTGTGTTTAAGTTTATATAGCTATATCATCAAGACCCTTGAGGAATTTCATTTATATTTGACATATTGTAGATGTCGGCCTAGAGTATTACTCCGCATGATCCCCACCCAGGGTGTGACCGAGGTCAAGGTCACGAACTTAGAAGTTTCATATAAAAGTAAAAAATTTTGCATTTAAGTTTATATAGCCATATCATCAAGACCTTTAGTTAAATTTCAGTATCCCCTAATTGAAAGGTCCAGCGGATATAGCTATCAGCAAGGAATCTGTTTGTCTGTCCGTCCATCCGTTGAAGCATTATTTGTTCATACTTTATTTTTGTCTTAGGGTCAAAGTTTTTACATTAAAGTTTATAAGACCTCATATTTTGAAGACCCTGTGATGGATTTCATTCATATTTGGAATGATGGTAGATATAGGTCTAAAGTTTTTATCGGCACCATCCCCATCCGGGGGGTGACCTTTGGGTCAAGGTCACGGACTTGGAATTTTCATAAAAATGTCAAAATTTTTGTGTTTAGGTTTATACAGCCTAATCATCAAGACCCTTGCTGAATTTCATTTATATTTGACATGTTGCTATATATCGGCCTAGAGTCTTACTCCGCGTGATTCCCACCCCGGGTGTGACCGAGGTCAAGGTCACGAACTTAGAAGTTTCATTTAAAAGTAAAAGTTTTTGCGTTTAAGTTTATATAGCCATATCATCAAGACCTTTTGTTAAATTTTATTATCCCCTAATTGAAAGGTTGAGCAGATATAGCTATCAGCAAGGAATCTGTCTGTCCATCCATCCCTTGAAGCATTATTCGTTCATACTTTATTTTTGTCTTAGGGTCAAAGTTTTTACGTTAAAGTTTATAAGACCTTATATTTTGAAGACCCTTTGATGGATTTCATTCATGTTTGGCCTGATGGTAGATATAGGGCTTAAGTTTTTATCAGCACCAACCCTATCCCGAGGAATAACATTGGGTTCAAGGTCACAGACTTAGAAATTTCATATAAAAGTAAAAAAAAATTGCATCTAAGTTTATATAGCTATATTATGAAGACCCTTTTGTTGGTTTCATTAATATTAAGCATGATGGTATATATAGGTCTGAAGTTTTTCTCGGCACCATCCCCAAGCTGGAGCATGGCTTTTAAGTCAAGGTCACAGAGTTTTCATACAAATGTCATTTTTGCTTATATTATAAAGACTGATTGATTTCACTGGTATATGGTGATAGTTATAGGGCTAAAGTTTTATTTAGCTCAATCCCTGCACCTGTGCCTGACCTTTGAGGTCAAGGGCTTCATATTATGTGTGATTGAATTTTTTCAATGTTATAACATATAGCATACAACTGCCATCTCCAGAGTCAAAGCTACATAGTTTGTGCTCTTTAAAAAGTGGCGGGAGCGCTGGTCGGGGGTATACGTGCCCCACTGGGCACTTTGTCTAGTTTAGCTCAATCCCTTCACCTGTGCCTGATCTTTGAGGTCAAGGGCTTCATATTATGTGTGATTGAATTTTTTCAATGTTATAACATATAGCATACAACTGCCATCTCCAGAGACAAAGCTACGAACTTTGTGCTCTTTAAAAACTGGCGGTAGCGCTGGTTGGGGGTATACGTGCCCCACTGGGCACTTTGTCTAGTTGGAAATTGACTAGTCGAAATAGTTGTGTTAGAAGAGTCCTCTCGATGTAAATGGTTTAATCTAGAAAAGTCCAATCCTCAGTACAGGAATCTGTTGGTCTGGATATAGCTCTAGATAAGGTGCTCTCTTTTTTCAACTGAAAAGTATTGATATGTTTAGCTCACCTGAGCCGAAGGCTCAGTGTTCGGCTCATTGGTGAGCTTATATGGCAAGGCTGTTGTCTGTCTGTCTGTCTGTGTGTCATGTGTTCTCATTTTCAAACGTCTTCTCCTCTGGAACCACTGGGCCTTTTGAAGTCAAATTTCATGTGGAGCCTCCATGGGATGGGAGAACGAAAGTTTGCATATGGGGTCCAGGTCACATGACCAAGATGGCCGCCATGCCCATGTATGGTAAAAACCCTTCAAAAATCTTCTTCTCCGGAACTGCTGTGCCGATTTGCATGAAACTTGGTATATAGCATCTGGGACGTGCGCCCATCATAAATTGCATAAATGGTGACCCTGGGATGACCTTGACTTATTTTAGGCCAAGGTCAAATTTGGTCGCATAGGCGTTTGTATGCGAAAAAGTGAAAATGCATAATAACTTACTTAGGGTTCAGAATACCCCCCCTAAACCATATATATTCTTGTTCCTTATGATAAGGCACATTAAGTGACATGGATCTAGGGACCCAAGGGCATGCCCCACCCCTTTCATTTCATAAAATGCATAAAATCTTGGAAACCTTTCAGATCCCCACCCATAAACCATATATATTCTTGTTCCTTTAGATAAGGCACATTTAGTGACATGGATATTGGGACCCCTGGGTGGTCCAGGTCACATGACCAAGATGGCCGCCATGCCCATATATGGTAAAAACCCATCAAAAATCTTCTTCTCCGGAACTGCTGGGCCAATTTGCATGAAACTTGGTATGTAGCATCTGGGACGTGGGCCCATCATAAATTGCATAAATGGTGACCCTGGGATGACCTTGACCTACTTTAGGCCAAGGTCAAATTTGGTCGCATAGGCATTTGTATGCGAAAAAGTGAAAATGCATAATAACTTACTTAGGATTCAGAATACCCTCCCTAAACCATATATATTCTCGTTCCTTATGATAAGGCACATTAAGTGACATGGATCTTGGGACCCCAGGGGGCATGCCCCACCCCCTTCATTTCATAAAATGCATATCTTGGAAACCGTTCAGATCCCCACCCATAAACCATATATCTTCTTGTTCCTTAAGATAAGGCACATTTAGTGACATGGATCTTGGGAACCTGGGTGTCCCCTGGGAGCATGCCCCACCCCCTTCATTTCACAAAATGCTTAATATCTTGGAAACCGTTCAGATCCCCACCCATAAACCATATATATTCTTGTTCCTTATGACGAGGCGCATTTAATGACATGGACCATGGATTTCAAGGGGGTCCCCGGGGGGCATGCCCTACCCCCATTTCATAAAGTGCGTTATATCAGACACCGTTCAGATCCCCAACCATAAACCATATATTCTTGTTCCTTAAGATAAGGCACATTTAGTGACATGGATCTTGGGACCCCTGGGTGTCCCCCAGGGGCATGCCCCACCCCCTTTTCACAAAATGCTTAATATCTCGGAAATCGTTCAGATCCCCACCCATAAATCATATATATTCTTGTTCCTTATGATGAGGCACATTTAGTGACATGGATCATGGAACCCAAGGGGGTCCCCCGGGGGCAGGCCCTACCCCCTTCATTTCATAAAATGTGTTATATCTCGGAAACCGTTCAGATCCCCACCCATAAACCATATATATTCTTGTTCCTTAAGATAGGGCGCATTTAGTGACATGGATCTTGGGACCCCTGGGTGTCCCCCAGGTGCATGCCCCACCCCCTTCATTTCACAAAGTGCTTAATATCTTGGAAACCACCTATAAACTATATATATTCTTGTTCCTTATGATGAGGCGCATTAAGTGACATGGACCATGGATCCCAAAGGGGTCCCCTGGGGGCATGCCCCACCTCCTTCATTTCATAAAATGTGTTATATCTCGAAAACTATTCAGATCCTCACCCATAAACCATATATATTGTTGTTCCTTATGACAAGCTGCATTTAGTGACATGGATCCCTGGGTCCCCCAGGGGCATGCCCCACCCGCTCTTTTCATAAAATGCATAATATCTTGGAAACCGTTCAGATCCCCACCCATAAACCATATATATTCTTGTTTTGACTAAGTATGGCCCTTCTAAAATTTCAGCATTTTAACCTTGTCAGCAAGATATCTCAAAAACTGTTTAAGCCATTGTCTTGAAACCTGACAGGCTGGTAGGGAATGATGAGTAAATGACCTGATTAACTTGCAGCGGTTGACTCAGGTGAGCATTGTGGCCCATGGGCCTCTTGTTCTTATTTTTCGACAAAAACATATATTGTGGGTACTCATTAGAAGCGCTTCGCCGAGGCGCTTCTAATGAGAACCCACTACATATGTTTTTGTTGAGAGATAAGAAAAATGTTGTGTGGATACCCTCGCTTATCTGTAGATATGCTTGGAGTCCCTGAGAATCCCACTACTGGTATTTTTACAGGTACAGCTGCTGGAGTTTATTCCCAGATTGTTGACCCTCGCTGATGGAGAAACTTCTGATGAACCAGAAAAACCAACATGGTGGCCAGATGATGTACCTTGGGAAAACAACTTAAAACAGTTCACCAGCAAACATGAAGTAAAAATTTATGCATTTTGCGAGAAAATCAACTCTTTTCTGATTGAAAATTGCACAGATGGTGGTCAGTCTGCAATGCTGGCCTCGGTAGCTCAGTCTGATGTGCATCCGGCTGGTGTTGTGGGTTCAGTCCTGACTTGGTCTGACAACAGTATTTTGTGAAGATTGGTCAAGAAATATTTTCTATGGTCATTCACTCCCTTCTGCTGATTCAAGTTTCTGGCTAAAGAATGTGCACAAGTACTAGTTAACCACTTAGAGGACTAAGCCGGTCCAGGTAAAGTGTCTTTAGGTAAACTGACCAACTCAACATGACCTTCAAAGTGTTGTCTGGGCTGTTAAACTCCAAACCAAAGCAAAAAAACCAGTCTGTGTATTATCTAACCAAGGCCTTTCAGATTCATAGCTCTAGAAAATCAGGCACTATCAACACTTTTTGAAAAGAGCACCTTATCTAGAGTTATACACAGTATTTACACTATAAATACCGTACAGTCGCCGCGGATTTTCCACGGTTCGTGCATTGCGAGCAAACTTTTTTAATTTTCCACATTTCTATTATGTAGTTTTTGCATGAATTTTGCACACATTTTGCGTGAAGTTTTTTCATGCATGCGAGGGATTTTGTTAGAGTAGCATAAGATTTCCACGCATGAACTTATGTTTCGATGGATGATGCGATAATTTCCCCGCAAAACTTCTTTTCAGCCAAGGTAGATATTTTTTCGTGGGGAAAGATGGCTGTTTGAATTTGATTTCTTGTCTCTGCTCTGTAACACGAATACCCTATGGAATATTTTGATGATGCTTGGTACAAATGTAGAACAGGAGGAGATGATGTGTTGCATTCAAGAATGACAACTGTGGCAGGATCGGTGTGTGTGTGTGCGTGTGTGTGTGCGTGCGCGCGCGTGTGCGGGGAAGAGGGGGGGCAGGGGTGGACATTTGTTTTTTTTTTTTTTTGTTTTGTTTTTTCTAAAAACCTTCTCTAGTTCTTGTTTTATTTTGTTTCCCTTGAACCCCGCTGTTTATTGTTTGATTTTGTTGCAGACTGGTGTAGAACTACTGAGAGAGGTGATCAGGGGTTGCTATAAATATTTAGGACAGGAAAATCTACTCAATTGTCCTGACTTCCCAGCAGAAATGAAATCGCTCCCCTCTTCACCACAGGTATGTACATGTATGAGCGTCATTTTTTGCAGCATTCAATAATTGTATTGTCTGTTAATTGGTTTCAAACGTGTGCAAAAGTGATACTGATTACACAGGAGCCTTGTAAAATAACTTGGCTTATTTGAGCAGTTTTGGATATAGTATACTGTAATTACCCTACATTGGGTGACCTTTCCTTACCATACTTGTCCTAAAATTTCAAAAGTCTATTTTTACCACCTGTTGATGTGTCTAAAATAGTACTGGATGAGTGGCAAACAGTGTAGACCCTGATCATATGCTGCATTCTGCAGCGGCTGAATGGGTCTACACTTTCCGTTCAGGCCTATCTGTCCCAACATTTATGGTTTTTACGGTAATACATGATAATATGGCTTAAATATTTTAGTATTATTTGTTTTGCTTATTATACCCCTGGTATACGAAGTATGCCGAGGGGTATATAGTTTTCTTCTTTCCGTCAGTGCGTGTGTGCATCCGTACGAATTTTAACATTTTGTGTCAAAGTTTTGCGTAAAGTTTTTTCCTTTTGCATATATTTTTGAAAGCTTACACTTTAGGATGTTGATGTGTGGTTAGTACGAGGGTGAGTCAATAACTTATTTCCCGTTGAGATCCACCTCTTCTTTTTCGATGTAATTGCCCTCTAGTGTGATGCACTTAGACCAACGGTGTTCAAGTGCCATCAGCCCAGAACTGAAAAAGTCGGGGTCCTTTCCATTGACCCACTCCTCAACTGCCATCACGACTTCTTCATCAGACTGGAAATGAAGTCCACGGATATCCTTTTTCAAGTTTGGGAATAGGAAGAAGTCGCTAGGAGCTAGGTCAGGCGAATAGGCAGGATGTGGTATTAATTCATACCCGTTTCGCTCTACAGCAGTCATTGCAACTTTGTAAGTATGGACTCTCGCATTGTCCTGTTGCAGCAAAACACCTTTAGAGAGTTTACCTCGGCGTTTTTCACGAATGGCGGTTCTCAACTGGTCTAACAAGTTTACATAGTACACTCCAGTTATTGTACTTCTCTTGGGTAAAAAGTCCAACATAATAATGCCTTTGCATCCCAAAATACTGTGGCCATCACCTTGCTAGCAGATGGTTGCGTCTTGAACTTCTTTGGCCTCGGGGACCCAGGCCCTACCCACTGACAACTCTGAGCTTTATTCTCTGGCTCATAATAATGAACCCAAGTCTCATCTACAGTCACCAGACCCAAAAGAAAATCATCTTTTGACCTAAAACGCTTCAACAAGGCACTGCATACTGATGCTCTGATTGCCATTTGCTCATCGCTAAGGGATTTGGGGACCCAACGGGCTGTTAGCTTGCGCATACCTAAACGATCATGTAAGATTGTTGAAACGCTACCATGTGAAATGCCTAATGCCTGCGCTATTTCTTCCACCTGACTTCGCCTATCAGAGTATACCAGATCCCAAACTTTCTTACACATTCTTCGTCGGTGGCATCCAGTGGGCATCCAGACCTGGCTTCATCTTCTAAAGACGTTCTATTGCGTTTGAATTCCCCTTCCCAGAATTTAACCTGAGCATAAGATGGTGCAGAAGACCCATAAACATCGTCTAACTTGCCGTATATTTCCTTGCCTGTTTTACCTTTAAAATACAAGTACCGAATTACAGCACGGTACTCAACTTTAGATGAAAAGCATGCCTTTGCATCACTAGCCATGTTTGATATTCAGTATCTTATTAAAGAATGACTCGATACGTGTGCAATTTTGTACCCATGTATAAAACATATATTGAAACAAAGCATGAAAATCGTGACCGTCTCGGTCCATCGGAAATGGGATAGGCTGGTTATTGTTGACACACCCTCGTATTACTACTAGATGATTACAGAATAACTGACATCATTCTGCTGATGCTGCTGACCCAAGGTCAAGGTCACGAACTTAGAAAATAGTGTGATGTTTACGTCAAAGTTTTACGTGAAGTTTTTGTCTTTTGCTTGTATTTCTAAAAGCTTTGAAAAGTTATTTAATGCATGATTTGTACTACTGCTCAATCTGCTGGATGATTACAGAATAGCTGACATCATCCTGCTGCTACAGCTACTGACCAAAGGTCAAGGTCATGAACTTAGAAAAATTGTGTGATGTTTACGTCATAGTTTTATGTGAATTATTGTGATTATGCGTTGTATATTTGCTATTACTCGGTTAATTTGTATGAAATGTTGAACATGAACTCAGCATGATGGGACATGGGAGTCACTGTGACCTACTTTTCACGATCCTGTGATTTTGCCTTAAATCTTTACTTCTACTTGATGCATTTGCATGAAACTTTGGATATAAGTTCAGTTCAACATGAAAAATAACTTGATAAGACAGGCGGGTCACTATGACCTATTTTTCATGGTCAAGTGATTTTGCTGCTACATGATGTATTTGCATGAAACTTTGGATATAAGTAGTTCAACATGAAAAATAACCTGATAAGACATTTGGATCTCTGTTATCTACTTTTTGTGGTCCAATGATTTTGCCTTGTTTCTCTGTTAAAACATGTTGTGGGTACTCATCAGAAGCACCTTGCTGAGGTGCTTCTAAAGAGTACCCACATTATAAGTATTCATGGAGAAATAAGAAAATTATCAATACTTCTGGATTGAAAAACAAAGCATCTTATCAAGAGTTATGAGTTGCTGAAGGGGTATATAGTTTTCGTCGGTTCTGTCCGTCTGGTCGTCCGTCAGTCTTTCCATCTGTCCGCCTGTGATTCCATCCATTAACACCTGCTATAACCAAGTTTTACTTCAAAGTTTTTTGATTATGTATATCTCTGCAGCCACCTATCAGAAACTGTTCGTATTTGGTATGGGGGTACCTGGGAGGGTTCTCTTCCATTCTACATCCATGGACCCCTGGGTCATGCGCAGGGGTGGGGCTAGAGGTCAAAATCTAGGATGCCTCAATAAAGTAGTATATTGCTATAACCAAGTTTTACTTCGAAATTTTTTTATTATGTATATCTCTGCAGCCACTTATCAGAAACTATTCATATTTGATATAGGGGTACCTGGGAGGGTTCTCTTCCATTCTACATCTATGGACCCCTGGGTCATGCCCAGGGCAGGGCTAGAGGTCAAAATCTAGGACGCCTCAATAAAGTAGTAAATTGCAGTTTGTTTATATACAACAATTTCTGAATAAAGAAGGATGGACATTAGATATGTTTATCAATCAACTTTCAGTGTAAAAAGGTCAAGGTCATTGTGACCTTATTTTCATGCTACAGCGATTTTGCCTTACATTTTGAAGACTATTTCATGGATTAATCTGATACTTGGGATATTAGTTCTGTGTGACACCATGATTGACATCATAATGTAGGTCATGTTGACCTATATTTCATGGTCCAGTGATTTTGCCTTATATCTTGAAAATGATTTGATATATGAACATCATTATTTGAGATTATGAATCAGTATGATCCGATAGTTGACCTGAAAGTAAATGTAGGTCACTGTGACCTATATTTCATGGTCCAGTGATTTTATGTTACATATTGAAGACAACTTGATGTATGACTCATAGTTGGGGATTATATGACCTATATTTCATAGCCCTGTGATTTTGTCTTTTATCTTCCACTATTTTGATGCCTTAGTGTCACATTTACATATAATGACACAGTGTGACCCAAACTTTGACCTCAAAGTAAATATATATCAGCATGACCTATATTTCACAGGGTGGCCACGCACTCTGGAAAACAGGGAAAACGGTGAAAAAAAAATCCCTGCAGGGAAAAATCAGGGAATTTGAAATTTTGCTGAAAATCAGGGAAAAATCAGGGAATTTCAAAAAATCTTATCTTTGTAAGGTCAAAATATTCAAATTTTATAGCTGTTCAGATGTGGCTACTGGTGGTTTCTTTCTGCCATATGCTTAAAATACCTGCAGATCTAATCTTACTTAAAGGTGGAGTACTTGTTTGCTGTATATTCTGTTTTTTCTTTTTCTCATTCCAAAGTGGACATTTTATTGCAAACCTGTCATTAAATTTTGATGCAAAAATATACATCTCTGCAGTTAGAAGCCAAAACGGAATTGAGCAACCGTTGCCCCAGAGCTCAAGTAGAAGTGTGTTTGCATGCACCAATATCATAGTCTTAAGAATATATCAAGAATAACACAATGACTATAACAAGGGATATAATTAGGGTGTTTTACCATACCATTATGGCTGTATGTAGTACTGTGTACATACATTTATACTGGGGTTCACAAAAAACAGAGTCCATAATATTAGGTTCATGTTTCTGTTGGGATCATTTGCAGCTGGGAAATTCACATATAGTTAGTACGATACCTGGATCAGGGCATTCGCTTTATCCTGTTCTTGCCCCAGGGTCCAGCTTCTGGAAGGGACTAAGGGTCATGGCAGGAACATCAACGTACCATGAATAACTTCTACTTTTATTTATTTTGTATTCCTATATTTTTGTATATGACTTCTAAAAGTAGGGGCCATTGCGATAATATTAAGGTTTTTAATCAGGGAAGATCAAATCAAATCAGGGAAAAATCAGGGAATTTGATTGCTAAAAATGTGTAGCCACCCTGTTTCATCATCTGGTGATTTTTTTTAGTATCTTCTAGATTATTCAATGGATTAACATCATAGTTGGTATAATGGATCAATGTGACACATCAGATTGACATCTTAAGTATATGTAGATCAATGACCTATATTTAATGGTCCAGCGATTTTGCTTTATGTCCTGAAGACTATTTACTCCAGAAACGTTGTACTTGGGATGATTGATTAGTTTCACTCAGAGACTGACCTTGTACTCTATGTGGGTCAGTGACCTGTATTTCATGGTCCATTGATTTCTACTTCATATCATTGTCATTGACTTACAAAATGTTTTTTATAATTAAGAAATGGCGCCGGCCGGGGGTATTCGTGACCTGGTACTAGTTCAATAATACTGTTGGTTGGACACAGGTCACAGGTCAGTTGGCACTATCTTGCCATTGCTGCAAACCAAAGGCCAAGGTCCTGGGCTCTGAAAGTTTTATGTCATGTTCTTTTGCTTTGCTTATATAATGCTGGAAGTTTTCACTTTAAAGTTTGGTATGTGGTTAGTGTTACCATGGAATGATATAGATCAGATGCAGCGTAGTCTTGTAATCTTTGGATTAGCTTTGGTGACGGCAATGGGTGAGTTGATGTATATGTGATCCCCTGGTCACTTGCGCTAATTTTTATTTTTCACCAAAGCATACCTTCAAAGTACAGTAAATGTCCTAAAATGTCATACACCAAAGTTTCTGACAAAATGGCATATTCAAACTATGTATGACCAGATCAGAATGCTTCTTCTGGAGCAGTCAGATCAGGGTCTACACAGTTTGCCATTCCACTTACCAGTTTAGAAACAACAAAAAGCAAATTTTAAGCCAAAAAAATTATGGAATTGTCCAAAACTTTAGGTCTTTTACCATACTCAATAGAAGTGCCTTATTTAAGCCACAGCATGTTTTAATGGAGAAAATGTTAACCCTTGTCCTGCTGAATAAATTAAGATGCCACACCCACTTCTAATTTTCAGCCAATCAGATTACTTGATCTAGATTGTTGCTATAAATTCACATACTTTATGACAAACAGTGCAGATCCAGATCAGTTGGCTTCTTCAGAAGCCAACTGATCTGGATCTACACTGTTTGCAAAGATAGGGTATATCCGGGATCAGCAGGACAAGGGTTAATAATTTTTATTGAGAAAAAAAAATCTCTAGTGTTATGTGGTTTACAATGTACATATTTTTTCAGACGGCAGAGAGCCAGATTAAAGCTACTGAGCCATCCAGTCTAGTGAAAGAAGAAAAGCTGGAAAAACAAGAAGGTATGGTGTATCAGTTTGATCAGGGATTCAGATTCTGTGAGCAAAGATTACATAGCTGTCAGGCCCCTTAGGGGTACCTTTAAAACCTTTAATTTACTTGAAATCCTTTAAAACTAATTTAGCTGAAAAACCTTTAAAAACTGTATTTTATGAAGAAAAACTTTATTTTTAGCTCTTTACTTATGCTGGTCACATTCGGAAAAGAGGATCGTTATAGTTTGCTATCATGTAAATTATTAATGTCTGCAATTGATAAAACAGAAATCTAAGACAACAGATGATTTAGTTGTGAAGGAAACAGAACATAAACTGGTGAATTCATGACAGTATTTGCCATGATGGCAGGTTTTAACGTCATGGAATCTGGAAGTGCAGAGAGAAAACTAACCTCTTTTTACTCTTTTTTGTTGAAGTATTTGCCAGAAAAAAAAATCTATATTTGACCAAAAATTGCCTTTATAAAAAAAGAAAAAAAAAACCCTTCTATTTTCAAAAAAAACCTGCTAGGGAGCATGAGCTGTAGATAAGGCACTTTTTTTCAGCCAAAAATTATTTAATTTTTATTTTTTTTTTATTTCACCACAAAAACATATGCTGTGGTACTCATTGGAAGCGCCTTGGCATATGTTTTTGCAGAGAAATCAGAAATTATGTGGATATCCCCTCTTATCTAAAGCTATCAAAGAACGTTTTTGTGATTATTTTTATACGCCCGTTTAAAAAATGGGATGTATCATGTTATGCCCCTTGGTGTCCATCCATCCGTCTATACTTTTCGTTTCTGGATAACTCCACCTACAGTTCAAGCTGAAACTTGATATATAATTAGACCATGATGTGGAGCAGAGCATATTGTTTCAAGGTTACAGGTTACAAGGTTACAGTCCACCAAATATTAACAAGAGTTATGCCCCTTTGAAATTTTTTGTAAACATTTTGTTTCTGGCTAAATCCTCCTACAGTTTACATCCAATCAAACTGAAACTTGATTTATGGTTAGACCATGATGTGGAGCAGATCATATTGTTTTGAGGTTGCAGTCCACCAAATATTAACAGAGTTATGCCCCTTTGATAATTTCTGTAAACTTTTTATTTCCGGCTAACTCCTCCTACAGTTTACATCAGACCGACCATAAACTTGATTTATTGTTAGATCAATATGTGGAGCAGTGTATATTGTTTCCATGATGTGGTGAGCACATATTGTTTTTTTAGGTTACAGTCCACCAAATATTAGTCCATCTGTATAAACTTTTCAGGGCTTTCAGCTAACCTCTCCTACTCTGTGTCAGTATAAGTGCTTAAAATCAAAGAAATTATTATGCTGGCCTCGGTGGCTCAGTTGGATGCACGTCTGACTAGTGATCAGGAGACTGCAGGTTCAATGCCTGCCGGTTTGGCAACATTCTTTCGTGAAAATTGATTATGAAATATATTCTAAGGTCATTCTTTCCCCACCGTTGATTCAAGAAGAGCAGTTGTCAGTTTCTGGTGAAAGAATGTGCACAATACTGGTTAACCGCTTAGAGGTCTAAGCCTGCCCAGTAAAAGTGTGAGTAGGTAAACTGACCGCACTTGACATGACCCCATTGGGTTGACTGGGCTGTAAAACCTCAACACAAACAAACAAAATACCAGAAATTACAGGCTTTACAGAGAGAAATACAGTTGTTTTTCTGAAGTGTAAACAAGGTTATGTTATCCGAGTTTGAAGGTTCATATTAAGCAGATTCATTACAGAATAGCTGACATCATTCTGCTGATGCTGCTGACCCAAGGTCAAGGTCATGGAAAATAGTGTGATGTTTACGTCAAAGTTTTACTTGAAGTTTTTGTCTTTTGCTTGTATTTCTAAAAGCTTTGACTTAAGGTTATTAATGTGTGATTTGTACTACTGCTGGATGATTACAGAATAGCTGACATCATCCTGCTGCTACAGCTACTGACCAAAGGTCAATAGCTGACATCATCCTGCTGCTACAGCTACTGACCAAAGGTCAATAGCTGATATTATCCTGCTGCTACAGCTACTGACCAAAGGTCAATAGCTGACATCATCCTGCTGCTACAGCTACTGACCAAAGGTCAAGGTCATAGACTTAGAAAATAGTGTGATGTTTATGTCAAAGTTTTACATGAAGTTTTTGTCTTTTGCTTGTATTTCTAAAAGCTTTGACTTAAGGTTATTAATGTGTGATTTGTACTACTGCTGGATGATTACAGAATAGCTGACATCATCCTGCTGCTACAGCTACTGACCAAAGGTCAATAGCTGACATCATCCTGCTGCTACAGCTAGTGACCAAAGTTTCCTTTTGCATATATTTTTGAAAGCTTAAACTTCAGGATGTTGATGTGTGGTGAGTGTTACTACTAGATGATTACAGAATAGCTGACATCATTCTACTGATGCTGCTGACCCAAGGTCAAGGTCACGGATATAGAAAATAGTGTGGTGTTATAGTCAAAGTTTTACGTGAAGTTTTTGTCTTTTGCTTGTATTTCTAAAAGCTTTGACTTAAGGTTATTAATGTGTTATTTGTACTGCTGCTGGATGATTACAGAATAACTGACATCATCCTGCTGCTACAGCTACTGACCAAAGGTCAATAGCTGACATCATCCTGCTGCTACAGCTACTGACCAAAGGTCAAGGTCATGAACTTAGAAAAATTGTATGATGTTTACGTCATAGATTTATGTGAATTATTGCGATTATGCATTGTATTTTTGCTGTTACTTTGGTTTATTTGTATAAAAACTTTGAACATGAGTTCAGTTCAGCATGATGGGACATTGGTGTCACTGTGACCTACTTTTCACGGTCCTGTGATTTTGCCTTAAATCTTTACTTCTACTTGATGCATTTGCATGAAACTTTGGATATAAGTTCAGTTCAACATGAAAAATAACTTGATAAGACAGGCGGGTCACTATGACCTATTTTTCATGGTCCAGTAATTTTGCTGCTACTTGATGCATTTGCATGAAACTTTGGATATAAGTTCAGTTCAACATGAAAAATAACTTGATAAGCAGGTGGGTCACTGTGACCTATTTTTTATGGTCCAGTCATTTTGCCTTATATCTTTACTGCTACATGATGTATTTGCATGAAACTTTGGATATAAGTTGCTTATCATTAAAAATAACCTGATAAGACATTTGGATCACTATGACCTACTTTTTATGGTCCAGTGATTTTGCCTTGTTTCTGAAGTATATAAAGGTCAGTGACCTATATTTTATGGCCCAGCAAATTTGCTTCATGTCTTGAAGACTATTTACTCCAGGAAAGTTGTACTTGGAATGATAGATCAGTGTCACTCAGAGACTGACATTGCAAACTATGTCTTGCCTTCATTGTCATTAACTTTAAAGTTTTTTGTAATTAAGAAATGGCGCCGGCCGGGGGTATTTGTGACCCTCTGGGCACTTGCTCTAGTTTAAACTCTTTCCCCACAAGAGGAGACTTTTGTTGTCTGCTGATAACCTTTGCACCCAGATCAGGCCCGATAAAACATCCAAAAAAAAAAAAAAAAAATCCACAGACGACAAAAAAAACATGCAAAATTACCCAGTATGCAAAGAGTAGAGTTAATGATTACCATTTATTTAGTATTAAAGGGGAATGATTAACTCGGGTAAATTATCTGCCATTTTTGGCTCACCTGAGCTATGCTCAGGATGAGCTTTAGTGATCTTTTTTTGTCTGTCCTCCGTCCGTTAACACTTTAAAACGACAACTCCAAAGCTGCTGAAGCGATCTGTCCTTAATTAGATAGGAATGTTGCTTGGGTAGGGGGATTTGAAAATAGATAAAATTATGGTGATCTACCTTTTGTTTGCTTGCTATGACAACTGAAAGGTCCCATACTTGTAAAGGAAAAATGGTTAAGTTACGTTCTCTCCATAACATGAAGTGAAGTGAACTATGTTTGGCAATTATGATCATTTGATGATTATCTTACCAGTGAATGTGTTTTATGACCAGTGGCCTTTTCGTTTGGTTGCCATAGGAAATTTGTAAACAACACCTCACACCATCAGGGAAAGAAGACCCTGTTGCACACCAGCAGCGAAAGAAATCCTTGTTGTGTATCAGCAGGGAAAGGAGATCATGTTGTCGACTAGCATGGAAAGAAGACCCTGTTGCATTCCAGTAGGGAAGGAAGACTAGTGAGCTTGTCTCTTGTCTGTCCTTGTAAAGGGACATAGGACATGTAGCATAGGTGGGAGTGACAACATGCAATTGAAATACCTCTGCTCCCATCATTTTTTTCTTCTTCTGAAACCACTTGGCCAATTTTCACCAAATTTCATTTTGATCCTACTGTTAAAACAGGATTGAGAGTTTGTTCAAATGGTCATGCTCCATTGACTGTCATGTGGTAAAAAAACAATAATAAAAACACATTCTTCTTCTTCTTCAAAACCAAGAACTGCTCAAATGATGATCATTTTATCAGTTGCAATGACAGGATTTGTTTGTGTTGAGGTTTTACGGCCCAGTCAACCCAATGGGGTCATGTCGAGCGCGGTCACTTTACCTAACCACATGTTTACTGGGCAGGCTTAGTCCTCTAAGCGGTTAACCAGTATTGTGCACATTCTTTCGCCAGAAACTGACAACTGCCCTTCTTGAATCAGCGGAATGCAATGACGGGATAGGAAATAATGTTGCATAACTGCAGTGGCTATTTCACTCAGGTGAGCGATCCATTGCCCAAAGGTCTCTTGTTTGACAAGGGAATCCATTTTTGCGACTTCCTTTTTATATGCCCGTTTGAAAAACGGGACATATTATGCTACGGGGTATGGCATCCGTCCATCCATCCGTCCGTAAACCTTTTCATTTCCGGCTAACTCTTCCTACAGTTTACATCCGATCAAGCTGAAACTTCATTTATAATTAGACCATGATGTGGAGCAACGTATATTGTTTTGAGGTTACAGTCCACCAAATATTAGCAGAGTTATGCCCCTTTGAAAATTTCTGTTAACCTTTCCTTTCCGGCTAACTCCTCCTACAGTTTACATCCAATCAAGCTGAAACTTCATTTATAGTTAGACCATGATGTGGAGCAGCGCATATTATTTTGGGGTTACAGTCCACCAAATGTTTGCAGAGTTATGCCCATTTGAAAATTTCTCTAAACTTTTGATTTCAGTTTAACTCCTCCTACATTTTACATCAGATCAAGCTGAAATTTCATTTATAGTTAGACCATGATGTGGAGCAGTGCATATTGTTTCGAGGTTACAGTCCACCAATTATTAGCAGAGTAATGCCCCTTTGAAAATTTCTGTAAACTTTTCGTTTCCGGCTAACACCTCCTTCAGTTTACATCCGATCAATAACCGGCACAGTGGCTCAGTGGTAGAGCATCCGCTTTGTGACCGGGAGGTTGCGGGTTCGATCCCCGGCCGGGTCATACCAAAGACTTTCAAAATGGTACTAGCTGCTCTTTCGCTTGGCGCTCAGCATTAAGAAAGTAGAGCTAGAACTGGTCAGCTCAGTG
The DNA here is from genome assembly GCA_964016985.1 of Anodontia alba. Lineage (NCBI taxonomy): Eukaryota > Metazoa > Mollusca > Bivalvia > Lucinida > Lucinidae > Anodontia > Anodontia alba. Next base: position 74,533,837 of record OZ024828.1, read on the forward strand.
TCAGTATAATGTGACTGGGTGGAATATCATGTCAAAGTGTCTGGGGCGTGATATTTCAGTGAGGCAGCACTCTAAAAGTGAGCATTGAGCTCCCTGCCACATCCAGACACCGTCGCGATATGACTGAAAAAGGTTGAAAGCGACGTTAAGCCCATATCAAACAAACATCCGATCAAGCTGAAACTTGATTTGTAGTTAGACCATGATGTGGAGCAGCGCATATTGTTTCAAGGTTACAGTCAACCAAATATTAGCAGTTAAACCCCTATGTAAGTTTCTATTAATTTTTCGTTTCCGGCTAAATCAACACAAGCCGGCCTCGGTGGCTCAGTTGGATGCGTCGTCCGACTGGAGAGCAGGAGGTCGCGGGTTCAACCCCCGCCGAGGTCGGCAACATTCTTTCGTAGAGATTGATCATGAAATATTTTCTACGGTCATTCTCTCCCTTCCGCTGATTCAAGAAGGGCAGTTGTCAGTTTCTGGCGAAAGAATGTGCACAATACTGGTTAACCGCTTAGAGGACTAAGCCTGCCCAGTAAACGTGTGGTTAGGTAAACTGACCGCGCTCGACATGACCTAATGGGTTGACTGGGCCGTAAAACCTCAACACAAAAAAAAAACAAAAATAAATCAACACAAACACGCTAAATCCTACAGTTTACATCGGATTAAGCTGAAACTTCATAAATAGTTGCACAATGATGTGGAGCAGCGCATATTATTTCGAGGTTACAGTGCACCAAATATTGGCAGAGTTATGCCCCTTTGAAAGTTTTAGTAAACTTTTTGCAGCATATTGTTAAGAGGTAATAGTGTGCTAATTTTATTTTATAATAGGTACAGGGCCCTAGGAGAACCTTTGAAACCTTAAAAAACCTTTAATTTTGTTGAAATCCTTTAAAACCCTTTAATTTGGCAGAAAAACCTGTGAAAACCTGTATTTTGATGTGAAAACCTTTATATTTGGCAATTTGTAAATGCAAGAGAAGGATGGAGTAAATATGTAGCTTTTCATAACAGCAAATTATAGTTCTGTTACTTAGATTCATATGGTTTCTAAACAGAAATGCAAGTAAATACTGTCAGTACCATTTAAAGTTGGAAATATCAGATTTTCTCTGCAATTATTTCCCCTATTTTGCTTGAGAGGCGTTGATGCTGAGTTCTTTTGCATGGGATCTGCCAAGAAATTTAACCATTGAACGCTCTTTATTTTGCACAAAATTTATCCTGAAAAACCTTTGTTTTGCCGAAAATAGCCTTTATAAAAAGCCTTTATTTTTAAGAGAGACTGCTAGGGGGCCTGTAGGTATATATTTTTTGCAAATAACTAAAGTTATGGCCATATGGGCAAGTTATCTATTTATTTTTTTTTTTTTTTTTTTACATCTTCTTTTATTAGATTTGCAAGGAAATGTTGCCATTATTAAATCTTTATAAATACATTTATTAAATGATACAGAATTAAGAAGCTTGACTAATATCAAAACTTATAATTCTTTTTGGATTTTTTTTTTAATACTCTTTTGAGTGAGCTCCCTTGAAGAACAAAAATAAAATCAGTATAAAACAAATTAAAGGTTTACAAAAAAAATTTCTTGCAACATTTTTTTTTTTTTTTTTTTTTTTTTTTTTTTTTTGTTTGTTAGTTTTTGTTTTGTTATTGTTTGGTCTGATATTGAAGTATAGGAAAAACAAATCAGCCAAAGGCTCATGTGAGCCTATAATGTAGCCTCCGTTAGAAAGCACTTCTCCCTAGACGCAGCAAACTTCTCCCTTCTCCCTTAATTTCTGGGCCAGCTTGGACCCTTAGGTTACAGTTCACCAAATATCAGCAGAGCTATGCCCCAATGAAAATTTTTTTAATTTTTTTTTTTTTTTTTGTAATTCCACTTGCAGTTTATATCCGGAGCACTGAATTATACAGGAGCCAGTTTATCTGCTGCATCTTATTACTTGATACAGGCGTATAATGCCCCGCTTGGCTGAGCTCTTGCTGATTTCATGTATATGCAGCCCATTCTGAAAAGGGATCTACTCTAAAAGGAAAATAATTTACTACCAAGGGAAGCAAATTCTTTCCCTGTTAGAATTGACCCCCCTTTCAGAAGGGAGCAAAAAAAATCCTGGCAATTTAGTAGGTTAAATACTGATGTTTTGTTTCACTTCAGATGATGTTGTATGGATATGTTTCATATGTGCCAAGGAATTTCCTAACCAGAAAGAGCTAATGGCCCACCAAGACAGTTGTGAAGATTCGGTGGAAGAACCATGTCTTCCCATGGAAACTACGGAAAATTCTGAAGTTAATACAACGCCAGATGAAAATGTCATAGTTATTGAGACAACTAATGCTGGCCTTATTCATGCAGAGAGCTTGCCAACGGAGTTGCCGAAGCTTCCTAAATTAACCGTTCATTCACCAGTGGTAATACCAGATACATTGTCACAAGGTCTAGTCCCTTTACCTAACAGACATCCTGTACTTCCACAATTACAAAGAGCACTAACACGGAGTGTTTCACCAGTATCTGAGTTTGTTCCAGTATTAGCAGCACAGTTGCAAGCACCGATGCCAAAACCAGTTTTAACCTCAGCAGAGGAGCTGTCGATTAAACCAGTGCCAGCTGTGTTGAGAAAAGTTGGTTCGCGGTATAATACATTGCCACTAGGCTTACCTTTAATAAGACAGCGCAAGAGGAAAAAGTGGCCTGACATTTATGTACCCCCACCCCCAGATATTTATTTTCACAGTTTAGGATTAGGCCCTACACCAAAAGTTAAGGCATTTGAAGAGACTCCAAAAAAATCTGATGGTGGTTGTGAAATCATAGACCTTACTTTAGAAGAGGAACATCCACTTACTCCACGTACACCAAGATCTCTTATGTCCCAGTGGAGTCGCGATGAGGCTAGTGGTCGCAGACGACAGCTGAGTTTTACCCAGAGTTCTCAGCCAGTACAGGAAAAGGAAGAGGAAAGCTCCTGTGATTCAGATAGTAGTGAAAATAGTCAGGATGAAACAGTACCAAAGCGACATGTGCCCTGCAAATCAACACTTTATGCCATTCCTCTAACTTCTCCTCTAGGACAGCGTCTCAAGAAAAACTGGCAAAATGAAAATCAGGTTCCAATAGTGTCAAATTTTGAGCAATATTGTAGCACTAGATATAGTCAGTTTGCCAAATCAGTGTTAAGTGGGGGTGATGTCATGGACAAATTAAGGCATCGGCCTCCTCCACAAGTTACATTTAGATTTACAAAGAAGTATCTCAATAAATACTTCCATTCCTATAAATTTAATTCTGATGATAGACATGAATTCCAGAAAAAGTTGAAAACTGGTTTAGAGAAAGAGAGCAGACGTAGACTAAAGTTAATGAAACCGTGTAAAGTGGTGCTAAGTCGTGTTTCTAAGAAAGATATTAAGTACTGGACGACACGTGGACAAAAACATAGAAACGCTGATTGCATGAACAGGTTACAGTTGCAGCAGCGTTTAAAACAGAAAATAGTCTTAGAGCAGCAAAAGCAGATGAGAGCAAGACTTGTGCAGAATAATAGATTTAACACTTATAATAGTTTTCATCAATCTCCTGCCATTCCTCGCCTGTCCCACCCAACTCCAGTTACATTGGTTGCTAGTCAGCAGCAGGGTCCAACTCCACAGTTACTTGTAAAACATGGAATAGGTGTGGTAGGAATGCCTCTTCAGATCATACCTGCTTCAAAGCATTCCATGTTAAATCAGCAGACAGCTCAGCCAAGTACCAGTGTAAAGCGAGAACTGACAGGAAGTCAGAAACGCAAACAGGATTTTTCAAATGTACGTATGGATGATGAAATCTCAATCATAAGTTTATCATCCGATGAAGAGGACTTGGATGATGTTGACAGCAAAAGAAAAAAGTGTAATTGTTTTGGTTGCAAAAGCAAAGATAAATCTGCAATACAAAAGAAGCCAAAGATTGGTCCGGCTAGTTTTAAACGTAGTCAGGCATTGAAACAACAGAACTGCTTATATGCTGGCACTCCTAGTCCGTTTTCAAGAGACAAGTTTTGTGTGAATGCTCAAAGAAACAGTATGACACCATCACATAATTTGGATACTGCCATAGTTAAAAACTCTCAGGAAGGTGTGACAGTGAATGCAAAAAAATCAAATGAGTTCATGAATTTTAGGATGGTGAATGGCCAGTTGCAAAATATGAAAACAGTTAATGGTCAAGTTGTTTTTCAGAATGTTATTCCCAACTCCCCTATCATATTAAACAAACCAGTAATAAATAGACCATATATACAGTCCAAGAATGTAGAATTACCCAACTGTGGTTCACCTAAAAAGATGACTGGTTCCCCTGTGTCAGTGCCTGGTTCCCCAACTAAATGTCCTGGATCTCCTGTTAAGTTGGTGTCTGGTGCTCATGTAGAAAAGAATGATCTCCTTGGTTATGAGGTGATCATGATTGATTCTGATGAGGATGACTGATTTTCCTGTTGATCAGTAAAAAACAAAAAGTGTCATTCAAAGTTGTAGCAGACATAATCCTAATTTTTAGCTCTCCTGAGCCTTTAGGCTCATAGGTAAGCTTATAGTGTAGGCAGGTTCCGCAGTCCACACTCTTCAAACATCTGCTCAGAAACCAGAGGTCACTTTTCTTACATAGACTCGTACAGGGGCCAATCGGAGCCAAATATCATATAGAGCCTCAGTCGGTAGGAGGAACGAAAGTTTATTCGCCACATCTGTCACATGACCAAGATGGCCGCTATGCCCATATATGGTTAAAAACTAGTGTTTTTCAGATGATCGATTATAATTGAAAATCGTTCATTCATCAACAACGGATCGATGATCGGAGGCAATCTATAACGGAAGATTTTCATTTTTACTTTACCAATAAAAGATTTTTTGTTCACTTTTAGTTACAAAATTATGTTTATACATCATTTGCAGATAAAAACTCTGAAAAAGTGACTGTTGAAAGCAAGTATCTCATGCAACAAATGCATTCAGCAATTTAGTTTTTTCAATCTGTTTGTATACAACCCGCGTTATAATTTCCTTAGACTCAGTAAACATTCTGCGAAAAATATAACAAATGTAAGTTTCAAGGCCATTTTTATTCAAGTGGCATGTTCAAGGCGCTGTCTATAGAGCTCTCTATAAGTTCACTGAAACTTCACTGTGCCTATTTAAAATGTGTAAAGCGCACATACATATATATGCATTTTTGCTGTTTCTGTTGTTTTCTGTAAAGTACAGTATACAAGAGAAGTTCCTGTAACGTGTGGCATGCTTTAGACAGACTTGTTAAGGAGGAGTATTTGATGATACCATAAGACGGATTTTGTTATACCCCGCCACACAATAGTATTATGGTTTCACGTTGGTCGTCCCTGAGTCCGTCCGTCCCAGGTACGTCCGTCCGTCCTTCCGTTTTTCGTTTCCAGAAGATAACTTAGAGTAAACTTCAAATTGATTTTCACCAAACTTGGTATGCGCATTCATATTGTGGAGATCTGGTTTGGATTGCTAATGGGCAAATTTCGCCAATTTTTGACAGAGTTATCTGCCCGAGGTACGCCCATATTTTCGTTTCCGGATGATAACTTGAGTAAACATCAATGGATTTTCACCAAACTTGGTATGTGCATATAACGGGCAAATTTTGTCAATTTTTGACGGAGTTAACTGCCCAAGACACGCCCATATTTTCGTTTCCGGACTATAACTTGAGTAAATAACAAGGGATTTTCACTAAACTTGCTATATGCATTGACATTAAGGAGATCTGGTTTGGGATTGCTAATGGACAAATTTCGTCAAATTTTTAAGGAGTTATCTGCCCGAGACACGCCCATATTTTCGTTTCCGGATGATAACTTTAGTAAATAACAAGGGATTTTAACCAAACTTGCTATATGTATTGACAGTATGGAGATCAGGTTTGGAATTGCTAATGGGCAAATTTTGTCAAATTTTTACGGAGTTATCTGCCCGAGACACGTCCATACTTTCATTTCTGGATGGTAACGAGTAAATAACAAGGCCTTTTAAAATTGCTATATGCATTGATATTATCAAGGTCTGCTTTAGGATTGCTGTCTGTCCATTGATATTATCAAGATCTGGTTTAGGATTGTTATCTGTCCCTCCGTCATTTTCTTTCCCGACATTTTTGCAACGATAACTTTAATACATAAACAAATAATTGCTATGGTGGGGTATTATGCTTGTGGTGCTTTTATTAGCTCACCTGAGCTGAAGGCTCAAGGTGAGCTTTTGTGATCACTCACTGTCCGTCGTCGTCGTCGTCCGTATGTCCCTCCGTCCTTCCGTCCGTCCACAATCTTTAAACAACATCTCCTCCTAAACCGTTCATTGGATTTTGACCAAACTTCACAGGAATGATCCTTGGTTGGTCCTCTTTCAGAGTTGTTCAAATGGTTCCAGTCCATTGCATATCTAGGTCACAGGAGCTAAAAATAGATTTTTTAACTAAAAACTTAAAAAATCTTCTTGTCAGAAACCACTGGACCGATTTCAATATAATTTTGCAGAAATGTTCCTTTGGTGATCCTCTACCAAGATTGTTCAAGCCATCCTGATTCGTCAAAAAACATGGCCGCTAGGGGGCGGGGCTTATTTTCCCTATATATCTATATAGAAAACTTTAAAAATCTTCTTGTCAGAAACCACTGGGCCGATTTCAATATAATTTTGCAGAAATATTCCTTCGGTAATCCTCTACCAAGATTGTTCAAGCCATTTGGATTCGTCAAAAAACATGGCTGCCAGGGGGCGGGGCTTATTTTCCCTATATATCTATATAGAAAACTTTAAAAATCTTCTTGTCAGAAACCACAGGGCCGATTTCAATATAATTTTGCAGAAATGTTCCTTCGGTAATCCTCTACCAAGATTGTTCAAGCCATTTGGATTCGTCAAAAAACATGGCTGCCAGAGGGCGGGGCTTATTTTCCCTATATATCTATATAGAAAACTTTAAAAATCTTCTTGTCAGAAACCACCGGGCCGATTTCAATATAATTTTGCAGAAATGTTCCTTTGGTGATCCTCTACGAAGATTATTCAGCCATTTGGAGTAATCAAAAAACATGGCCGCTAGGGGGCGGGGCTTATTTTCCCTATATATCTATATAGAAAACTTTAAAAATCTTGTCAGAAACCACTGGATCGATTTCAATATAATTTTGCAGAAATGTTCCTTCGGTGATCCTGTACCAAAATTGTTCAAGCCATTTGGATTCGTCAAAAAACATGGCCGCCAGGGGGCGGGGCTTATTTTCCTTATATATCTATATAGAAAACTTTAAAAATCTTCTGGTCAGAAATCACTTGACCGATTTCAATATAATTCTTCCAGAAATGTTTCTTCTGTGATCCTCTACCAAGATTGTTCAAGCCGCCATGATTCATCAAAAAACATGGCCACTAGGGGGCGGGGTTTATTTTCCCTATATATCTATATGGAAAACTTTAAAAATCTTCTTGTCATAAACGACTGGACCGATTTCAATATAACATGGCAGAAATGTTTCCTTAGTGACCCTCTATCAAGATTGTTCAAGCCATCATGATTTGTCAAAAGACATGGCCGCTAGGGGGTTGCTGGGCTTATTTTCCCTATATATCTATATAGAAACCTTGAAAAAATCTTGTCGTCAGAAACCACAGGACTGATTTCAATATAACTTCGCAGAAATGTTTCCTTGGTGACCCTTTACCAAGATTGTTCAAGCTGTTATGATTTGTCAAAAAACGGCCGCTGGGTGGGGGGGTGGGGGGGGGGGGGGGGGGCTTATTTTCCCTATATATCTATACAGAAAATTTTAATGATCTTTTCAGAAACCATTGGACCAATTTCAATATAAACTTGCAGGAATGTTTCTTATGTAACCCTCTATCAAGATTGTTCAAGCCGTCATGATTCGTCAAAAAACATGGCCTCCAGGGGGCGGGGCTTATTTTCCTTATATATCTATATAGAAAACTTTAAAACTCTTCTTGTCAGAAACCACTGGACCAATTTCATTATAACTTTGCAGAAATGTTTCCTTGGTGACCATCTACTAAGATTGTTCAAGTAATCATGATTCGTCAAAAAACATGGCTGCCTGGGGCGGGGCTTATTTTCCACATATATCTATATATAAAACTTTAAAAATCTTCTCTTCAGAAACCACTGGACCGATTTCAATATAATTTTGCAGAAATGTTCCTTTGGTGATCCTGTACGAAGATTGTTCAGCCATTTGGATTCATCAAAAAGCATGGCCGCTAGGGGGCGGGGCTTATTTTCCTTATATATCTATATAGAAAACTTTAAACATCTTCTTGTCAGAAATCACTTGACCGATTTCAATATAATTTTTCCAGAAATGTTTCTTTGGTGATCCTCTACCAAGATTGTTCAAGCCGCCATGATTCGTCAAAAAACATGGCCGCTAGGGGGCGGGGTTTATTTTCCCTATATATCTATATAGAAAACTTTAAAAATCTTCTTGTCATAAATGACTGGACAGATTTCAATATAACTTGGCTGAAATGTTTCCTTAGTGACCCTCTATCAAGATTGTTCAAGCCGTCATGATTTGTCAAAAGACATGGCCGCTAGCGGTGTGCGGGGCTTATTTTCTTATATATCTATATAGAAAACTTGAAAAAATCTTGTCGTCAGAAACCACAGGACTGATTTCAATATAACTTCGCAGAAATGTTTCCTTGGTGACCCTTTACCAAGATTGTTCAAGCCGTTATGATTTGTCAAAAAACATGGCCGCCAGGGGGCGGGGCTTATTTTCCTTATATATCTATATAGAAAACTTTAAAACTCTTCTTGTTAGAAACCACTGGACCGATTTCATTATAACTTTGCAGAAATGTTTCCTTGGTGACAATCTACTAAGATTGTTCAAGTAATCATGATTCGTCAAAAAACATGGCTGCCTGGGGCAGGGCTTATTTTCCCTATATATCTATATATAAAACTTTAAAAATCTTCTTTTCAGAAACCAGTGGACAGATTTCAATACAACTTGGCAGGAATGTTTCTTTGGTGACCCTCTACAAAGATTGTTCAAGCCGTCATGATTCGTCAAAAAACTTGGCCGCTAGGGGGCGGGGCTTATTTTCCCTATATATCTATATAGAAAACTTTAAAAATGTTCTCGTAAGAAACAGTTGGACTAAGTTCAATGTAACTTGGCAGGAATGTTGCTTTGGTGACCTTCTACCAAGATTGTTCAAGCCTTCATGATACGTCATAAACATGGCCCCCAGTGGGGCGGGGCTTATTTTTTATATATATCTGCATAGAAAACTTTAAAATTCTTCTTTTCACATACCCCATGACCAATTTCAATATTACTTGGCTGGAATGTTGCTTTGGTGACCCTCTACCAAGATTGTACAAGCAATCATGATTCGTCAAAAAACATGGCTGCCATGGGGTGGGGCTTATTTTCCCTATATATCTAAATAGAAAACTTTAAAAATCTTCTTGTCAGAAACCACTGAACAGATTTCAATATAACTTGGCAGGAATGTTCCTTTGGTGACCCTCTACCAAGTTTGTTCAAGCTGTCATGATTCGTCAAAAAACATGGCTGTTAGGGGTAGGGCTCTGTTTGCTCAGGTGAGCAATATAGGACCATCATGGTCCTCTTGTTCATATTTGACATGATGATAGATACAGGTCCAAAGTTTTATTCAGCAATACACATTGCCCTTGCCCATGTCATCAAGGCCAAAGTTAAGAACTTAGAAATATTATATTAAAGAGTTTTTAAAGAGCTCATATTTTCCAAACCGTATAGTAGATTTGGTTCATATTTGTAATGATAATAGATACAGGTCCAAAGTTTTATTTTTATTCATAATCACCCCCACCCATGCCTGTTACCTCAAGGTCAAAGTCACAGACTTAGAAATTTTATAATTGATCCTCGATAATGTCAAATTCATGACAACAAATGACCAAACCCATAGCACAAGCAATCCTATAGAGCTAAAATGCCATAACATATTCTCTTACCATAATGATTCTAAGTATTGGGACAGATAGGCCTAAGCAAACAGTGCAGACCCAGTTCAGACTGGTGAGCTATGCTGTCTGCTGACAGCTCATGTTGATTAACATGCAGGTACAGGGGCAACATCCACATTAATGCGCCCCCTTCCAGGTAGCTGCCTTGCTGCATGTATGGCAGATCTCACACCAGATCTCCAGGTATGTATATCATGAGGGTCCATAGCCGAGAGCCACTCTCTGCAATCCCTCTCTGTCCGCTGCTTCCGTGTCGTCTTTGGCCTCCCAGGCCCACGCTTTCTATCAACCTGTTGGTCAAAGGCTGTCAACTGCACCATTGGAGCGTTCCACATGTCCATACCAGCAGAGCCTTCTTTCCTTCAGAATGAGGTCCAGATCCTCAATGCCAAGCGAGCAAGTAGCTCTTTGGATCTGATAATGACAATGTCTTGCGGCTTGACATTGCAGATCTGTCTGATCATTGCCCTGTCATTTCGCTGCAGACGTTGGAGGTTTGGCTTTGTCAATGGCCAAGTCTCACTGGCATGGAGCATTGCGCTTTGCACACAAGAGCTGTACACGCGGCACCATGTCTTGAAAGAGAGGTGGTGGGAAGAGAGAACTGGGTAGCAGCTCCTCCATGAACTTCTGGCGGTTTTCACGTGTTGTGGTTGAAAGTTCACAGCCACCAGCTGCTGAGAGCATGTCTGCTAGGTAGCAAAAGGAAGCTATCACCTCTAGCTTGTCAGGTCTGACTTGGACTTCCTTCTGTGGTCTGCCATCCAAGGGGCGTGCAGTTCCCTGGCACCATGTACATCTGTAATCAGGGTCCTTTGTCAAGCGCTTGAGCCCACTGCATTTCTCGTGCACCCAGTACTTGGCTGCAGTTGCAGAAGGTGCTGTTGCTTCCCCCTCCAGTGCGACAGATGGCACATGAAAACTCGCCTGAACTCTGCAAGAGGTCCAGGCCCGTAGCACAGATCATGATCGTCTTTCTTGCATTTACTCTCAGTCCTCCACCATTGCTTCTTTCCAAGTCAAGAACCTCCTGACACATTCTTTGAGCGATTCAGCGATGATAACAAGGTCGTTAGCATAGAGGTCCTCCTAGAGGACCCCAGATGAAGAGCAACGGGCTGAGTACTGAGTCTTGGTGAACACCGACCTTCACTTCAAACTCTTCATTGTACCCCTCCCCAACATGGACAAGGCTCCGCACATTGGTATACATCCCCTGCACCAGTTGCACAATCCACTCCTCCACACCAAGTTTTCTCAGCGCCCACCAGATGACTTTCCGGGGTCACAGTGCTTTGACCGCCTTCATCTGAGAGATAGCCTTCTTAACCTTATCATTGGTGATCGGGATGGGTGGGCCTTCCACTGGTGGTTCTTCAGACAGGTGGTCTGGGTCACAGCACGCAGCATATCAAAGAACAAGTTCTTAAAACTCATCACTTAGACCACTCTGTGGGGCATACACAGACAGAATGGGAACTACATGCTGGCTGACTATAGGCTTCACTAAGATGATTCTGTCAGAGACTCTCTGCACCTCAAAAAATTTCTCTATCCGCTCTTCTGCTACACACTCCTACACCAGCTGTGTCACCGGCCTCGGTGGCTCATTTGGATGCGCCGTCCGACTGGAGACCAGGAGGTCGCGGGTTCAACCCCCGCCGAGGTCGGCAACATTCTTTCGTGGAGATTGATCATGAAATATTTTCTGCGGTCATTCTCTCCCTTCCGCTGATTCAAGAAGGGCAGTTGTCAGTTTCTGGTGAAAGAATGTGCACAATACTGGTTAACCGCTTAGTGGACTAAGCCTGCCCAGTAAACGTGTGGCTAGGAAAACTGACCGCGCTCGACATGACCCCATTGGGTTGACGGCCATAAAACCTCAACACAAACAAAACCAGCTGTGTCTTTGTCGTTTCCGGACCAGTAGAGCTTGTACCTGGTGTCCTTGCCCTTGATTGTGCGGCAGTTGCCACCACTGTATCTGGTCTCCTGGACATAGCAGGCATCTACTTTCCTGAGGGATAGTGTTTCCACTACCTCACAAATGCTTCCTCTCAGAGTGTTTACATTCAGTGTTCCCACCCTGAATTTCCTCAGGTGCTTGCTTGATTCACCACAATGGCCCGATACTGCCTCCCACACCTGACAGGAGGCCAAGTTGGAGACGTTACCAACAGAATTTTTATGTCTGTTGGCACTGCCTAACTCTGATTCTATTGTGATCCCCATAAAGATTTTGGATAAAGATGATGATGATTATGATGATGATGATGATGATGATGATGGAAAACTGTTCTAACTCAAACTTAAGTTAGAAAATATATAGATGAAATCTTGTCAGCACAGTATCTCAAAAACTATTGAAGCTAGAGCTTTGAAATCTAGTGAATAGATTGTTAATGAGAAGTAGATGACCAGATTAACATTTGAATAAATACTGCCAGATACTTCTTGAGTTATGTCCCGTTGTCAATTTGGTTTTTCTTTTCTGTCGGAGTCTTCATCGTGGAGTAATGCCCCTTTTCAAACTTAGGCCAATGAAAATCTTGTAGGTAAAACATCTAAGGACCCACTTGAGTTAGGCTCATGAAATTCTGCAAGCAGTTTGGAACCAAGGTGTAGATGACCAGATCAAATTTTGGTCAGAGTTATGTTCCTTTTCAACTTTGGCATTTTGTATTGGCAAGCATATAGTTGGGGCCATAGTGTTTTACTAACACATTTCTAGTTTTACATAGACTCCTATAGGCAAAACTTAAAAAATCTTCTTGTCTGAAACGAGAAGACTGGGACCATTGATATTTGGTGTGTAGCTTTATCTTGTGGACCTCTACCAAGATTGTTCATATTATATTTTTGGGGCCAAAAATTGCCCCGTCCCAGAGATCACTTGTTTTACTTACAGGGAAAACTCATAAAACGTCTTCTGTACAGAAACCACTGGGCCAATTGGAGCCAAATTTCATAGATCCTCAGTGGATAGGGGGAATGAAGTTTATTTACCGCATCTGGGTCACGTGACCAAGGAGACCGGCACAGTGGCTCAGTGGTAGAGTGTCCGCTTTGTGACCAGGAGGTTGCGGGTTCTATCCGTGGCCGGGTCATACCAAAGACTTTCAAAATGGTACTAGCTGCTCTTTCACTTGGTGCTAAGCATTAAGAAAGTAGAGCTAGAAACGGTCAGCTCAGTGTCAGTATAATGTGACTGGGCGGAATATCATGTTAAAGTGCCTGGGGCGTGATATTTCAGTGAGGCAGCACTCTAAAAGTGAGTATTGAGCTCCCTGCCACATCTAGACACCGTCACGATATGACTGAAAGATTCTTGAAAGCAACGTTTAGCCCAAATCAAACAAACAAACAAACCAAGATGGCTGCCATGCCCATATATGGTAAAAACCCTTTAAAAATATTCTTCTCCGGAACCAAAGGGCAAATGGCCCTTGGGCTTGGTATGCAGAATTGGGGACATGGTCCCAATAAAGTTTGAAAAAATTATAACCTTTGGTTGACCTTGACCTTTTTAACGGAAAGGTCAAAGTTTTCTACATAGACTCCTATAGAAAAAACTTTAAAATTCTTCTTGTCTGAAACTAGATGGCCCAGGCCTTTGATATTTGGTGAGGCCCAGGCCTTTGATATTTGGTGTGTAGTTTTATCTTTTGGACCTCTACCAAGATTGTTCAAATTATAGCCCTGGGGCCAAAAATATCCCCGCCCCAGGGGTCACTTGTTTTACATAGACTCATATAGGGAAAATTCTTCGAACCTCTTCAGAAACCACTGGTCCAATCAAAAGCCAAATTTCATATGGATCCTCAATGGATAGAGGGAGCAGAAGCTTATTTGCTGCATCTCAGTCACATGACTCAGATTGCCACCATGCCCATATAAGGTAAAAACCCTTTAAAAATCTTCTTCTTGGGAACCATAGGACCAATGGCCCTGAGGCTTAGTATGCAGCATTTAGGACATGGACCCAATAAAGTTTGACAAAATTATAACCTTTGGTTGACCTTGACCTTTTTAACAGAAAGGTCAAATTTTTTTACATACACTCCCATAGGCAAAATTTTAAAAATGTTCTTGTCTGAAACTAGGAGGCCCAGGCCTTTGATATTTGGAATGTAGCTTAATCTTGTGGACCTCTACCAAGATTATTGAAACTATAGCACTGGGGTCAAAAATGGCCCCACGCCAGGGGTCACATGTTTTACATAGACTTGTATTGGGAAAACTTTTAAAAATCTTGTCTGAAACTATAAGGTCAAGGCCTTTTATATTTGGTATGTAACTTCATCTAATCAGCTTCTACCAAGATTGTTCAAATATAGCCCTGGGGTCAGAAATGGCTCTACCACAGGGCTCATTTGTTTTATGTAGACATTTATAAGGAAAACATTTAGAAATCTTGTCTGATACTAGAAGGCCCAGGCCTTTGATATTTTGCATGTAGCTTCATCTAGTAGGCCTTTACCAAGATTGTACAAATTATAGCACTGGGACAAAAAAATGGCTAGACCCCAGGCGCATTTATTTTACATAGACACATATAGGGAAAAACTTTAAAAAATATTCTTGTCTGATACTAGAAGGCCCAGGCCATTGATATTTGGTATGTAGTTTCACTTAGAGTGCCTTTACCAAGATTGTTTAAATTATGGCCCTGGGGTCAAAATGGTTCCATCCCAGAGGTCTTTTTTTTTACATAGACTCATACAGGGGAAAAATATTTGAAATCTTCTTGTGTGAAACTAGAAGGCCTAGGCTTTTGACATTTGGTACTTAGTTTTAACCAAGATTCTTCACATTATAGCCCTGGGGTAAAAAAATGGCCCTGCCCAGGGGTCACTTATTTTTCATAGACTCATATGGAGAAAAATTCTTAAGAGACCTTGTGTGAAACTAGAAGGCCTTTGATATTTGGGATGTCACTTTATTCAAAGCCATATTTTTTGTGAAAATTCTGTTTTGCCAAATTAAGTAAAGCTAAATTCCTTACCAAGTTATTGTAGGATACAGAGGTTTGCTAGGGTTTTGAAATTTTATATTTGGGTTCCCAATGAAAAAATAGCTGCCCTGTATTTTTTTCCTTGTCCAGCATGTTTGTTTAGAGATATGCCCCTTTGAAAAAAATCAGAATTAAATCTTGTGAGCAAGATATCTTGAAAAGTATTTAAGCTGGGTTCTTGAAATTCGATATAGTGAGTGGGAATGATGTGTAAATTACCTGGTTTTATTTTGAGAGAATTCAGTGAAAATATTAAGTTACGGCCCTTTGCGGTTCTGCGCATTTTGACCTTGTCAGCAAGATGTCTCGAAAAGTACTTAAGCTAGGGTCTTGAAACAATATATGCTGATTGGGGATGATGTGGAGATTACCTGATTTGTTTTTTAGGGAATTCAATGAAAAATCGAGGTAGTTATTGCCCTTTGTAGTTCTGGGCATTTTGACCTTGTCAGCAAGATATCTCAAAAAGTATTTCAGCCAGAGCCATGATATTTGGTATACTGATTGGGATTGAGGAGGAGATCACCTGATTAAATTTTGAACCAATTAAATGAAATGGTGGAATTATGGTCCTTCGCAATTTCTGGCCATTTAATGTCGTTGCTTTATTGTGTATAGCATAAATTTAGAACCATGTATGCTAATGTTTTGAAATTTCATATTTTGATTCCTCATGAAACCCGTATTTTTAGCTCACCTGAGCTGAAAGCTCAAGGTGAGCTTTTGTGATCACTCACCGTCCGTCGTCGTCGTCGTCCGTACGTCCGTCCGTCCGTCCGTCCGTCCACAATCTTTAAACAACATCTCCTCCTAAACCACTGATTGGATTTTGACCAAACTTCACAGGAATGATCCTTGGTTGGTCCTCTTTCAAAGTTGTTCAAATGGTTCCGGTCCGTTGCATATCTAGGTCACAGGAGCTAAAAATAGATTTTTTAACTAAAAACTTAAAAAATCTTCTTGTCAGAAACCACTGGACCGATTTCAGTATAATTTTGCAGAAATGTTCCTTTGGTGATCCTCTACCAAGATTGTTCAAGCCATTCGGATTCGTCAAAAAACATGGCCGCCAGGGGGCGGGGCTTATTTTCCCTATATATCTATATAGAAAACTTTAAAAATCTTCTTGTCAGAAACCACTGGACAGATTTCAATATAATTTTGCAGAAATGTTTCTTTGGTGATCCTCTACCAAGATTGTTCAAGCCATTTGGATTCGTCAAAAAACATGGCCGCCAGGGGGCGGGGCTTATTTTCCCCATATATCTATATAGAAAACTTTAAAAATCTTCTTGTCCGAAACCACTGGACCGATTTCAATATAATTTTGCAGAAATGTTCCTTTGGTGATCCTCTACCAAGATTGTTCAAGCCATTTGGATTCGTCAAAAAACATGGCCGCCAGGGGGCGGGGCTTATTTTCCCTATATATCTATAAAGAAAACTTTAAAAATCTTCTTGTCAGAAACCACTGGACCGATTTCAATATAATTTTGCAGAAATGTTCCTTTGGTGATCCTCTACCAAGATTGTTCAAGACATTTGGATTCGTCAAAAAACATGGCCACCAGGGGGCGGGGCTTATTTTCCCTATATAATCTATATAGAAAACTTTTAAAAATCTTCTTGTCAGAAACCACTGGACCGATTTCAATATAATTTTGCAAAAGTGTTCCTTTGGTGATCCTGTACCAAGATTGTTCAAGCCATTTGGATTTGTCAAAAAACATGGCCACCAGGGAGCGGGGCTTATTTTCCCTATATATCTATATAGAAAACTTTAAAAATCTTCTTGTCCGAAACCACTGGACCGATTTCCATATAATTTTGCAGAAATGTTCCTTTGGTGATCCTGTACCAAGATTGTTCAAGCCATTTGGATTTGTCAAAAAACATGGCCGCCAGGGGGCGGGGCTTATTTTCACTGTATATCTGTATAGAAAACTTTAAAAATCTTCTTGTCAGAAATCACTGGACCGATTTCCATTTGATTTTGCAGAAATGTTCCTTTGGTGATCCTGTTGCAAGATTGTTCAAGCCATTTGGATTTGTCAAAAAACATGGCCGCCAGGGGGGCGGGGCTTATTTTCCTTATATATCTTTATGGAAAACTTTAAAAATCTTCTTGTCAGAAACCACTGGACCGATTTCCATATGATTTTGCAGAAATGTTCCTTTGGTGATCCTGTTGCAAGATTGTTCAAGCCATTTTGATTTGTCAAAAAACATGGCCGCCAGGGGGGCGGGGCTTATTTTCCTTATATATCTATATAGAAAACTTTAAAAATCTTCTTGTCATAAACGACTGGACCGATTTCAATATAACTTGGCAGAAATGTTTCCTTAATGACCCTCTATCAAGATTGTTCAAGCCGACATGATTTGTCAAAAAACATGGCCGCTAGGGGGTGCGGGGCTTATTTTTGATATAATTCTATATAGAAAACTTGTAAAAATCTTGTCATCAGAAACCACAGGACTGATTTCAATATAACTTCGCGGAAATGTTTCCTTGGTGACCCTTTACCAAGAGTGTTCAAGCCGTTATGATTTGTCAAAAAACATGGCCGCTAGGGGGCAGGGCTTATTTTCCTATATAATTTATCTATATAGAAAATTTTAATAGTCTTTTCAGAAAGCACTTGACTGATTTCAATGTAACTTTGCAGGAATGTTTCTTATGTAACCCTCTATCAAGATTGTTCAAGCCGTCATGATTCGTCAAAAAACATGGCCGCCAGGAGTCGGGGCTTATTTTCCTTATATATCTATATAGAAAACTTTAAAACTCTTCTTGTTAGAAACCACTGAACCGATTTCATTATAACTGCAGAAATTTTTCCTTGGTGACTCTCTACTAAGATTGTTCAAGTAATCATGATTCGTCAAAAAACATGGCTGCCTGGGGCAGGGCTTATTTTCCCTATATATCTATATATAAAACTTTAAAAATCTTCTTTTGAGAAACCAATGGACTGATTTCAATACAACTTGGCAGGAATGTTTCTTTGGTGACCCTCTACAAAGATTGTTCAGGCCGTCATGATTCATCAAAAATCATGGCCGCTAGGGGGCGGGGCTTATTTTCCCTATATATCTATATAGAAAACTTTAAAAATCTTCTCGTAAGAAACAGTTGGACCGAGTTCAGTGTAACTTGGCAGGAATGTTGCTTTGGTGACCTTCTACCAAGATTGTTCAAGCCTTCATGATACGTCAAAAACCATGGCCCACAGGGGGGTGGGGCTTATTTTTCATATATATCTGCATAGAAAATTTTAAAATTCTTCTTGTCACATACCCCATGACTGATTTCAATATTACTTGGCTGGAATGTTGCTTTGGTGAACCTCTATCAAGATTGTACAAGCAATCATGATTCGTCAAAAAACATGGCTGCCATGGGGTGGGGCTTGTTTTCCCTATATATCTAAATAGAAAACTTTAAAAATCTTCTTGTCAGAAACCACTGAACAGATTTCAATATAACTTGGTAGGAATGTTCCTTTGGTGACCCTCTAGCAAGTTTGTTCAAGCTGTCATGATTCGTCAAAAAACATGGCCGTTAGGGCGTAGGGCTTTATAGCTATATAAAACTTTTTAAACCACTGGACCAATTTCAATATAACTTGGCAGAAATGTTCCTTTGATGACCCTCTTTTAAGATTCAGTTCAGGTCGTCAAGATTTGTAAAAAAACATGGCCAGGGGTGTGGTGGAGGGGGGGTGGGGGTGGTTAGTGCTATAAAGTTTATACAAAAATCCTAGAGCAGTGAACTTGGCTGAAACTTCAACAGTAAATATGCAAATCTGTTTGGTCAGGTGAGCGATATAGGACCATCATGGTCCTCTTGTTTTCTTATCCCAATTATCTCCTATTTTAGAGTTATTTCCCTTTGATAAAATAACATTGAAATCTCATATTTGTATTGTTGTTACCATCATGGGCAAGCAGTGTTGGAGTCAAGCAGTGTTAGAGTCAGGCAGTTGGGGGCATAGTGTTTTACAAACACCAGCTCTAGTCTTCCCTATATATCTATATAAAAAACTAAACATCTTCTCGTAAGAAACCATTGGGCCGAGTTCAAAGTAACTTGATAGGAATGTTGCTTTGGTGACCCTCTACCAAGATTGTTCAAGCCTTCATGATACGTCAAAAAACCGGGGCCCCAGGGGGCGGGTCTTATTTTCCATATATATCTGTATAGAAAACTTTAAAATTCTTCTTGTCAAATACCTCCTGACTGATTTCAATAATGCTTTGGTGACCCTCTACCAAGAATGTTCAAGCAATCCTGATTGGTCAAAAAAACATGGCTGCTAGGGGGTGGGGCTTATTTTCCATATAGATCAAAATAGAAAACTTCAAAATCTTCTTGTCAGAAACCACTGAACCGATTTGAATTTATCTTGGCAGGAATGTTCCTTGGGTTACCCTCTACCAAGTTTGTTCAAGCTGTCATGATTCGTCAAAAAAAAAAAAAAAAAAAAAAAATGGCTGTTAGGGGGTAGAGCTTTATAGCCATATAAAACACTTTAAAAATCTTTTTGTCAGAAACCACTGGACCAATTTCAAAATAACTTAGCAGAAATGTTCCTTTTATGACCCTCTTTCAAGATTAAGAAGTCGTCATGATGTGTTAAAAAGAAAAAAACGTGGCTTGGGGGATGGGGTAGGGGGGATGGGCAGGGCTTTAAAATTTATACATAAATCTTAGTGAACTTGGCTGAAACTTCAACAGTAAGTATGCAAATCTGTTTGCTCAGGTGAGCAATATAGGACCATCATGGTCCTCTTGTTTTGATGTTTTTTTTTTTTCAATGTTTTTTTTTTTTTGTGGGAGAGGGGTAAGAGAATAATCATTTGTTCTCTGCTAAGTTTTGCTAGAAGCTGTATAGATTTAATGACATTGTTAATAAAACATTTTTTATTTTTTGTTTTTGTGACAGATGGCCTTGTGAGTCAGCTGCTTTTCAAGAAAAAGAACTTTAGTATGCATAGCTGTAGATAAGGGGAAGCCAGATTAATCTTTTCTTGTTTCTTCAAGGCATTTCTAATGAGTATCACAGTGTACAGTATAACTTCAGTGGCTCAAACCCGGATGGCTGGTTCACCCTGGATGATCCGAACTCTTTTTTCAGTCCCTACAAAATCCTTTCAATAGCTCAAGAAAACAAATATTTAGGGATTTTTTTCTTATTTTATCATGGAATTGTATGTTGTGCATACTCATTAGAATTGCCTCATTGAGGCAATTCTAATGAGTGCACTCAACATACAATCATTGTGTAGAAAATCAAAAAGATTTCCCTAAATTATCGCTATTTGCTTCCTGAACTGGTGCCATGATTAACCCTCAGTGGCTCGAACCACCCATGTCTCGAACAATTTTCTATGGTCCCAAAGATGTTTGAGCCATTGAAGTTCGACTGTATGTTTTTATGGAGAAATAAGAAAAATATCAGTACTTTTGTTTCAGGGTTTTGGCTATTTGCTTTCTGAATAATGAGACAGTGTTGACTGTTTAATAGCAAACGTAGATGCACAGCATGGTCAGAGTATTTGCTGTGTAGCTTGGCTATATCCCTTGATCTATGACATCACTTGATCCTTCAGATCCACTTTAATTATACTTCAACCTCTTTATAACACAGTTCGTTATAACATGGCTTTGGATATAACATGGTTCAAAGAGGGGGATCCCAAAAATGCATAGATTATATTGAAAAATGACCATAAATGGTCATTTTTCAATATAATCTATACATTTTTGTTTGGATATAACATAGTTGTTTAAATAACACGTTTATGCTATGGACCCCAACAAAGTATTATAAAGAGGTTGTGGTGTACTTGAATCTTCTGATAAGTAAAAACAAAATTATCACGTTTGTAACTTTAACTAACTAAATGTTTATTCAGGGTGCAAATTCTTGGAAATGTTGCATTATACGAGGGATGTTTGAAATGAATTGCTTATTTCTGTCCGGAGACTTCAAATTTCAAGTTAGCCCAAAAGTACTCATTTCATGCCCTCGAAGTACTCCCCGTGGCTAGAAATGCAAAGTTTCAGCCAATGTATCCACTTCTTGAAGGCGTCACGGTACGCTGATTTGGGCACAGTAATCAGGTACTGATGAATGGCAGATCCAAGTGCCTGTCGGGACTGGTATTTCCGCCCAGCAAGGAATACTTGCAATTTCGGAAACAAAAAGAAATCACATGGGGCAAGGTCTGGGGAATACGGGGGGTGAGGCAAAACAGTTACTTTTTCTTTCTTCAAAAGTGCCGTAACTATTGCGGAGGTATGAGCTGGGGCATTGTCATGTAGAAGACGGACATGTTTAAAACCAGTGGCAGGGCGTCGTTTCTGATAATACTTTTTCAGTTTCTTCAGTACTGCGTCTTTGTAGTACTTCCCGGTGATGCTTTTGCCCTTTTTCACTGGCACTTTCATTGTGACTCCTTCACCAGAGAAGATTGCATACAAAACCTTCATTGTACTCAAAGAACGTTTGTCAATTATTGGGCGTTTGCTGTGTTTAGTGGCCCAGATCTTATTGCTAATCTTTCTGACGGGCTCAAAATAATGGACCCAGGTTTCATCACCTGTGACGACATTGGCAAACTGCTTTTTGTCATATTTTGGAAACATTTGAAGCAGCTTTTTGGCCACTTTAACCCGTTGCCTCTTTTGCTTGTCAGTCAACAGATGTGGCACCCATCTAGCAGAAATCTTTCTGACTTTCAAATGCTTCTTCAAAATAAGGTGAACCGTTGATAGTGATATGCCTACCTTTCATGCAATATCACGAACTGTAAATCTGGCATCTCCTTCAATGATTTCCATTATTTTGGAAACGATTTCTTTACGAGATGCAGATTTTGGCCTACCTGATTTCGGTGCATTTTGATGGACTCTACACCAGACTCAAATTTCTTTTTCCACCGCCGAACTGTGTCATATGACACACAAGAAGGTCCAAAAGCAGTAGAAATTTCAGTCATCAGCTTCTTCAAAGAACAACCAAGCTTTGAGCGAGCTTTGATGTAAGCCCGTATTTCAACTTTTTTGTAGACGCTTCTACCAACCATTTTTACTGCAGTGGTCAATGACTGCGTGTATTCAAATGGCAAATTTTATGTCTTACACTTAGTCTAACATGTACATTTATACACCATTGTGTAGATATTGAATAACCCTATACAGGTATGTATTGGTTTATATCGTGCCCCACTTGGATATCGAGCTAGAGGACAATAAGCAATTCATTTCGAACATCCCTCGTATATCCATAATTCTGGGGTTGGGGTTCATTAATGTCTAGATCCTGGGAAAATAAATTTGTGCTTTGCCTTACTTGTACACAAATAAAATATATAAAGGTTGCTTTGGGAAACAAGAAAAAACAAAACAAAAAAATGAAAATTGGAGTCTGGTTTTATTGAGACTCTTCATAAGACATCATGGTAGTTTTCAGGGCTTCATACTCACCCTAGCATCAGCTTAGATGGAGCTTTATTTTCCAAGATACCATAATGGGTAAGGCTGGCTAATCAGAGCTGAAAAGATAATCAATTATTGGTCCTGCCATTGCAATAGATAATCGATTAGTAATCACTGAAGATTTGGTCATAATTTTACCTGTCTGTCTGAGCATGACTCTTACCATATGTTGTACTTTACTATATGTATTTGATCTGACAGGCCTGAGCAAACAGTGTAGACCCAGATGAGATGCCGCAAATGCGGCATCTCATCAAGGTCTACACTGTTTGCCATTCATCCAGCTATTTTATACACAACATTGGGTAGTAAGTTGTACTCGTTCAAAGTTTTGATTAAGGATGGTAAGGAGTTGAGGTGTCTGAACACTAAGGGTAAATATGGTAAAGTAAGAGACACAGAAATGAAATGATGGATTATTAGCAAATCTGTAATGATTATCATTTTCGTGGAATTTATAGATCAATTAATTGATTATCCGATTAATTGTGCTAGCCTTAATAATGGGCTCAATACATTGTAATCCCAAAGAAAATAAAACTATAAACTGTACGGTAAATGTCCTAAAAATTTGAAAAACCTTATTCTATACTTTTTTTGTCCAAAATTTGCTTTTATGTAGTTGTTTACATTACTTAGTCGAATGGCAAACAGTATAGATCCCGATCAGACTGCTAGGTTTACATTGTTTGCACACGCTATTTTTTTTTTTTTTTTTCAGAAACCTTGTGTACAAAATTTTAAGACATTTACTGCACTACATGACATAATAACTGTTCTAGAAAATTATTTCAGATATTCCAAGTTTGGTTGTATCAAACTTTGTAATATTTTCTTCTGTTTTGTAGCATGATGAAATGATCAAAGTTTCTAGGAAATTTGCATTAATGTCCATCTTCTAGAAAATTACATATACATGTACATTGATGTTCAGATTTTGGGAAAATCAATTTCCTCAGAAGACAATAAAAGATTTGCTTGAAATGCCAAAGCCTGTTTTCTGGTAAGAATAAGAAACATATTTAAAATTGATGTCTGCTGAATTTTTCACCTAGCATACTTATTGTTAATCTGGAATAGCCATCAGTATGCATGAAATGCACAGTCTAGTGTTTATTGTGTCACAAGTAGAGAAAACTGGTAAACAGTGCAGACTCACAACAGACTGCATGGGTGCCATGAAAATTATGGGCATTAGCTTTTAGCATCTGTTAAAAGTGTACTTTCATAAATTGATTGTTAAATGTCATGTTTGTATTGTTTTGTGAGATACTTCAAGTTTTATATTCTTTGTTTTGATGAAATTGAAATGCGATATATACCCATAGTATTGGGACAGACAGGCCTGAGCACACAGTGTAGACCCAGATCAGCCACTCCAGAACACAGCATCTGATCAGGGTCCAGACTGATTGCACTCGTCCAACAGTCTTTAGACATATCAACAGGCAGTGGAATGGAGTAAACAGAATTAGTAAGGTAAGGAGGTTTCCCAGTATTTAGTGTCAGTACAGTAGTCTGAGTGCAACATAAGACCAGGCTCCGAGTTATAAAACTTTATTCATGCTCAACTCAACTGAGCATGAATATTTCTCTGCTAATAAATATGAAAATGCCAACAATAGTTGACATTTTAATAATTGTTAGCAGAGAAATTTTCAAGCTCAGCCAGGTTTAGCAAGAAAGAATTGGCATTTGTTAGTAATTTGAGATTTATTAGCATGAAAAATGTCATGCTCAGCTGAGGTGAGCATGAAAAAAGTTTTATACCCTTCGGGCCTGGAGTGCAGCAGTTTGACTTGAATATGCTGGCTTTCGCTGTCTGTGTATGCACCTGCAGACCCGCATTCTCATGATGCAGCTCAGCATTATGTAAATCAAGTTCAGTACCAAACCACATAGCTCTAGATAAGGCATGCTTTTTTTCTCATTTCTTATGTCTCCACAAGAACAAAGGCTGTGCCTCTCTGAGGCACTTCCAATGACTACCCTTTCTGGCAAAAGAATGTGCATGAAAACTGGTTAACTGCTTAGAGGACTAAACCTGTCAAGGAATAGTGTGGTTAAGTAAACCGACCACGCTCTACATGATCTGAATGGGTTGACTGGGCTGTAAAACCTCAACTCAATCAAATCTAATGAGTACCAACAACAAATGCTTTTATGGAGAAATAAGAAAAATATGTACACTTCAACCTCTTTATAACATGGTTCGTTATAACACGGTTTTGGATATAACACGGTTCAAAGATGGATCCCAAAAATATATAGATAATATTGAAAAATGACCATAAATGGTCATTTTTCAATATAATCTATACATTTTTGTTTGGATATAACACGGTTGTTTAACTAACATGGTTTATGCTATGGACCCCAACAACAGTGTTATAAAGAGGTTGTGGTGTATCTGCATATCACTCTTATGTAGAGCTAAGATTTAACTACTATCTATGCATCCATTGTTGTTATACATAGTTCCAAATCCAACCGTAACTGAGATGTAATGTAGGATATTTTTTTGGTTACTTTTGCATCAGAACATAACTTGTGGTTAATTTGTTCCATCACCTTGCTGAGAGTTCAAATGAATAATTAGAAGGTATGTTTTTGCACAAAAATAACAAAAAAATATCTCCCGACTGTACTCGCTTTATCTGGAGGGATGAAATTAATATTTGTTAAAATTATATATTGCAATGAAAGAACCGCCCTGTCTAATTGTTTAAAAATCCATTATTTACTTTTTATAATGTTTTCCACAGTAGATAATTGATATACATGTTCCTAACACTTTGAATGCTGGGTAAAATTTCAGCAGACATTTTGAAATATTTTTCTTATTTTTCCTAGAAAAAAAATAAGATCTGACATTTCATGCCAATTGTCTCCTTAGGAGAGTTTGCATGAAGTGTAAAATCCTATTTTCTAGGAAAAATAAGCATCAATTTGTTGTCTGTTGAATTTGCCCATAGCATGGTAAGTGTTAACTAGACTGTTCTGTAGTAAAAAATGGATGGTCAGCTTGTACTTCTAGCATTTAAGGTCTTGTTTTTCACAGAAGTACGGTAATTGTCCTAAAATTTCATACACCAAAGTTTCTGACAAAATGGTGTATACAAACAGTGCAGACCCGATCAGACTGCTCCTTCAGGAGCAGTCTGATCAGGGTTTACACTGTTTCCATTCCATAAGTATCTTAAGAAACAATTGCATAAAAAGCAAAAAATGAATGTTTGAAAAAAATGTTTGAAATTATAGGACATTCAACGTACACAGTGTTAAGATTATGTCTAGCTGGTAGTAAAGGCGTGAGTAGGTTAACTGATCAGCTTGATATGACCCTAACAGTGTTGAGTGGCCCATAAAACTCAAATTCAATTCACAGACGTTAGGAATTGATATTTCTAAGGCATCCTGTTTACCCAAACTTCTGAAGACAAATCATAGAATTTGAACTAGGGCACTTGACCACCTCTAGATATGCCTGATGATGGAAGAGCAAACTGTAGACACAGAGGAGGAATTCGATCAATCTGGGTTTACACTGCTCACTGGTGTCTGCCGAGGTCGGCAACATTCTTTTGTGGAGATTGATCGTGAAATATTTTCTATATTTTCTACGGTCATTCTCTCCCTTCCGCTGATTCAAGAAGGGCAATTGTCAGTTTCTGGCGAAAGAATTTGCACAATACTGGTTAACCGCTTAGAGGACTAAGCCTGCCCAGTAAATGTGTGGTTAGGTAAACTGACCGTGCTCGACATGACCCCATTGGGTTGACTGGGCCGTAAAACCTCAACACAAACAGACACTCTGGTGTCCCGAATATTTAGGGTAAACACAGTTGATAGTTTGAATGAGATGTCTGGGGAAAAGTTTCAAAATATTTTAACCCTTGTCCTGCTGAATAAATTAAGATGCCACACCTTTTTCAATTTTTTCTGCCAATCAGATTACTTGATCCAGATTTTTGATATAAATTCACATACCAAATGGCAAACAGTGCAGAACAAGATCAGTTGGCTTCTTAGAAGCCAACTGACCTGGATCTACACTGTTTGCAAAGACAGGGCATATCTGGGTTCAGCATGACAAGGGTTAAAGTATTGTTTATATAAATTTGAATTTCGCATATTTAAATCTTGACCACTTAGTCTCTCTGAGCTAATGCAGCAGATGACAAATTCACAATATTTTTCTTATTTTTCACAGAAAATAGGCTCAGATATTTATGCAAATTGTCTCCTTGAGGGCTTGTCAAAGCCTGTTTTCAGGAAAAATAAGAAAAAATGTTTTAAAATGTTGTCTGCTGAAAATTTTACCCTGCATGCTAAGCGGTAAAGGGGTGGCTAGGCGATAAATTGTAAAAACTCACTTTGATTTTGAGCACAGCTCTAAATAAGAGAGTCAAGTAAATAGCAAAGATCCAGACTACCTTATTTACCCTTAATATTTGGACTCCTCACCTCCTTACCATACCATACTTACTACCTGTTGATGTATCTAAAATATTGCTGGATGAGTGGCAAACAGTGTACAAAGGGTTTTCAACATATTATGAAACACTTTGTAATGCTGGTTTTTAATTTAATTATAAGCATACCATTGCAGCAGATGCTCAATTTGTGATCCATGGCAATGATATATCATTCTGCATCTCCTGGGCCAATTCTCTTGTTTATGTATGATTGATCAAGTTTGTTCCATTCATCCTTGAGGGCCTTTTTAAGGCCAATCATGGTGTAAAGTTTGCGGTTTTGTAACCTTCCATATTCCATAGGGGCAGCATCAGGACTCTGGCATCCATTATGCAAGTGCAATATGCTTTATGTTTATTAAGAAAGTCAGTGGTC
Source organism: Anodontia alba (assembly GCA_964016985.1). NCBI lineage: Eukaryota > Metazoa > Mollusca > Bivalvia > Lucinida > Lucinidae > Anodontia > Anodontia alba. Next base: position 74,561,285 of record OZ024828.1, read on the forward strand.
TTCATAGCCGTGTGACCTGAGGCTGAGTCCTGGTGGAACTCCATGGCGCCTTCTCGATCTGGAAATAATCGTGGGCTATCTTTTGCAAGAAAAGGATTCAGGACCTTGTTTATATAGTAATCCGCATTCACTTTGACACCTTTGTCAGTGAATATTAGCGACGTCTTGCCGTAAAACTAACACTTGCCCATAAAAAGAATCCAAGTGCAATGTGTCACATTTTACAAACTTCATTTTCAGAAGGTCTGTCTAGTTACGATAGACATAGCAAACATGCCTCCTACTATAACTCCACCCATAGAGGACATAGCTTCATCAGTGAAGACAACATTTTTCCATTTTCTGCAGTTCAAATGGAGGTATAAATACCATTAACGTGTACGTCTTTTCAGAACCTGCGCTTCACTAAGACAATGAACATGGCACTTTTTCCTCAACTTCACCTTTAGAATTTTGGCAATAACTCTGTTCACAGTTCCTAGGGACACTCCACATTTACTTGTCATTTCTATTAGTGTTGGAGGATCCACCATTCCAGTCATATTCCTGATTTTACGTATGACATCACCAGTGGGGCGTTTTTTAAAAGTCAGTTTTTCGCATATTATTAGCTGACCTGGAGCAAAGGCTCCAGGTCAGCTTATGCCATGGCCTGTTGTCTGTCGTCCGTCCGTCATTAGCTTTTCACTTTTTCGACATCTCCTTCAGAACCATAAGTTGGATTGAGCTGAAACTTAGTGGTAGGCATTGTGGCAACATGGAGATTCAGAGCATGCAGCCATCTTGAAAATCTTTAAACAACATCTCCTCCTGAAAGGTAGGTCGGATTGATAGAGGTGAAACTTTGTGGGCAGCATTGCAGTGACATGGAGGTTCAGAATTACTAAAATCATTCGGTTCTGATATCCAAGATGGCTGCCATGGTGGCCATTTTGAAAATCTTTAAACGACATCTCCTCCTGTACCTTAAGTCGGATTGAGCTGAAATTTGATGGGAGGCATCAAGGGGACATGGAGATTCAGAATTGCTAAAATCGTTCCGTTCTGATATCCAAGATGGCTGCAATGGTGGCCATTTTGAAAATCTTTGAACGACATCTCCTCCTGTACCTTAAGTCGGATTGAGCTGAAATTTGATGGGAGGCATCAAGGGGACATGGAGATTCAGAATTGCTAAAACCGTTCCATTCTGGTATCCAAGATGGCTGCAATGGTGGCCATTTTGAAAATCTTTGAATGACATCTCCTCCTGAACCTTAAGTCGGATTGTGCTGAAATATGATGGGAAGCATCAAGGGGACATGGAGATTCAGAATTGCTAAAATCGTTCCGTTCTGATATCCAACATAGTATAAACCAATTTGGTTTTCATCAGAAGTTTCATTATTTGAAAAATTGAGAAAATTGTTTCCTGGGCCATTGTTACACAGCTGGTATAGTGGTATGATGTAAAACTGAGGAAGAATAGAATTGATGATTTTTTTTGACAAAATGTTTCTTTCTCCTTTAATAGCAACATCGCAATTCAGAATTGCTAAAATTGTTGTGTTTGGATATCTAGTATGGCTGCCCATGGGTGGCCATATTGAAATTTTCAAATGAATTCTCCCAAACTGTAAATTGGATTGAGCTGAATCTTGATAGAAGGCATCGGGGCCACATTGAGATTTGAAATTGCTAAAATCGATACCTTCCGATATCTAAGAATAGAAGACAGGACAAAAGTCCCTCTTGCACTACCTGGTGCACAACACCCTTCATTTTGCACCAACATCATCATCTGAGTCCAAAGTTGTATTGAGCTGTTCAGAAACTTAATGGGAACATGCATATTTAGAATTGTTAATGTGGGAAAGCCATGTTCTTGTTACAGATGGTCAGGTGGTTTTTCCCTGAGTTCTCTGGTTTTTGCCCACCTTTGATGAACGATCAGCTCGATACGAGTGAAACATTCTTGAAAGGGCCCTAAAACCCAAATCAAAAAAATAAAGGCAATCTGATCTGATAACCAAGATGGCCACCATGGCACAATGTAACATATCTTGATCAGCCTAATCCAGGTGAGCGATTTCTGGCCCACTTGGGCCTCTAGTTTCAAGTAACACCCTTTCCGTGGTGAATTTGATGCACAGTTGAAACAGAAACAGTATATCCCATTTGTTTCATTTGTTTTACAATCAGTTGGTAGGACAAACTTTACCTAAAAGTCACAGAATAATGGCCTCAACTACATCATTAATTTTATGTTTAACCATTTTGATATACTTACGTCAAGTGTATTGGCCTAAGCTATATAATCGTTTTGTACATAATAATTTAAACCATGATTCATGGGCCAGCATGTGCATAGGAAGGGTATAGCATTGTTTTTATTACTTTGTTTCATAATAAGTTGGAATACCTCTCGTAGACCCTGATCAAAGGCCATGTTCTGCAGTGACTGATCTGGGTCTACACTATTTGCTGAGGCCTGTCCCAGTATTTAGGATTGTTACAGTATTATTCAAATTCTTCATGATTTAGAATGAAATATCCTATTTGCTGGGGAATATCACAATTGTTTTGCTTTGAGAGTGCTTAAACCATTGTAGTCGGGAGACACCTAAAAGGGTAACTGGCAATCAGTGCAGAGCCAGATCAGATGCAGCAGAATGTGGCATCTGATCAGGGTCTCCATTGTTTTCAAATAGTTTAGCCATTTTTGTCTAGGAATATGTAAATCTCATAGCTGGACGTACCTAAAATTGAAATTGGACTCTTCCAATATATAGTGTGGGAGAGTCTATTCAGTATACAATGGGTTAAAATTAGAATAATATCATGGATAATAAATTAATGGTCCACTAACAAGGAGGAGTGCAGCTGGTAGCACATTTGACTGCAGATCCAAAGGTTGCATCTTGGTATCCCAGCACAGCCACGTAACTTTCATGGAGATTGATCCTGAAATAATTTCTGTGGTCATTCTCCCCCTTCTGCTGATTCAAGAGGGACACTGGTCAGTTATTGGTGAAAGTGTGTGCACAAAGTACTTTTTAACCACTTAGAGGTCTAAGCGTGCCCAGGAAAAGTATGAATAGGTTAAGTGACCGGTTCAGTTTAACTGACCGGTTCAGCAGAACTTTAATAGTGTTGTCTGGGCCATAAAACTCCAAACTCGAACAAACAAACAAAAACCAAGGATGAGAACCTAACCCATAAAGGCTCCATATTCCTCAAAGATAGACATTTTTTATCCAAGGAAGGTTTGATATATGGTGTTGATACGATCATAAAATGTTGGCAACATTTTATGATTTATTATATCAGTTTATTAAACCTTTCTTGGATAATAAAATGTCTGTTTTGAGGAATATGGAGCCTTTAAACGGTCAGTCATAACTTAAGTAGACAGTTCTTTTTTTTTTTTTTTTCTTTTTTTTTTCAGAGAAAAATAATTTTATGTCATGAAAGGTTAGGCCTTATTTTCTCTGAAAAATAATATAACGAAAGTAGACTATTGTCTGCTAAAATTTTGTTTGGCCTTCTAAGGGTAAGTGATCTTCACAGTTTGGCTTTCAAAAGATTATTGATAGAAATTATCATAGCTCCAGATAAGAGGGGGTATCCATATATTATTTTTGATATTTCTCCCTGAAAACATATGTTGTGGTACTCATTAGAAGTGCCTCGGTGAGGCACTTCTAATGATTACCACAACATGCCTTTTGTTGAGAAATAATAAAAATATCAGTACTTTTTAGCTGAAAAAAAAGCACCCATAGATTATGTTGGTAAATATGTCATTAGACCGGTAAACGTTGTTGTGTTGCGTTTTGTTTGCATTAGTCTATTGAATAGATGATGTGTTTTTCAAGATTTTTTTGTATAATTCATCATGCAGAAGCTTGTGCTATGACAGTAGAATATATGATTTGTTGTAAATAAAAGTTTATAAGAAGTCTCCACAGTGTTAAAATTTTTGTCAAGCCCTCTTGTCAAACTCACTTAAGGTGGGTGAGATATAGTCGCGCCTTTGATATTTATACATGTATGTCCATCTGTCTGTCTGTCCATCCATCTGCAACGTGTGTCCTAGCATTTTTTCATGTAAAATTTTATTCTAGTTATCCAGGGGTTTTACAGATGCCAGCCCCAATAAAACTTCTTAAGTACATGCATCTCACTACCCCAGGTGACCTCCAACAAAAAGTAGGTCCCTGTGATTTACTTTTGTGACAATCAACATCTGGTCAGTTTTCTGGGTTGGACCTATTTCTAGGCTTCTATAAGTACCAGCCCTGCTCAAACTGCATCGATTCATTGACCTTCTACAAAATTGGGTCAACATGACCCAGATTTTAGCTCACCTGAGCCAAAGGCTACCAGCCCCGCTCAAACTGCATCAATTCATTGACCTTCTACAAATTGGGTCAACATGACCCAATTCGCATCCTTATAATGGGAAAACTTAAATAATCGTTTACACTGAAACCATTAGTCCCAGAGCTTATGTATTAAGTATGTAGCAAAGTTTGTGGTCCCCTACATAAATCCTGCCAATCAAGTCCCAGAGCTCCAAACTGGCCACACCCCAGGGGGTCATATGTTTATATAAAGCTGTATAGCTAAAGAACCTTTAAAATTCTTCTCTGAAACCATGAGGCCCACAGCTTATATATTTAGTATGTAGCAATGTTTAGTGGTCCCCTACTTAAATCCTGCCAATCAAGCCCCTGGGGTCCAAACTGTCCACGCTGCGGGGGTCATTAGCTCCAACAGACTTATAATGGGAAAAACTTTAAAAATCTTCTTCTCTGAAACCATGAGGCCCACAGCTTATATATTTAGTATGCACAAATGTTAAGTGGTCCTCTACATAAGTCCTGCAAATCAAGCCCCTGGGCATCAAACTGGTCACACCCCAGAGGGGTCATGTTTATTTAGAGCTATATAGCTAAAGAGCCTTAAAAATTCTCTGAAACCATGAGGTGGAGAGCTAACAGATTAAATATGTAGTGATGTTTAATAGTCTCCTACATAAATACTGCCAACCATGCCCCTGGGGTTCAAATTGGCCATGCCCCGGGGGACATTAGCTCCCACAGACTTATAATGGGAAAAAAAACTTAAACATCTTCTTCACTGAAACTATGAAGCCCACAATATATATTAAGTATGTAGCAAGTTTTTGTGGGGGTCATGTTTATATAGAGCTATATAGCTAAAGAACCTTCAAAAAGGCCACACACGGGCAGTCATTAGCTCCCATAGACTTATAATGGGAAAAACTTAAAAAAAATCTTCTCTGAAGCCATAAGGCCCACGCATATATATTTAGTATGTAGCAATGTCCCGTGGGTCATTAGCTCCCATAGACTTATAATGGGAAAAAAATCCCTTTAAAATCTTCTTCTCTGAAACCATGAAGCTTTATATACTTTATAAATATAAATAAAGTATGTAGCAATGTTTAGTGGTCCCCTACATAAATCCTGCCAATCAAGCCCCTAGGGCCCAAACTGGCCATTCCCCGGGGTGTCATTTGTTTATACAGAACTATATATCTAAAGAACCTTCAAAAACCTTCTCTGAAGCCATGAGGCCCAGAGCTAACATATTTAGTATTTAGCAATGTTTAGTGGTCTCCTACATAAATCCTGCCAACCATGCCCCTGAGGTCCAAACTGGTCACGCCCTGGGGGTCATTATCTCCCACAGACTTATAATGGGAAAAACTTAAAAAATCTTCTCTGAAACCATGAAACCCACAGCTTATATATTATATTTAGTATGTAGCAATGTTTAGTATTCTCCTACATAAATCCTACCAATCATGTCCCTAAGTCCAAATTGGCCATGCCCTGGGGGTTCATTTATTAATATAGAGCTATATAGCTAAAACTTAAAGAAAAAAATTCTCTGAAACCAAAGGACCCTACGGAGGTGCAATGATCATGAATCTTGCTCAAAATTGTCTTGATGATTTCTAGGTCAAGTTTGGACCTGGGTCACTTATGACCTGTATTTCACGATCCAGTAAGTTTTTCCATTTAGGTCAGTTTTTCAATAACTTGGTCCTACAGCAGTGATACTTGGCACTTGCAGACATCTTAGCATGGCCTCTTCAATGTAGTCCTCTATATTTGACCTTGACCACGGTCCACCGTCTTCAGAAAGTTTTTGCATTTAGCTCAGTTTCTCAGTAATTATTGGCCCTACAGTCATTGCTACTTAGCACAGCATGGCCTCTTGAGTGCAGTCATTCATATTTGACCTTGAAGTCTTCAATAATATTACCTTTGGGATTATTTTCTTTACATCCCCAAAGGATATTATGACCATTAAAGTCACCAACTAATATATAGGGAGAAGGAAGTTGTTTCAGTAAAGTGTCTAGATGTTCTGTTTCCAAATGAAAACTAGGAGGTATATAAACATAGCAGAGCATAAAGAGCAATCGGCACTTATTTCTGAGGACATATATGAAACTTTCAAAGCAGTTGTATGGTTAGGATTGGTTCCAACTTCAAGCCTCATAGGCATTGCTGAGAATACTTTGGGTGTGTGGTTTGGGGATGTAAAGAAAATAATCCCAAAGGTAATATTATTGAAGACTTTATATCCAAAAACGATCTTTGTCTTATGAATGACAAATCTTACACCTATCTCCATCCTGCAACTAGAAAATTTTCTTCTTTAGATCTTTCTTATGTCACCCATCTCTCCTGCTAGACTTCGACTGGACAGTCAGAGAAGATCAACACGGAATTGATCACTTCCCTGTTATTATTGAAAGCGTAAATACTTCCACGAATGACCACAACGCAAAGTGGAAACTAAATAAAGCGAACTGGGAATTACAAAATGTATGTCACTAACTATGCGAAGAAAGTCTCAAAATAGGTAAGTTTGACAATTCCTTGGATCCTCTAGAAGATTTTACTGCTTCTCTTCTTGACATCTCTAACAAAAGTATACCGAAGACCTCGGCAATTCCAATGAAAAGCAAGCCATGGTACAATGATGAATGCAAAGATGCCATTAAACAGCGCAAGCAAGCATTATCAAAGTTCTCCAGCTATCCAACAAAGGAGAACTTGGAATAAGGTTAAGAATTTCAGAGTAACAGCCCGTCGAACAATAAAGCCTCCAAATGCAAATTATGGAAATCTTACGTTTTCAAATTTAAATCATAAAACTCCAATTAAAAAGGTTTGGGATATGATACGAAAAAATATCTGGTAAATCAAAATCACCAAGTTTCACCACTTAAATACAAAATGTGGAACAAAGGCCACATCAAAGGAAGAGATAGCAAATGCCCTTTCGCGAAACTTTTTTTTGATAATTCCTCATCTCAGAATTATTTGGAGAAGTTTCAAAACATCAAAAAACAACAAGAAAAGATCAAACTTAATTTCACCTCTTCAAATGATGAAGAATATAACAGTCTGTTTAACATAACAGAACTTAAAGATGCTATCGCAGTATCAAAAGATACAGCTACAGGCCCTGATGACATCCATTACCAAATGCTTAAACACCTTCCCAAATCTGCCCTTGACACACTTTTACACATATTCAATGGTATCTGGACAACAGGAGTTTTTCCAGAAAGCGGGGGTTTGGCCACAATTATACCTATTCCCAAACCAGGGAAAGATCATACAGAAATACAGAACCAACAAACTATAGACCAACAGCGCTAACAAGTTGCCTTTGCAAAACACAAGAAAGACTGATAAACAAACGACTTGTTTGGTACTTACAATCTAACAATCTTATAACAAATTTTCGGTTGGGATTTCGCCCTGAACATAGTACCAATCATAACTTAGTTAGACTGGAAACTTTTATCCGTGATGCTTTTATCAAATGAGAACATGTAGTTGCTGTATTTTTCGATTTGGAAAAAGCCTATGATACTACCTGGCGATATGGAATTTTGAAAGACCTACACAACTTTGGTCTTAAAGGAAAACTACCAAACTTTATTATGTCCCCCGCACCATAGGGGGTGGGGGGAAGACATATTGTTTTTATTGTGGATCCCGGCGCCGGCGGCATAGCCACTTGTCTGCACTCTATCTCCTTATTGAATGTACAGATTTTGGCCAAACTTACACAAGTATATCATTGGGAGGGGAAAAAATGCTGATTAGTTTTTGGTGACCTTGACCCCATTTTCAAGGTCACAGGCGGGCTTAGATTGTTGGAAAAAGGGGGGGGGGGTAGCATCCGCACTCTATCTCCTTATTGATTGGACAGATTTTAGCCAAACTTACACAAATATATCATTGGGAGGGTGAAAAATGCTGATTAGATTTTGGTGACCTTGACCCTATTTTCAAGGTCACAGGAGGGCTTAGATTGTTGGAAAATGGCTTGTCCGCATCCTATCTCTTGAAGAAATGAATAGATTTTAACCAAACTTGCACATCTATATTGCTGGGACATGTAAAAGAACTGATTAGATTTTGGTGACATTGACCCCATTTTCAAGGTCACAGGAGGGCTTAGATTGTTGGAAATTGGGCGTAGCCTCTTGTCCTGATTGAATGGACATATTTTAGCCAAACTTACACAAATATATCAATAGGAGGGGGAAAATGCTGATTAGATTTTGGTGACCTTGACCCCATTTTCAAGGTCAAGGGAGGGCTTAGATTGTTGGAAAATGGCTTGTCCTCATCCTATGTCTTGAAAGAATGAATAGATTTTAACCAAACTTGCACATTCCTATTGTTGGGACATGTAAAAGAACTGATTAGATTTTGGTGACCTTGACCCCATTTTCAAGGTCACAGGAGGGCTTAGATTGTTGGAAAATGGCTTGTCCGCACCCTATCTCTTGTAGAAATGAATATATTTTGACCAAACTTGCACATCTACAATGCTGGGACATGTAAAAGAACTGATTAGAATTTGGTGACCTTGACCTCATTTTCAAGGTCATGGGAAGGCTTAGATTTGTTGGAAAATGGTTTGTATGCACCCTATCTCCTGAATGAATAAATGGATTTGACCAAATTGTACAGCTATATTGTTGAGACATGGAAAAGAACTGATTAGATTTTGGTGACCTTGACCCCATTTTCAAGCTCACAGTAAGGCTTAAATTGTTGGAAAATTGCTTGTCTGCACCCTATCTCCTAAATAAATAAATGGATTTTGACCAAACTTCTACAGCTTAATTGTTGAGACATGGAAAAGAACTGATTAGATTTTGATGACCTTGACCCCATTTTCAAGGTCACACTAAGGCTTAGATTGGTGGAAAATGGCTTGTCAGCACCTTGTCTCCTGAAGGAATGAGTAGATTTCAACCAGACTTGCACAGCTATATTTTTGGGACATGCATCAGAACTGATTATATTTTGGTGACCTTCACCCCATTTTCAAGGTCAGACTAGGGCTTAGATTGTTGGTAAATGGCTTGTCTGCACCCTATCTCCTAAAGGAATGGGTTGATTTTGACCTAACTTGAACATCTATATTGTTGTGACATGGAAAAGAACTGATTAGATTTTGGTGACCTTGACCCCATTTTCAAGGTCACACTAGGGCTTAGATTATTATAAAATGGCTTGTCTGCACTGTATCTCTTGAAGGAATGGATGGATTTTAACTAAACTTGCATAGCCAAATTGTTGTGGTATGGAAAATTACTAATTTTATTTTGGTGATCTTGACCCCATTTTCAAGATCACAGGCGGGCTCAGTTTGTTGGATAATAGCTTGTCTGCACGCTATCTGCTGAATGAATGGATGGATTTTGACCAAACTTGCACAGCTATATTGTTGAGAAAGAGACAAGAACTGATTAGATTTTTTGTGACCTTGATCCCATTTTCAAGATTACACAAGGGCTATGATTTTAGAAAATGGCTTATCAGCACCCTATCTCATTGAGGAATGGATGAATTTTGACCAAACTTACATATAGGTATATTGTGACCTTGAGTTTATTATAGATACAATCTATTTTAACAATATGTCTGTTCAAACTGGTGGGGGGACATAGGTTTTCTTTTGAAAACACTGTTCTAGTTAAAAGTTTTCTTGAAGATCGTACTATACAAGTGCGTATAGGATCAACCTTGTCTGACCTCTATGATCAAGAACAGGGCGTTCCTCAAGGAGCCGTACTTTAGACTACTTTATTCAACGTGAAATTAAATGATATTATAAATTGTCTGGATTACAAGACGGATGGTTCTTTGTACATTGATGATTTCTGTATATGTTTTCGCTCAAAAAATATGCACACAATAGAAAGACGTCTACAACAATGTCTAAATAGAATTGAAGACTGGGCAACTAGAAATGGCTTCAAATTTTCCAAGTCGAAAACTCAGTGCGTACATTTCTGTCAACAACGGAAAATACACAACGATCCAGCACTCTACATATATGGATCTCAAATACCAGTTGTTGCTGGATCAAAATTTCTTGGGGTTGTATTTGATTGAAAATTCTTCTTCATACCCCATATAAAATATGTAAAAGCAAAATGTTTAAAAGCATTAAATCTTTTAAAAGTTTTATCTCATACAAGTTGGGGTGCAGATAGAATGACTCTTCTTTACCTTTACCGCTCTTTAGTTTGATCAAAACTTGATTATGGGTCCATCATATATGGATCTGCTAGAAAATCTTATCTACAGATATTAGACACTGTACATCATCAAGGACTTCGTTTGGCATTGGGAGCTTTTTGTACATCTCCAGTATCAAGCCTTTACTTGGAGGCAGATGAGCCATCGTTATGGCTATGCAGAGAAAAACTGTCTCTTCAGTACGATGCCATCAGACTTGCTGCTAATCCTTCCAACCCTACTTTTGAAGTCACATTTCCACCACAATTTCCGGAATATTATGGAAGAAAACCTAACGCTGTTAAATACTTTGGCCTTCGTATAGTACCACTCTTAGAATATTCCAATATTAATAAAAAAAAAAAAAAAAACATTCAAAAACACTCTTTTCCTGATATTCCATCCTGGTGCATAACTAAACCAACTCTTCTGTTTGACTTACACAACAGCAAGGAGTCACTTTCTGATTCACATCTCATTAAACAAAACTTCCAAGAATTACAATCGCGACTTTCAGGTTATCAACACATCTACACTGATGGCTTCAAGGCTGGCTGTGTGTATGTATCAGCCAACTACCATGAAAAGATCCATCTTCCTGTGGCTCATCTATTTTCACTGCTGAATCCAAGGTTATTAATATGGCTTTGGATCACATTAGGAATAAGTCTTTAGATAATAAATTCGTTATTTCCTCAGACTCCCTTTCTGTTTTGAAATCTCTAAGCCACACATCTTCAAAAAATCCCAAAGTTCAGAGCCTGATAAAAAAAAAAAACATCACTAGTTATCCAAAACTAAGGAAATTTTGTTCTGTTGGCTCCCCAGCCATATTGGCATAAAAGGTAACGAGGCTGCCGATGTAAAAGCAAAAGCCTCACTCAATCTAGAAATTTCAAATTTCAAACTTCCATGTACAGATTTTAAACCTTTTATCAACAAGTACATCTTATCCAATTGGCAGATGTCATGGGACAGAGCGACATTCAATAAAGTACATGAAATAAAACCTGTTCTTGGTAAAAATACCATTTATCGATCATTAAGGCAAGAAGAAATGGTTCTTACTTGTCTAGGTCATATTAGACTCACACATTCTTATCTACTCAAACGAGAAGATCAGCCACTTTGTATCAGCTGTAATAAACCTTTTACGGTGAAACACTTTCTGATCGACTGCATTGAATTCTCTCATGTGCGACGTCGGTTCTTCCAAACAAATGACTTAAGATACTTATTTGAAGATGTACCAGCTGATAACATACTTATGTTTTTAAAACACATCAATCTTTTTAACAAAGTTTAACTGTTTTAATTTTTAAATTCGTTCTAGTTTTACATTTTATGCATATATCACATCATTATAACCTTTTCATTACAGAACCAAGTTAGTACACCATCTTGACGCAAATGACCCATATGGGTTGATGCGTCGTTAAACCTGAACTCATCATCATCATTCTCCAGAACTGAGGATGACTATGGCTGAATCTATGTATAAATTATCAGGGATGGGAGGTCTACCGAAATAGCTAAAATAATGGTCGTACATTGACATTTGACCTTTTTACTGTGAGGTCAAGTTTGCTTTCCGATGGATTTGTATGGGAAAAAATGTTGAGAATTTCAAATGACTTCTCCTCTGGAGCCTCTGGGCCAATGTTGCTCAAATTTCATCTGGAGCCTCCCTGGTACAGGGAAATGAAAGATTGCTAGAATGGTTGCGATCCATTGACCAAGATGGCCACCATGCCCATATATGGTAAAATCCTTTAGAAATCTTCTTCTCCAGAACTGAGGATGCTGTGTAGCTCAATCTTTGCATAAATCGTCGTGGACAGGAGGTCTATCAATAATGTCTGAAATAATGGTCATACATTGACATTTGACCTTTTTATGGCGAGGTCAAGTTTGCTTCTGTATGCATTTGTATGGGCCCCATACATTTGTATGGGAAAAAATGTTGAGAATTTCAAATCCTCTGGGCCAGTGTTGCTCAAATTTCATGCGGAGCCCTCTTGGGCAGAATGAAAAATTGCTAAAATGACATGGTCTATTGATCAAAATGGCTGCCATGCCCATATATGGTAAAAACCTTTAAAAATCTTCTTCTCCAGAACCAAATAAGCCCTGTGCCTTAATCTTTGCACAAATTATGGGGGACAGGAGATCTGCAAAAATTGCTAAAATGATGGTTCTATGTTGACGTTTGACCTTTTTATGGCAAGGTCAAATTTGCTTCCCCATGCATTTGTATGGGCCATTTACATTTATATTGGAAGTATCGAGGTGACTTGTAGATTAACAGTAGCTAAAATTGTTCTGATTGGAAATCTAAGATGGCTTTCATCTTGTTTATGTTTATTATATTTCCCTGCCACTGTGCTGTTTACATGTACAAAATCATGATTCTTCAGAAACCACATAGCCAATATCCACCAAATTTCACATTGATCCTACTGTTGAAATTTATGAGGAGAAATAAGAAATATTACCTGGATAACCTCTCATTTGGAGCTGTGGACAGATCTGACCAAACCAAACTCTGTGTCAGACATTTTTATGGACATACACATGCACACAGATGAATACAGTATACTGTAGAATCTGTTAAGGAGCAAAGAAGGCACAAATCCAGTTGGTGTTACATGGGTTGATGTGTCATTAAACCTGAACTTGTTATCATCATCAATCAACTGGTAATATATAGGCAGATGTTGGCTTTTTCTGTTTGTGTTTCGTGGAGTCCACATTATGAATTTGTGGAATTCCTAGAGTCGACATATTGGAATTCATGGAGTGGACATCGTGAATTCATAGAGTCGACTTCGTGGAATTTGTGGAATTCCTAGAGTCGACATATTAGAATTCATGGAGTTGACATCGTGGAATTTGTGGAGTTGACATCTTTGAATTTGTGGAATTCCTAGAGTTGACATATTGGAATTCATGGAGTCAACATCGTGAATTCATGGAATTCGTTTAGTCGACATCACAAATTCAGGATGTCGCATCCTGAATTCGTGAAGTCGACATCATGAATTAATGTAGTTGAAATGTCACTACCGGTCTTTAGTAATGTCTAATCATGTTAGGACCAGGTGACAAGGAAATATCTTTGTTGTAATAAGAAGTGATCTGGGAATTAATGTGCATATAGTGTCTAGTGGTAAGATAATTACTATCAAGGCAGACCAGTAAATATTATTGAAAATAGTACTGTGAAGTAAACAGTACTTTAAAAAGACTGTATTTTTTGAAAAGTTCACTGCATTGTATTCAGTAGTTTTTCTGCTGTCCATTCAAAAACTGTCCCTCTATTGGCATTTTTAAATGTATGTGTGGGTTATTGCAGTAGTGTTGTTTTGTTTTGTCATTGCTAGTTTAAATCTTCTTTATTCAGGAAGGCTGTGCTTAATGATTATAGCCTTTCCTGGGTAACTTGATTTGTAATTTTGATATCAAAAGGTAATATGGCATGTATCATTATTTACCAACTCCATTCAAATGTCCCGGTTTTTAAAACTTGGTTCTTATTGTTGCCCTTAGCATTTTCCTCCTTTTATCAGGAAATCAAAATCATTCTTTGGGTTTTACTGCATATGACATGTTTATCCAATGTTCTTGTTAGATTAATGTCTGTGAAATGAGTTTCATGAGTCTTGCACACTGGACCTGCTTCTTGTTCCTGGTAGGCAATGAACAAGGTGAAGAGTAAGGAATTAAAACAAAATCTGTAGCTTGTGTTCAGTTCATGTTTCCATATTGCTTGGGTATGCTCAATTTGTCAATTTCATGTTCATCTTATTGATTAGGTTCTGGTTGCTTGGTTTGTTATTTCTCTTTGCACAACTTCTTGATTTGATTTGTTCCATGGTTTGGATGTTTTTTTTGTTCATTTACACAACTTAAGTTTTATTTTGGTTTCTTGGGTGTTTGGTTTCTTGGGTTTCAGATTCAGTGTAGCTTAAGTGTTTTTTTTTTCTATTCCTTACTCTTGTCATACTGCCAGCAGTGCCTTTGTCATTTCCAGACCAGTAGAGCTTGTACCTGGTGTCCTTGCCCTTGATTGTGTGGCTGTTGCCACCATGGTATCTGGTCTCCTGAATACAGCAGACATCCGCTTTCCTACGGGATAGTGTTTCCACTATCTCACAAACTCTTCCTCTCAGTGTTCACATTGAGTATTCCTACCCTAAATTTCCCACAGGTGTTTACTTGATTAGCCATAATGGCCCGACTCTGCCTGCCACACCTGACAGGAGGCCAAGGTGGAGATGTTACCAACAGAACTTTGATGTCTATTGGCACCCCCTAACTCAGATTCAATTGTTGTGATCGCCATAAAGATTTTGGAACATTTGTTTTTATGGGATCACCTTTCAAAGCTGACGTCCCAACTCAGTTCTTTCTGAGCATGCACACCGTTCCGGCACTCGGGTAGTGTGCTTTGGCATTGTCCTTATAAAGAAAGGATCATCTGCCAAACCACAATAGCTAGAACACCAAGCCATTGATCTGTAGATGATTGCTGCCTAGCTCTGCCACCCAGGTTGTGGCAGCCTCATAACACTGAAGGAGAGGAGGCAACTGTGATAGAGGGCAACCTCATATTCCACACTCATATTGAGTGTCCCACACTCATATTGAGTGTCACAGCTGAATACAGTTTAAGTCATACCTTAGGAAAAAAATCCATGTACTGTGTGCAAATAGCCCAGGTATTGAACAACCCTGTGTGGCTGTGCAGGCTGATTTGGGCCTGGCCTGTTGACATCTGGTAAATTGTAGGCTTACCTATGTGCTGGATCATTTCAAGAATTTAATGCTTAGCATTCTGGGTAAAAATTTCAGCAGACAATATATTGAAATATTTTTCTTAGCATTCCCAGAAAACAGGTTTCAACATTTCATACAACTTGTATCCAATGGAGACAATTTGCATGAAATATCAAATCCTGTTTTCTAGGAAAATTAAGGGAAATATCATCAATTTGTCATCTGCTGAATTAGTCCACAGAGTGGTAAAGGTTAAGAAAATATTTTTTTTTAAAAATTAAAGTTTTATCATGTAGATCTCTAAATAAGAGAGTTATACAAAAATAGTTCTTTTTCTCCACAAAAAAAAAAAATCTGTTATGGTTACTCATTAGAATTGCTTTGCAAGGGCATTTCTAATGAGTATGCTGAGCATAGATGTTTCTAGAGAAATAAAAAACTATCAAATAAAATTTGGTTAAGAAAAGTATCCTACCTAGAGCTTTGGTTCAGGGGTCATATGCTCTAAATAAGGCACTTTTTCAACAAAACAATATAGATTTTCCTATTTCTTCACAAATACATATAGTGTGGAAACTCATTTGAAGTACCATACTGAGGTAATTCCTATAAGAGTACCATTTGTTAATTGGATTTGCAAGTCTCTGAGGAAATATTTCTGTATTTCATACTAAGGGTGCATTAACCATCAATAGACAGACAGGCATAAAGCAAACAGTGTTGACCCAGATCAAACTGCTACAGGATCCAGATCAAACTGCTCCTGTAGCAGTTTGATCTGGGTCTGCACAATTTGCCATTCCATTATAACCTTTTAGACACAGTATATGATGACTTTGTTCAGAAATGGCACAGTGATTTAAATCGGACCTTGGCAAGAAGAGGTAATGGTGGAAACAAACTTCGTATATACAGACAAATGAAAAATTTTCATGCTGAGCCATACTGTATGGAAATATTATCTAGAAAACATAGAGGATCTCTAGCTAAGTTTAGGTCTGGAACGGCCCCCATTAAGGTGGAAACTGGTCGCTACCAAAATTTGGACTTGAGTGAGCAGGTTTGCTTCCATTGTACCTCTTGCATTGAAGATGAGGAACATGTATTGATGGTATGTCCTATATATGATGATCTAAGACTGAGTTTAATTAGTGAGGCCTTGTTGATAAATCCTGCATTTGAAGGTTATAGCAATATGCAAAAATTGTGTCTTCTTTTGTCTGATTCTAGAATGGTGAGGTCGAGTGCCAAAGTTTGTACGTTGATACTAGAACGAAGGAGAAACTTTCTAAGTCGTCTGTAACTTTTATTACATAAATTTAACATCAACTTATTATGTGCATATCTCCAGCCCAAACCCTAAATGCACTGTTGTGCTTTACTATACAAGAGTATGAATGCTATGCTTTTGTGCACGGTGCATGTGACAGTTCATGTGCTGTGCCTTGAGAAAATCTGGCTGTGCAATCTGCCAAGAGTAGGGCTGGTGCACCTTCGCTGCTGGTTGTCTGCAAAATTTTGAATAAATGGCAAACTTCAGCTCTAAGACAGCTTTTCTCAAGGCAGGGCGCATATTCATGTATTTTCATGTTTTTTTTTTGTTTTGTTTTTTTTATAAATGTAAATACTTGAAAAATTTTTAAGTCTTACTCTCACAATTCTTTTAGAATGGCAGTTGTATATGTACCTATGTGTTTTATATATAAGGTATGTTTTATTGTATACACTGGTGAGACAAAAATAAATGATACTTACTTACTTACACATCCTCAGGTGGTCAAATGAACTTGGTCACATTTTTGAGTAAGTACAGTAAAGAGTAATGATGTCCAAATATAATTAGGGTAATTGCATTATGGTTAATGTCCTAAAATTTTGTTGACAAAATGGCATATGCAAACAGTGCAGACCCAGATCAGACTGCTCCTGAACAGGGTCTACACTGTTTGCCATTCCACTAAGAGTGTTTTATGAACATCTGCATTAAAAAAGCAAAATTTAGGCAAAAAAAGTATGGAATAAAGTGTTCGAAATTTTAGGACATCTACCATAGGAAGCAAAATTATAGCAGAGATTTTTTTTATGATTTAATAAATGATAAATAAGATTTTGGCTCTTCTTGTGAATTGTCTGCTAAGCAGATCATTCACATGTAATGTCATGCCTTATTTTTTCTGAAAAAAAAAAAAAAAAAATAAATAAACAATGTTGTCTGCTGCAGCTGTGATTAGTATTTTAAGGGATAAAGGTAAAAGATAAACTTTCATGGAAGGTAATTCTGTCAAAATAGTTTTGCCTTCCCTCTGACAAAAGGAAAGAATTTGCTCCCCTTTGGGGGCAAATTCAAGGGAAGCAAATTCTTTGCTTTTACAGAAGATTCTTTTACCAAAGTGGCCTAGTGTGCAGGAAAGCAAGCAGGCAATCACAAAAAAAAAACATTGTCTCCCTTGAAAAAATTTATCAGACATTCTATCAAGTGTATCCAGTCCTCTTGAAAAATAGCAAAGGACAAATTGTACCAAGAAAATTATTTTACCCAGTGTTTTGCATTACAAAAACACACCTATTCAAATATATTGAAAATTTCACCACCCAAAACTGAGTTTTCAGATAAAACCTGATATTTTTCATATTTCTGTTCAAAAACATAGATTGAGGGTACTCATTAGAACAGCCTTGCAGAGGTGGTACTAATGAGTACCCACAATCTATGTTTTTGAACAGAAATATGAAAAAATAATGTATAGGCCTGTAAATCCCAGTTTTACTATAAAAAAGAGGGGTTTAAGAGGATCAAAATTATATAGATATGCTTTTGTGATGTATAGAATCTATGTATACGAATAAAAGGATGCTTTTGTGAAGAATCTGTTTACTGGATAACCCAAGGAGTTCTGTTATTGTTTAGTCTGGTTTAAAAAGTGTTCTGTGTTTGTTGTCTTTTACACAAGCATTTTTCCTGGCTTGCATTTTGGATGTTTTCTCCCCTCACAAAACCTTGTTTTAGACCCTCAAAACTTAAGGCCAAGGGTCCTGTGATGCATTTCAGACCACAGAAACTGGAAGTTCTTTCAAATATACCTGCAATAAATTCAAAATTGACTACAGGACATCAATTTTGGGAGCTTATTATGTGCATATTTGTCCAAAATTCAAGTTCCTGTTTTCAGCCTGGTCTTATTAACCATTCCCTTGGCTAATTCAGCAGACAAGATTTTGATGACATCTTTCCCTTTTTTTTCCTCCAGAAAACAGGTTTTGACATTTCATGCAAACTGTCTCCAAGGGAGACAATTTGAATGAAATGTCAAAACCTGTTTTCTGGTAAAAAATAAGAAAAATATTTCAAAATGTTGTCTGCTGAAAATTTTACCCAGAGGGCTAAGCATTAAAGCATACTGGAAAAGAATCCTATTAAAACTGCTTTCATTCCAGCCACTTAAACTTAGTTTTTCGTAAAATGATGTTGCATGTCAAATGAAAATCAGAACAGGAATAACCTTTAGTATTCACTTGGCAAATTTAGCAGAAGACTATTCAATATGTTTCATATTTTCCCAGAAGAATGACATATCAGGTAAATTGTCTGCGGAGACAGTTTGAATGAAATGCCCAACCTTATTGTTTGGGAAAGTAAGAAAAAATATTTTAAGATGTTGTCTGTGAAAAGTTTTACATAGCATGCTAGGCATTTAACTAAATGATGCTGGCAATAAAAACAACAGGCAGCATAACTAAATACAGAATTTCTCTGCTCTTGAAAATTTTAGGATTTGAACCAGGCACAGCATTTCCAACAAGACTGCATATGTGCCCAATGAAGACTGAACCTGCACATCCGCATAGTCTGATGGGTAGCCAAGGACCTAAAGCCATTTTAGGCAGACAGCATTCCCTTTATGCTTTGATAGACCATTGTGTTCTCATATTTCTCTCTTGCATATACATTCACACCAGTTGTTAAGAGATGAAAATGGCAGCTTTAGAAACTAGAAATGTGTCCAAAGGACACAGATGCCAACCAAAATCATCAAGAAAATTAACAAAATTGTCCAGGAACTATTGAAATCGCCCAAACACTAACAAAAACTTCCAGAAACTACATTTCCAGAAACTAACAAATTCGACCTGAAACTAACAAAATTGTTTAACTACTTGAACTTCTAGAAACAAACAAAATAGTCCAGAAACTGACCAAAATTGTCTAGAACTATAGAAATTGTCCAGGAACTATTGAAATCACCCTAAAACAAACAAAATTGCCTGAATTGTCATAAATCAACCACAATTGTCCAGAACTAGAAAAATCATCCAGGAAATGTTGAAATTGCCAGTAAACTACCTGAATTGTGAGAAACTAACAAAAACAATTTCGTCCAGGATCTATTCGAATCATCCAAAAACTAACAAAACCTCAAGAAACTACCTGAACTTCTAGAAACTAAAAAGTCGTTCAGAAAATGTCTAAAATTGTCCAAAACTATAGAAATCATTCAGGAACTACCGAAGTTGTCCAAATTCCAAACAAAATGTCCAGAAATAACCTGAATTAACAAAAACTAACAAAATCGTAAACAAGAGGCCCATGGGCCACAATTCGCTCACTTGCATATTCGCAAATGCCATGCAAGAGTCTTCCAGTATTGCCACAGCAACTGGGACACAAATTTGTCCATACCATAAAAAGGTCAAATGTCATCCTAGTCTCATCATTTTAACAAACTTGGTAGACCTTGAATCCCAAATGCTATATAGCAAGATTCAGCCTCAAAGCTTTCTTAGTACTGGAGAAGATTTTTAAGTGTATTCATCATATATGGGCATGGCAGCCATCTTGTTCAATGATGCAGAATCATTTGAACAAAGTGTCAACATCCCTTCGACAGAAGGCCCCATGTGAAATCTGGTGCAAAATTGGTCAAGTGGTTTTAGAGAAGAAGACGTTTAAAGATTTCATGGTTTTGTACCTGTATATAGCACAGGAACAAGGGCAGATAACCCCAGGGGACAAAATTTTGATCCTAACCGAAATATTTTACTACATTAATCATGCATTGTAAGTTTCAGCCATTAGTCTTGACTACATATTGAAAAAAATGATTTTTTCAACTTCCCCCACATATTCTTGCTGAATCGCTCGAGGTATGTGTCAGGAGACTCTTGTCTTGGACAGAAGCAATGGAGGAGAAAGGACTGAGAGTAAATGCAGGAAAGACAAAGATGGTGATCTGTGGTACGGGCCTGGACCTCCTGCAGAGTTCAGGCAAGTTTCCATGCGCCATGTGTCACACTGGAGTGGGCAGCAACAGGATCTTCTGCAATGGCTGCAAGCACTGGGTGCACAAGAAATGCAGTGGGCTCAAGCGCTTGACAAAGGACCCTTATTACATACGTACACGGTGCCAGGAGACTGCACGACCCTTGGATGGCAGACCACAGAGGGAAGTCCAAGTTGGAGCTGACAAGTTGGAGGTGGTAGCATCCTTTTGCTACCTAGGAGACATGCTCTCAGCAGCTGGTGGCTGAGAACTTTTAACCACAACACGTGAAAACTGCCTGGAAGTTCAAGGAGCTGCTACCAGTTCCCTCTTCCCGACACCTCTCTTTCAAGACACACAGTCGTGTGTACAGCTCTTGTGTGCGGAGCGCAATGCTCCATGCCAGTGGAACTTGGCCAGGGACAAAGCCAAACCTCCAATGTCTGCAGCGAAATGACAGGGCAATGATCAAACAGATCTGCAATGTCAAGCCTCAAGACATTCTCACCAACAGATCCAATGAGCTACTTGCGTGGCTTAACTTGCATTGAGGATCTGGACCTCATTTTGAAGGAGAGAAGGCTCTGCGGGTATGGACATGTGGAATGCTCCAATGGTGCAGTCAAGACAGCCTTACCTACAGGCTGATGGAAAGCATGGGCCTGGGAGGCCCAAGATGACATGGAAGCAGCTGACAGAGAGGGATCTGACAGTGGAAGCTCTCAGCTGTTGACCCTCATGATAGACATATCTGGAGATCTGGTGCGAGATCTGCCATGCGTGCAGCAAGCCAGCTACCTGAAAGGGCGCCCACTGATGTGGATGTTGCCCCTGTACCTGCACGTTAATCAAAAATGCGATGATGATTTGACAGAGTTATCTGCCTGCCACCATCCTATTTTCGATTCTGGACGATAACTTCCAAGTAAATTTCAATGGATTTTCACCAAACTTGACAAATGCATTGATATTGTGGAGCTCTAATTTAGGATTCCCCCAGTGAAATACTTTTCACTGACCATTCCAAGGCGGTTCTTCTGTCACTGGTTTATTTTTGTTATAGTTTGTCTTTGAATGTGTGTGCCTCTTATTTTTGATTTGGATAGCCATTTGGCCACTTTGTGGGAAAGCAACTGTCCATTTGGCTTTCCACTAGTTATGTTTCCATTAGGGTCTAGTTATTTCGTGTTTGTGTTTCTTTCCCTTTGATGTCTCTGATGGGAGGTGTGGGATAATTGTATCGGTTCCTGATCATTGCCTTCCCTTCTATTTTGCTAATGGGCAAATTTTGTCAATTTTTGACAAATTTATCTACCTGCCACAGGATAGTGGCGGGGTATTTATCCTTTCATGTTTTTGTTTTAAACTAAGAAGAAACAGCATAACGGTTCCATGGTTGTTTTTCATAGACCTACAATTGAATAAAACATGAAACAACAATACCCAGTCATTATCATGTCATGGGCAAATAACTCTGTCACAAATTGATGAAATTTGCCAATGAGCAATCCCAAAGCATATCTCCACAATATCAATGCACATATCAAATTTGGTGAAAATCCAAAGAGATTTACTCAAGTTATTGTCCTGAAAGAAAAATACAGATGTATTGAGGGCAGATAACTGTCAAAAATGGATGAAATTCGCCCATTAGCAATCCCAAAGCAGATGTCCACCATATCAATGCACATACCAAGTTTGGTGAAAATCCATTGATATTCAATAAAGTTATCATCCAAAAATGAAAATATGCATGTGTCGCAGGCAGTTAATTCTACCAAAAACAGACGAAATTTTCCCATCAGCAATCCCAAAGCAGATCTCCACAATATCAATGCACACACCAAGTTTGGTGAAAATCCACAGATATTTAATAAAGTTATCGTCCGGAAATGAAAATACTGACCTGTTACTGGCAGATAACTCTGTCAAAAATTGACAAAATTTGCCCATTAACAATTCCAAACCAGATCTCCACATTATCAATGCACACACCCAGTTTGGTGAAAATCCATTGACATTTACTCAGGTTATTTTCCAGAAACTAAGATACACACGGATGGACGGACACACTGACAGCCAATGTGATACCATAATACCCCACCACTATCGTGTGGCAGGGTATAAAAGTGCTGACTGGTGTATACCATAAGTAAGCAAGCATGCTTTGTTTGTTTGTGTTTGTGTTGAGGTTTTACGGCCCAGTCAACCCAATGGGGTCATGTCAAGTGCGGTCAGTTTACATAACCACACGTTTACTGGGCAGGCTTAGTCCTCTAAGCGGTTAACCAGTATTATGCACATTCTTTCGCCAGAAACTGACAACTGCCCTTCTTGAATCAGCAGAAGAGAGAGAATGACTAGAAAATATTTCATGATCAATCTCCACGAAAGAATGTTGCCGACCTTGGCAGGGTTCGAACCCGCAACCTCCTGGCCTCCAGTCCGACGCGTATCCAACTGAGCTACCGAGGCCGGCAAGCAAGCATGCACATGTCTGAGCTGACTCTTCAGTGTCTCAAACAACCAATCACTGGAACTTTTTACACTGGTCTCTGCAAGTTCAGGCCATCAAGGTTTGACTTCATTTAGTTTGTGTTGAGGTTTTACGGCCCAGTCAACCCAATGGGGTCATGTCGAGCGCGGTCAGTTTACCTAACCACACGTTTAGATAATGCTTTCAGCAACTAGGCACTTTACAACATCATTTAGTTTGTTTGCATTGAGGTTTTACAGCCCAGTCAACCCATTGGGGTCATGTCAAGCGTTCAGTTTAATTAACCACACTTTTTTCTGGACAGGCTTAGTCCTCTAGGCCATTAAACAGTACTTGTGTACATTCTTTTGCCAGAAACTGACAACTGCCCTTCTTGAATTGGCTGTAGGGAGAGAATGCCTGTAGAAATTAATTCATGATCAATCTCCATGAAAGAATATTGCGGACCCAGCAGGAATGAAATCTGTGACCTCCTGATCTCCAGTCAGACGTGCATTGGACTGAGCCACTGAGGCTGGCATCATTTAGTTTGTTTGTGTTGAGGTTATATGGCCCAGTCAACCCAATGGGGTCATGGTGAGCCCGGTCAGTTTACCAAACCACACTTTTACTGGGCAGGCTCAGTCCTCTAAGTGGTTAACCAGTATTGTGCACATTCTTTCACCAGAAACTGACAACTGCCCTTTTTGAATCAGCCAAAGGGAGAGAATGACCTTAGAAAATATTTCATGATCAATCTCCATGAAAGAATGCTGCCGACCCGGCGGGTGATCAAATCCGCAAAGGTCGGTAACATTCTTTTGTTTTCAGAGACCTGTTTGTCCCAATACTCAATGCAAATATGGTAAATATTAATTCTTCGAGTGCTAAGTAATATTTGTAGCAGATGACATTCTAAAACTGATATTGTTATTATTCAGCTAAAACAAGTACAAAAAAATAATTCAAAGTGTTGTCTGCTGTAGTTGTGATCGGCACTTAAAGGGTTCAATGATGATTTGGACCCGGGGCCTTGTGATCCAAAGTCAGACTCACTTATCACTCAGCCAAGCACTTACCACTCAGCCGAGCACTAACCACTCAGCCAAGCACTTACCACAGACGAGCACTTACCACCAAGCCAACCAGACACTTCCTTTTTAAGGGTTAAAAACAACATAAAAGCTAAAGCTAAGAGCAAGGACAACTGACAGCCTCAACAGTTTTCATTGGTAGTACGAATCATTTGAAGTACTAAAATAGTTTTCTTTATCTCAGGAAGGTTATTACTTCACCATCTCTAACGGCAATTATACGAAAAAATAAAACCTTTGCGAACAAGTTGCAATTTAGCAGGCAGGATTAAAATTCTGGATATCTCTTTAATATCGTGAACAGGTTTTAAGGCTAAAATTCTAAATTCTGGATATCTCTGATACTGAAGTGGTTTAAAGGCTAAAATTCAGGTTATCTCTGATTCTGAACTTGTTTTAAGGCCTAAATTTGGGCTATCTCTGATCCTGAACAGGTTGTAACACTAAAATTCTGGATATCTGTGATCCTGAACTGGTTTTAAGACTACAATTCTGGATATCTCTGATCCTAAATTGGTTTTAAGGCTGAAGTTCTAGATATTTCTGATCCTGAACAGATTATATGGGTAAAACTCTGGATATCTGTGATCCTGAACTGGTTTTAAGACTTCAATTCTGGATATCTGTGATCCTGAACTGCTTTCAAGGCTAAAATTCTGGATATCTGATCCTGAACTGGTTTAAAATGAAAGAAAACAAATAAATAATGTTTGTAAATTGTATATTTAAAGACATAAATAGTATGAAGGAATTATGGGTCTACTCTATCCTAAAGGGATACTTTTCAAGCATATATAACAAGAAACAATCAGAGTGCCTGTCAGTTCACCTGTGGGTAATCATCAGTATGAAACTGAAGTGCCTACGTGAACATAAGCAGTCATTAACCACTGACTGGCCACAGATTACCACAGTACCTTTCGGCTAATTCAGCTGATCCCAAATTGACAATATTTTTCTTTTCTTTTTTCCCAAGAAAATAGGCTGAGGAGACAATTTGCATGAAATGTCAAAGTCTATTTTCTGAAAGAAATAAGAAAAACATTTAAAAATGTCTCCTGCTGAAATTGTGACCTAACATGCAGAGTGTTAACCAAAACTGAATAGCTTTACAGAAATATGGGAAGTTCTATTACACACTGATCATATGTTATAAAAAAAGGAATTAGATGTAATATAAATGGCTCCAGTTAAAACTGCATGCCAGGTAAAATTTCAGCAGACAATAATATTTTCCACAGAAAACAGGCTTTAAAATTTCATGCAAATTGTCAATTTGCATGAAGTGTCAAAGCCAGAAAAAGAGAACAGGCTTTGATATTTCATGCAAATTGTCCCCTAAGGAGACAATTCATATGAAATGTCAAAGCCTATTTTCTGGTAAAAATATAAATTTGTCATCTGCTGAATTTGCCCATAGCAAGCAAAGTGTCAAGTTATTTTGGAGATACAGAATATTACCCAAACAGATCAGTTCAAATCATTCTGACATGTTCAGAGAAAATATCAGTAACAATTTGTGGACGTTTTCTGGGTTTCAAAGGGTATTTTTCTAATGAAGATTAGGGCTGCAAGGAGTACCTAAGTACTTGAGGCTGTGTTGGGTCAGACAAGGAGTACTTGGGGCTGTGTTGGGTCGGGCAAGGAGTACCTGGGTACTTGGGTCTGGCAAGGAGTACCTGGGTACTTGGGGCTGTGTTGGGTCAGGCAGGGAGTACCTGGGTACTTGGGGCAGTGTTGGGTCAGGCAAGGAGTACCTGGGTACTTGGGGCTGTGTTGGGGCTGTGTTGGGTCGGGCAAGGAGTACCTGGGTACTTGGGGCTGTGTTGGGTCGGGCAAGGAGTACCTGGGTATTTGGGGCTGGGTTGGGTCAGGCAAGGAGTACTTGGGGCTGTATTGGGTCAGGCAAGGAGCACCTGGGTACTTGGGGCTATGTTGGGCTGGACAAGGAGTACCTGGGTACTTGGGGCTGTGTTGGGTCGGGCAAGGAGTACCTGGGCACTTGGGGCTGTGTTGGGTTGGGCAAGGAGTACCTGGGCACTTGGGGCTGTGTTGGGTCTGGCAAGGAGTACCTGGCTTCTTGGGGTTGTGTTGGGCCTGACTACTAAATTTGACGAGAGAAAATTTCAGATTCCATGAAGTAAGCACAGTAACTAACTCTGTGTGGAAAAGTTAAATGCATGTACTTTGGTTCTGACAGTTTTTTTTTTTCAGAATACATATTCTGTTTGCTTTGATTACAACAGTATCTGATTTGGAGTTCTACAACCAAGTCAAACTGTTAACCCTTAAAGTGCCAAGAAAAACTGCAACTGAAAATGACGTCTGTTTATGTCGTCTGCTGAATATTCTTGCAGACTTTTCAAACCTATTTTTGCATACAGGCAAACAGTGTGGACCCTGATCAGACTGCTCCTAAAGGTGCAGTCTGATCTGGGTCATCACTGTTTGCAAAAATGACTTTTAAAATCATAAGCAGAAGACAAAGCAGATGACAATAGTTGTGATTGGCGCTTTAAGGGTTAAGGTCATGTTGAACCTACTCACACTTTTCCTGGACAGGCTTAGTCCTCTAAGTGGTTAACCAGCACTTGTGCATATACTTTTCGCCAGTAACTGAAAACTGCCCTTCTTGAATCAGCAGAAGGGGGAGAATTACTGTAGAAATGATTTCATGATATATCTCCACAAAGTTACATGATCTGAACTTGGTGAACCCTGGATCTGCAGTCAAATGCGTTATCCACTGTGTGGAGCCCAGCCTGAGCAGCCAATGTTGGACCCGTTGCAACCCTAACACTGATGATATGAAACTGGGATTTTAATTGAATTAATGGAAAGGACTTGTGTGAAAATCTTAAAAAACAATTGTGTTAATGCTGATAAAGAGAAACCGGGAAAATCATTCAGAGATAACTTTCAGATGGAAATAAGTCTGAATGTACGTGTAACGTATTTACGGTTTGTATTCAGACAGACAGGCCTGAGCAAACAGATTAGACCCAGATGAGATGCCGCAAAACATGACATCTCATCAGGGCTACACTCATCCAGGGTTTGCCACTCATCCAGCAATTTTAGACACAACATCGGTAAGTAATTTGTACTTATTCAAATTTTAGAATAAGTATGGTAAGGAGTTGTGATGTCAGAATACTTAGGGTAAATACGGTATAATTATATACTTTGGTCTAGAATCGGAAGAAATGACACCTTCCCGAGCCCTGATTTAGTTTAAAGTAGTTTAAAGAAATGAGACAATAATGATATGAATCAAGGAATGGTAAATGTCCTAAAATTTCATACACCAAAGTTTCTCACAAAATGGCCTATGCAAACAGTGCAGACCCAGACCTAAATAAGCACAGCCTACACAGACTGCCACTGATTCAAACAAGTAATTTAAGAAATAACTCCTTAAGAAGCAAAATTTAGGCAAAAAAAAGACACATGGAACAAAGTGTTCAAAATTTTAGGACATTTACCATAAACAGATAAGTTTCTTACAATATGAAATCATAGCGAGAGTCTATAAATAGCACAAATGCACCAGTAAAGTAACCACTATAGCCAGAGTTTCCATCCCAGGTAGTTCAGCAGATTTACAAGCTTGCCTCATTAAGCCGGGAATTTCTTATCATACTTAACATCACCAAAAATGAAGATACTCTTGACCAGTTCTAAACATTAAGGTAAATGTCCTAAAACTTCAAACAATTTATTCTGTACTATTTGGGCCTAAATTTTGCTTTTCATGCAGCAGTTTCTTAAAATAATTATTGGAATGGCAAACAGTGTCAACCCTGATCAGTCCGATCTGGGTCTGCACTGTTTGCATATATCATTTTGTCACATATTTTGAGGTTCGAAATTTTAGGGCATTTACCATAAATCATTTAGAGACTTTCCACAGACTAACATATTCTTCAGAATAATTATGAAATTTTATTTAATCCTTAACTAAAACATGTTTCATTCTTTTAATGAATGGAATTAATTTGAAAAGAAAAAAATTAAGTTTTTTTAATATATATTCATAATTATGAAGCTAGTGTTCATTTTAGTTTTGGTTACTTTTTATATAAATAGTAAAAGGAAGTTTATTAAAAATGCTGTATTTACCAAAGTGTTCAGATAGGCATGTCTTAGCAAACAGTGTAAACCCAGATCAGATACAACAGAACCCTAGTCTACACTGTTTGCCACTCATCCAGCAATTTTAGATATATCAATAGGTAGTAAAACAGACTTGTTCAAATTTTAGGACAAGTATGGTAAGGAGTTAAGGTGTCCCAGTATTTAGAGTAGATATGACTTATAAATTCACTTTCTGAAGCTACAGCCAGCAGGTGTCAATTTTCATTATGTCCATTCATACAAAATGGTAAGAAAATTTTATCAAAAATAAGAATATGCAAAGTGGCTACTTAACTACATTTGAGCCACTTAATGACAAAACCAACAAAATATCATTTGAACCCAGCAAAGACTCAGATCAGCCTGGGCATCCACCACGTCTGATCAGTCTTTGCTGTTCACATAAAGAAAGCTTGGTTCCTTGGCTACCCAATGAGCACACCGACACAGCGAAGATAGTGATCAGACTGGGTAGATGCCCAGGCTGATCTGAGTCTTCGCTGGGCACACATCCCATTTTGTTGGTACTGTCACGAGGTGGCTCATTTGGCTGGAACTACCTTCTTAGATAATGCATAAAAGCAAATTTTGATTGCAAATGAAGGGTAATTACATGTACACAATTAACAGAGTATCTCATACACTTCATGAGTTTATAAAAATGCAACAACATTCTACAGAAACTTACATTTTAGCTTAAATAATCACCCAAACCCCTCTGTACACAGTATAATCATGCCACATAGCAATGCTTGCATTAAGGGAAGTCTGGGAGCCAAAGACTCCAAAAAAAACTGTGGGTCTTCCAAATATTGATGCTTGGAAGTCAGGACCTCCATCTTTACCTCTTAAAGTGCCAAGCAAAATTTGTAGCAGACGATATTCTATTTTTTTTATATATTTTTCATAGAAAATAAGCCTTGAAATTTCATGTGAATCATCTGCTTGGTCACATGAAACTTATTTTCTATAAAACATTTAAAAGATATATGTAAACATAAAACCTGCTTCAACTGCGATTGGCCCTCTGAGGTCATTTATAAAGCAGATTTAGCGAATTTTACTTAGTTTTAAATGTTATTTTAAACTCTAAAGAAGAAGAAATTCAAAAAGTGATAAAAAATTATGAACAAGAAAAATGCCTAATGGCATTATGGACACATTTTTCCACTGAAGAATAAGGTAACATATCACTTTGAAAAAAGGTTAACCAAAAGGTAAGCCTTCTACGACGCCAGACGCCTGCATATTGCTATTTTAAAGGACAAAATTTTTCCGTGAAAAACCTGTCCAAAAAGATGAAATTTTATGTTCAGTTGTATTTCCAAATTGAAATGCTAGGAAATCCTGGAACTTCCTGCTTTTTTAATGTTAGCTCAAGCTCTGACATATTTTAATCTCTCAACCCCTAGCCTGCAACAGACAATGGTCAGATGAAAAATGAGTGATAAAGGTCACTAGACTTTTTGTTCCAATTACCTCATGTTAATCACATTGTCTCTGATAATTTGCATGAAAATATTTCAAAATGTTGTCTACTAAATTTTCACCCAGGATGCCAATCACTAATTTTTTTTTTTGTTGTTTTTCTTTTTGAGTTGAGGTTTTATGGCCCTGTCTACACATTAAGGCCATGGCAAGCAGGTTAGCTTACATAGCCACACTTTTCCTGGGCAGACTTAGTTCTCTGAGCAGTTAACCAGTACTTGTGCACATTCTTTCACCAGACACTGACAAATGCCCTTCTCAAATCAGCGGAAGGAAGAGAATGACGTAAAAATAATTTAATGATCAATCTCCACAAAAGAATGTTGCCAGACCCAGTGGTGATGGAACCCATGACCTCCCGATTGCCAGTCTTATGCACATCCACTGCCAACAAGTTGTAATAATGCCTTAGTTAACCTCTAGTACACTCATCAAGAAATCAGTGAACAAATTTGGTATTTACCTTACCTTTCCACGAAAACAAGGCTTCCCGGCAGGCACATGACGTAAATATAACGTCGCCTCAACGTCGATGCAATGTCATGACGTTGCATCGACGTTGAGGCGACGTTATATTTACAGGCACATGACGTAAATATAACGTCGCCTCAACGTCGATGCAACGTCATGACGTTGCATCGACGTTGAGGTGACGTTATATTTACGTCATGTGCCCGCTGGGTTGTATGTGAAGAATCTCCATAAACAGTATTCATATGAAATGTCCAACCCCGTTGTCTTGGAAAAATATTTTTAAGTGTCATCTAAAATTTATATTTGGCACTTAAACCTTTACCACTCTCTGGGCAAATTCAGCAGACAACAAATTGATGATATTTTTCTTATTTTTCCCACAAAACAAGGTTGGAGACAATTTGAATGAAATGTCAGAACATGGTTTCTGGTAAAATAAGAAAAGATATTTCAATATGTTGTCTGTTGAAAAGTTTACCCAAAGTGTGAAGCGTTAAGAATCAAATAGATAAATCAAGACTATCTAAATGTGGCAAAAATTATCACAGACAGGATATTACTTAATTTTTGTAATCTGCTGCAGGCAAATGGTGGTACCATTTTCTTAAAATTAACAAAATATCAATTCTTTGGCAATCATTTATCATATTTAGCTGAAAGTCTTGATTTTGGCAGATACCATCAACCACTTTCAAGCAATATTTTTCACCCACAAGAAAAGAAAAGTTTGTTCTAATATGTTATTTAAGAGTTTTATTAGTTCACTATCCTGTCATCACAGATGGAGTTCTAGGGTTCTACTGTAACACACACTTCATATCAGACCACTTAGTTTGACTTTTTGTCCCCTCCTGCATCTTCATATGCCTTTAATTTATCCTGAAAATAAAAAAAAGAACACCATGCAAAATAAGATGTTTTTGTATGTTTTGTTACAGCAATAACAAAATCTACATTCTGAATATTCACCTGGAAAATTTTGAACACTTTACTCCATACTATTTTGGCCCAAATTGTGCTTTTTATGCAGCTGTTTCTTAAAATACTTAGTGGAATGGCAAACAGTGTAGACCCTGATCAGACTGCTCCTTTAGGAGCAGTCTGATCTGGGTCTGCACTGTTTGTATAAGTCATTTTGTCAGACACACTGGTGTTCAAATTTTAGAACATTTACTGTACATCCTATAAAGTGGACTGGATAAACCTGATTTTTGGGGGTCTTTTTTTGCCATTTCTGCAAAGGGAACATCTTTCGTGATTTCCTGTTTGCATTACCGCACAATAAGCCCCCTCCGAAAATTGGTTTGACTTGTGATAATTAAATATAATATGAAACATCCCATTTGACTAAGCTTATTTTGATCAGTATATTAAATGGTTTACCTGTGCTTGAGCAAACTCTTTCAAAAGTCTGTCATACTCTTTATTAGTACCCTCTGTCTGTTTCTTTAGAGCCTCCAAGTCTAATGTCTTGCTCTCTAGTTCTGTCAAGAAAATGAAAATTTAGCATGTAAGGTAACACAGAAGTCCAAATCCAGCTACAGGGGCTGAATGTCAAAAATGACCAGGCACTCAAAATTTATCTATCAGGCAGGAGTTAAACCTCCAGTGTACTCAACAATTTTTTTCTAATTTGTCATTTGCTGAATTTGCCCAGAGAGTAGTAGAGGTTAAGCCTTGTTTTAAAGATATTTACAGATGACATTTAATTTTTTTTTTTTTTTTTTTTTCTAAAAATACCACTTGACATTTCATATGGCTTCATCTTCAAATGATTGAAACGAAATGACATAGCATCTTTTCTGATAGTAAAATCAGAAAAATACCCTGTCAATTGTCATTTTAGCTTACTGTATACTAAGAGTTAATTGACCTGTGTATATTGGCCTTTCCGTGATTTCTGCTCTTTCAAAAGTTTGAGAAAGTACTACATTTTGCATTTCCATAACTGAAGCTTATACATGTAAATGTTTATGTAACCTGAAAATGTACTTCTCAAATCCTGCTAGAGGCAGAACTTTCAGCAATTCTGACTGTTCTGCCTTCACTGCCCAGAGCCTTTCATTATCACCCTTTCATCATCTCAATACAACTTAACCCTTGTCACGCTGAACCCAGATTAACCCTGCCTTTGCAAACAGTGCAGATCCAGATCAGCTGGCTTCTGAAGAAGCCAACTGATCTGGATCTGCACTGTTTGCCATTAAGTATGTGAACTTATAGCAACAATCCTGATCAAACAATCTGACTGGCTGAAATTAGAAGTGGGTTTGGCATCTTTATTTACTATATACCACAAACTACACTGGCCAGCAGAATGAGTCATCACAGGTAGATCTCTAACACTGAAAATGCCATTAAGCTATTTTTAGTAACCTTGGCTCAATGCAGTTTGCTGAGCTTGTGGTATGAAGTATTATTCAGCATGACAAGGGTTAAATAATGTTGAAAGAGATGTCATACACATAATTATCATTATCAAAACATACTTCAGAAAGGCATCAGGATTATTAATACTGATATACACATTTTATGCCAGGATGTGTAGTAATAATAATGGAATAACAAATTAATAAGGAGACTCATCACGAAAACACGCCTATATAATTTTGACCTGGTTAAACCCCATTTTTATATTGTAAAACTGGAGTTTACAGGGGTATACATCATTTTTCTAATTTCTGCTCAAAAACATAGATTGTGGGTACTCGTTAGAACCGCCTCGCCGAGGCAGTTCTAACGAGTTCCCACAATCTATGATTTGAGCAGACATATGAAAAATATCAGAGTTTTTTTATCTGAAAATTTTCAGTTATGGAGGTGAAATTTTCTATATATTTGAATAGGTGTGCTTTCGTAATGTAAATACACCTGGCAGAATTTCTGCCACTTTTACAAAGGCATCAACTTTTGTGACTTCCCCTTTGCTTTCCTATGCATGAAGGGCTTTCTGAAGATGGTTTTACTTTAAAAGGAAATAATTCACTCCTGAAGGTAGCAAATTCACACCTTTTTGAGTGGGCCCTTTTCAGAAGGGAAGTAAACCAATTTTGAAAGTTGCCTTCCCTGATAGTGTATCTACTCCCCTCAACCATTTTTTGTTTTTTTTTCCTGTGACCTCTGTGGATACACACTGTGCTGTAACAGAAACTGGTTTTGTGATAATGACCGGTCGTTGCTGACTCAAAGAATATAAAATACGAGATGTGAAAGATTCTATCAATTAAAAAGAACTTTATGTTGCGCAAACCTTTTTTGACTTTATTAAGTTCCTGTTTAGAAGCATCTAATTCTTGGGCAATATCTTTCTCTCTCTTCACAACATCCAGATCTGTGTCTTCTTTACCCTGTTAACAATATGGGCCCAACTGTTCAAAGCATCGTTAGCTTAACAAGTTTGTTAATGACAAACCCGTTAACTATTGTAACTATGGTATTTCAAAATATTCAAAATACATTGATATTTTTGCTGCAAAATGTAGAAGCTTTTGCACTCTCACATTTTTTCAGCCAAAAATATCTATGTACTTTCCATATTTCAAGATAGAAATTTTAATGTCATGTTAGCTAACAACTTCGTTAAATTTTGAACAACTGGGCCCTGGTATATACCCATAATAAATGAACCTTTAGGTTGTTAAATTTAATTATTAAACAGGTAAATGTCAAATATCTTGTACATATACATGTACCTAAAACTAGAGTTCTGTCATTAAATTCACTCCAAATATATATATATATATATAATCGGATTTTTGATTAACGTGCAGGTACAGGGGCAACATCCACATCAGTGGGCCCCCTTCCAGATAGCTGGCTTGCTGCACGCATGGCAGATCTCACACCAGATCTCCAGGTACGTCTATCATGAGGGTTGATAGCTGAGAGCTTCCACTCTCTGCAATGCCTCTCTGTCAGCTGCTTCCATGTCATTTTGGGCCTCCCAGGCCCACGCTTTCCATCAACCTGTATGTCATAGGCTGTCTTGATTGCACCACTGGAGTGTTCCACATGTCCATACCATCGAACTCTTCTCTCCTTCAGAATGAGGTCCAGATCCTCAATGCCAAGCCGCACAAGTAGATCATTGGACCTGGTGGTGACAATGTCTTGTGGCCTGACATTGCAGATCTGTCTGATCATTGCCCTGTCATTTCGCTGCAGACGCTGAAGGTTCAGCTTTGTCAATGGCCAAGTCTGGCTGGCATGGAGCATTGCACTCCGCACACAAGAGCTGTACACATGGCCACGTGTTTTGTTTGTTTGTTTGTGTTGAGGTTTTACGGCCCAGTCAACCCAATGGGGTCATGTCGAGCGCGGTCAGTTTACCTAGCCACACGTTTACTGGGCAGGCCTAGTCCTCTAAGCGGTTAACCGGTATTGTGCACATTCTTTCGCCAGAAACTGACAACTGCCCTTCTTGAATCAGCGGGAGAGAATGACCGTAGAAAATATTTCATGATCAATCTCCACGAAAGAATGTTGCCGACCTCGGCGGGGGTTGAACCCGAGACCTTCTGGTCTCCAGTCGGACTGGCCACGTGTTTTGAAAGAGAGGAGGCGTGAAGAGATCCTTGAACTTCTTCCAGGCGGTTTTCACACGTGTTGTGGTTGAAAGTTCACAGCCACCTGCTGCTAAGAGCATGTCTCCTAGGTAGCAAAAGGAAGCTACCACCTCAAGCTTGTCAGGTCCGACCTGGACTTCCTTCTGTGGCCTGCCATCCAAGGGGCGTGCAGTTCCCTGGCACCGTGTACATCTATAGTCAGATACCTTTTTCAAGCGCTTGAGCCCACTGCATTTCTTGTGCACCCAGTGCTTGCAGCCATTGCAGAAGATGCTGTTGCTGCCCACTCCAGTGCGACAGACAGCACATGGAAACTCGCCTGAACTCTGCAGGAGGTCCAGTCCCATACCGCAGATCATGATCTTTGTCTTTCCTGCATTTACTCTCAGTCCTTTCTTCTCCATTGCTTCTTTCCAAGTCAAGAGCCTCCTGACACATTCCTCAAGTGATTCAGTGATGATAACAAGGTCATCGGCATAGAGGTCCTCCCAGGGGACCCCAGAGCGGAACTCTCGTGATAAGGCTTCAAGCACAATGATGAAGAGCAGTGGGCTGAGTACTGATCCTTGGTGAACACCAACCTTCACTTCAAACTCTTCACTGTACCCCTCACCAACACGGACACGGCTCCGTGCATTTGCATACATCCCCTGCACTAGTCGCACAATCCACTCCTCCACACCAAGTTTTCTCAGCACCCACCAGATGACCTTCCGAGGCACTCGATCAAACGCCTTCTCCAGGTCTACGAAAGCCATGTAGAGTCTCTTATTGGCAGCTAGATACTTCTCTTGCAGCTGCCTGACAACAAAGATTGCGTCTGTAGTGCCTCTGCCTGGGATGAAGCCAAACTGGGAATCGTCGATTGACACCAACTGTCTGATGAGGCCGTCCACAATCCTCTCCAGGATTTTCATAACCTGCTCTGTCAGCTTGAGACCGCGGTAGTTGCCCCTTTCCAATGCTTCCCCTTTTCCCTTGTAGAGGCAGACAATGAAACTCTGCTCCCAGTCAGAGGGTACCTTGCCATCACGAATGATTGCAACTGCGAGGTCACGGATCATGGAGGCGCCCATGTCACCGGCCGCTCTTATCATCTCCACCACTATGCCTGATGGGCCCGGTGCTTTGCCTGCCTTCATCTGCGAGATAGCCTTCTTAACCATATCAATGGTGACTGGGATGGGCGGGCCTTCCACTGGTGATTGATATGACAGGTGGTCTGGGTCCCAGTCAAACTCAACATTGAGAAGCCTTTGGTAGTGCTCCAGCCAGGCCTTCTGCTTTGAGTCTTCACTCCTTGACATCTCTCCTGCATCATTCTTCACAGGTTTGTCACCAACAGCATCAGTGTTCTCTCTTCTAAACTGGTTAGCAAGGCGGTAGACTTCTGAAGACTTGGGGTCAATATTCTCGTAGACCTTCTTGTCAGCTTCTTGACGAGCATGGTGCACTGCATGTCTGGCATTTCGTTTGGCAGCATCGTATGATGCCCTAGTGCCTTTACCAGCCTTCCAGGCCTTGAAAGCTGTCCGCTTGGCAGCAATGGCCTTTTCCACGTGTTCGTTCCACCACCAGGTTTCACGATGCCAACGGTGTGGCCGAGTTGTGCCACATACCTCCTCAGTTGTCTTGAGCAATCCAGTCTTGATGTTGTTCCAGATATCCTCAGTGGCCCCATCTGCTACACCTGCAGATGTGCTCACATGCAAGTTGAAGACCTCCTGGAAATGATTGCTTGTCTGAGGGTCTTTAAGCTTCCAAACTTTGAGGCGAGGGGTGAACTTGCGCTTGGATTTTGGAGGCACATCAATCCTCATGTCACATACAAGAAGCTGATGTTGCAGAGCCCTTTCCTCACCAGGGATCACTTTTACATCTGTGACAAGTTTGCGCATGGTCCTACGGAAAAGGATGAAGTCTATCTGTGTGGCTATGTTTCCAGACTTGTATGTGATGAGATGGCTGTCACGTTTCTTGAAACATGTGTTCCCAAGAAGCAGGTCAAATGCTAGGGCATACTCTAGGATTCTCTCACCCTCAACATCTGGTCCCGGCTTGCCATACCCCATCCCACCATGCACTTCCCTGTATCCAGTGCCTGCACGGCCAACATGGCCATTCCAATCTCCACATGGGATCAGAAAATGAGGTAATTTATTGAGAAAAAGTTTAATAGCCCAGTCATAAATATGTGTCAACAATATGTCAGTCTTGTCGAGATGCTGCCTCCAAATTTGTGAGACTTTTACCCGACCTAAGATGAATAACAATCTTATGTCCTGCCTTAATCAAAATTTAGATTTCCTTCCTGATTAAGACAGCTGTACTATTTATTCATAGCTCCAGATAAGAGAGGTATCCACACAATTTTCTTATTTCTCCATAAATACATGTGTTGTGGGTACTCATTAGACATGTCTCAGTGAAGTGCTTCTAATGAGTACAACAACATGTTTTTGTGGAGAAATAAGAAAAATATCAGTAATCTTAGGTTAAAAAAAGTGCCTTATCTGGAGCTAAGATATTTCTCTATGCCTACTGGATTATTCTCAAGCAAACACTGCCAACTAACAACAGGTAACAAAATATTGTGGAAAAGAGGAGAAATTGGTCCTAAGGAGCAATTCCTCCTCTTTTCCACATCATTTTCAATATATCTCTAACTTCAGGAGATAAATTACATACTCATTTTGTTAAATGTGGTTGTTCGATTTAATGTTTTCCTCAGTTCAGCAAATCTGATATGTCGAGGAATGGATATTTCTAAGTGTTTCAGAGAGTCCCTTAGACTTCGAGTATTGAGAGTCGACTGTATTTTGTTGTAACGTGGCCTTCACCACAGCTCCATAAAAGAGGAGGTATCAGGCAAATATTTTTCTTATATTTACTTTATTTCTCTGCTAAAACACATGCTATGACCTACAATGTATGAGAACCTTATCCAGCTATGATTCACTTTCTGTGATCATTTTTGAAAACCTCTGTATCTAGTAGATCAGACATTTTGACTGACATTTTTCATTTCATCAAAAACTACAAATTTTCCTCCATATCTGAAGCTATGTATGTTATAAAAAGAATTTATCTAAAATGTGAATTTACCAAATTTGCAGCATTTTCTTTTTCTTCTAATAGTTTCTTAGCCATATTAGTTGCACTTTCAGCTTGTTTCTTACTGGCCTCCCCTTCTGCAGTCAGTGTAGCTTGTGTGGATATTAGTGTCACCAGACGACGAATTACACTGTCAAAAAATACAAGATCACCATTAACTCAAATCATAATCAAACAAATAATTCACCCATGACCTGCTGAAAGTTAGCACATACACAAAGTATTTTTCTTGTTTTTTCCTCAATTTAAGGTTCATGCAAAGCTCCTTCTAAAGTAGGGAACATGCTATAAAAATATTAAGTAGGGGACACCTTATATGAATATTAAATAGGGGACATTTTATATGAATATTAAGCTTTTTTGTGAGAAAAATAACAACAGCATAGTATGGGATATAAAACAATTTAAGGATAGACCCCCACCCAACCTCCAATGTTGTATCCAAACAATAATTTATAGATAATATAAATATAGGCAAATGACCAGTATAAGTACCAACCACATGTCGCGAACTTTAAGTGTTTACAGTTCACTCAATATCTCACACTTATAACTCAAACTACTGCTTAAGTCAAACTAAATTTTGGATAATGTTGGTTAAGTTTTGCTTTATAAGTCTTTACATTTCAACTCCAGTTATCTCAAAATACTGTTATCTCAAACTGATATTTCTGGGCCCAGTTGTTCAAAGCTAACGATGTCGTTAGTTAACGATTCATTAAAATTTACATCAAGTGATACGCAAATATGCTGAAATTTTTTGCTGAAAAAATGTGAGTAGCTTTTGCAGTGCAAAAGCTACTCACATTTTTTCAGCAAAAAATATCAGAATATTGTGTATTGAATCCGCTAGAACAGTTAACGAAATGACCCTTAACGAGCTCGTTAAGCTAACGACGCTTTGAACAACTGGGCCCTGGTCTCTTGTGTTTGAGATAACAAGAGTCCACCGTACTTGACACAAAACTTTAATGCAAAATAAATGTGATATTTTCTAGGTCTGTGACCTTGACCTTTTGGTTAGCAGCAGTAGCAAAATATGTCAAATGTCTTGGTCTATCCAGTAGTAATGCTAGCAACATAGGTCTAGATTAGAGTGGGTATCTGGTAAATATTTTTCTTATTTATCCAAGAAAACATATATTGTGGGTACTCATTAGAAGCGCATCGCTGAGGCACTTCTATTGAGTACTCATAACATATGTTTTTGTGGAGAAATAAGTAAATTTCAATACTTTTGGGTTGAAAAAAAAGCATCTTATCACGACCTATGCTAACCACATATTTTCAACTTAAAGAAGGCCCAGATCATCCTGTGCATACATAGGATAGTACCATGTTAGTATTTCTTCTGTTTCTGGACTGTCATTCATTTTTTCCCTTACCCTCATCTATTTCTCTCTTTCCTCTTCTCTACTAGCTATTATGTCCATTTTCTCCCTTTTTCTAGGAGCCTACACAATATAATCCACAAAGATTATTATGTCCATTTCTAGGAGCCCACACAGTATAACCCACAAAGACTGAAGAAACAAAAATTATTTCTCAAAATGCAACTAACTCTTAAATGGCGAAATTGTAGCAGAAGACGGTCTAAATTTCTTTTTGTATACTATTTTCTACAGAAAATAAGGCTTTACATTTCATGTGCATTGTCTACCTAAGAGAAAGTCAGGCTTAACATGTGAAGTGAATAGTCTGCTAGATGGACAATTCACATGAAATGATGTCTTATTTTCTATAAAAAATATTTCAAAAATGTTGTCTGCTGTAGTTATGGATGGCACTTTAACCCTTGTCCTGCTGGTTAAATTAAGATGCCATGCCCATTTATAATTTTCAGCCAATCAGATTACTTGATCCAGATTGTTGCTATAAATTCACATACACTGTACTTAATGGCAAACAGTGCAGATCCAGATCAGTTGGCTTCTTCAGAAGCCAACTGATCTGGATCTACACTGTCTGCAATTGCACAGTATATCCGGGTTCAGCAGGACAAGGGTTAAGAAGCTAAGTGAAAGAGTTAAGCAAACAGTTATTGTTAATGGCAAAGGGTGGAACTCAAATTACAGCTGTCAGCTAAGGTCCTGACCAGACTCATAGCTCCTGATAAGGCATTTTTTTTTCAACCAAATATAAGTACTGGGCCCAGTTGTTCAAAGCTAACGATGTTGTTAGTTAACAATTCGTTAAAATTTACATCAAGTGATACGCAAATATGCTGAAATTTTTTGCTGAAAAAATGTTAGTAGCTTTTGCACTCAATTTTTTCAGCAAAAAATATCAGAATATTGTGTACTGAATCTGCTAAAACAGTTAACAAAATAACCCTTAACAAGCTCATTGGGCTAACGACGCTTTGAACAACTGGACCCTGGTATTTTCTTATTTTACCATAAAAACATATATTGTGGTACTCATTAGAAATGTCACACTGAGGTGCTTCTAATGAGTACCCACAAAATATGTTTCCATGGAGAAATAAGAAAAATATCATGTGGATGCACCCTGTTATCTACAGTTATGCTGCATACATACACAGGCTGATTTGAAATCCACACACATTGGTCAGGTCTAGCTATCTCAAAAAATAAACAGATCTATTTTTACACCCCAGTTTATACTTACAACCATAGGAAGAGGGCAAATCCAGCTATGTAAAGGTTTCTCTGGGCCCTGAACAACCGCATGTGGGCAAGGTTCTCCTGGTCCGGATTATGTTTCAGGTCAACCTCACCAGTTGGACCTGCATATTTACGAACTTC
Organism: Anodontia alba; assembly: GCA_964016985.1. Taxonomy (NCBI): domain Eukaryota; kingdom Metazoa; phylum Mollusca; class Bivalvia; order Lucinida; family Lucinidae; genus Anodontia; species Anodontia alba. The sequence continues at coordinate 74,602,018 of OZ024828.1, forward strand.
TCTTAAGGCATCTTGAATAAAAAGAAAGGATAAACAGACTGACTTACTTTCATGTTTTACATGTAAGTGAAAAACAAAGTGACAAGCTCAAAATACTATACATGTATATATATATATATATATATATATATATATATATATATATATATATATATATATATATATATCATATATATATATACTGATCACAACTGGCCACAATGCATCTAACTTGCAAGAAAAATGCCTAACAGCATTATGGACCATTTTTTCCGCTGAAGAATAAAGGTAACATATCACTTTGAAAAAAGGTTATCCAAAGGTAAACCTCGGCCGACGCTCAACACCCGCCCGGACATCACTATTTTAAAGGATGGAATTTGTCTGTGAACTGTGAAAAGCCCTTCCAAAAAGATGCAAATGGGTTATTAAAAAATATTTAAACCTGCTTTATAAAGTGCTACACAAAATTGTAGTAGATGACATGCTAATTTTTTATTATAATTTTTCAGTGAAAATAACAAGACATTTCATTTCAATGACAGACCATTCACATGAAACATAAGCCTTACTTTCTCTGAAAAATACAAAACAGAGAAAATCTAAATATTATCTGCTGCTGTTGTGATTAGCACTTTAAGGGTTTAAATAAATACAATTCATGACTTTAAATTGTATAATTTGCATCACCATTCATACCAATAATTTCTGAAGCATTAATGACAAATGAAATCAGAAAAGTTTTTTTATTTCTTGTAAACCCTTGTTTGTTTGTGTTGAGGTTTTATGGCCCAGTCAACCCAATGGGGTCATGTTGAGCGCAGTCAGTTTACCCAACCACACGTTTACTGGGCAGGCTTAGTCCTGTAAGGGGTTAACCAGTATTGTGCACATTCTTTCATCAGAAACTGACAACTGCCCTTCTTGTGGGTCATTTCGGGATTAGCATTCTAAGGTTAAGTTAAGTTCCTTTTGATACAAGTATTAGCAAACTGATTTCAAACATTAAAAGACGACATTGGCAAATGAGAAAATGTGTAATATTTTTCCTGTTTTAAAGAGAAAATGGAAAATATGAGAAAACAGGTAGACAATCTGAATAAACTTCATTTTTTTTTTTTGTGTGTGTGTGAAAATAAGAAGAAAAAGATCACTAACTGCGCATCTGCTGATTTTGCTTGGAGTGCTGAAGCTTAAAATGTATATGGGACTGAAAATATAATGATTTATTTAATACTAGAGCTAGTGCCCAGAGGGCCAAGAATACACCCGGCCGGCGCCATTTCTTAATTTTAAAAAAAAGCATCTTATCACGACCTATGCTAACCACATATTTTCAACTTAAAGTAAGAAGGCCCAGATTATCTTGTGCATTCATAGGATAATACCATGTTACATTGTAGTATTTCTTCTGTTTCTGGACAGTCATTCATTTTTTCCCTCACCCTCATCTATTTCTCTCTTTCCTCTTCTCTACTAGCTATTATGTCCATTTTCTCCCTTTTTCTGGGAGCCTACACAATATAACCCACAAAGATTATTATGTCCATTTCTAGGAGCCCACACAGTATAACCCACAAAGGTTGAAAAAACAAAAAATATTTCTCAAAATGCAATTAACTCTTAAATGGCAAAATTGTAGCAGAAGACGGTCTAAATTTCTTTTTTTACACTATTTCATTGTTATTTTAAAGTTAATAACAATGATATAAGGCAAGATATACAATGTAGTTTACAATGTCAGTCTCTTGAGTGATACTGACCTATCATCCCAAGTACAACTTAACTGGAGTAAATAGTCTTCAAGACATGAAGCAAATTTTCTGGGCCATAAAATATAGGTCACTGACCTACACATACTTGAGAAATTAATCTGATGGTTACACTGATGCATTATACCAACTATGATGTTAATCCATTAAATAACCTAAAATATATTAAGCAAAATCATTAGACCATGAAATATATGTAATACTGATTTACATATATATTTACTTTGAGGTGAAAGTTTGGGTCACACTGTGTCATTATATGTAAATATATTTAGGTATCAAACAGTGGGAGATATAAGACAAAATCACAGGGCTATGAAATATAGGTCACATAATCCCAAAATATGATAGTAATACATCAAATTGTCTGCAAGATGTAACATAAAATCACTGGACCATGAAATATGGGTCACAGTGACCTACATTTATTTTTTGGTCAACTATTGGATCATACTAATTCATAATCCCATATAACGATGTTCATACATCAAATAACATTCAAGATATGCAGCAAAGTTACTGGACCATGAATTATAGGTCTAGGTGACCTACATTTGTTATGCTGCCAATCCTGGTGTCACACAGAACCAATATTCCAAGTACATGTATACATTAATCCTTGAAATAGTCTTCAAGATATAAGGCAAAATCACTGGAGCATGAAAAAATAATCACAATGACCTTGACTTTATTACACTGAATGTTGATGTGATAAACATGTCTGATGCCCATCCTTCTTTAAGATTTGTTTGTGTTGAGGTTTTACGGCCCAGTCAACCCAATGGGGTCATGTCGAGCGTGGTCAGTTTACCTAACCACACGTTACTGGGCAGGCTTAGTCCTCTAAGCGTTTAACCAGTATTGTGCACATTCTTTCGCCAGAAACTGACAACTGCCCTTCTTGAATCAGCGGAAGGGAGAGAATGACCGTAGAAAATATTTCATGATCAATCTCCACGAAAGAATGTTGCCGACCTCGGCGGGGGTTTCCTTCTTTAAGAAGTTGTTTGCATAAACAAACTGCAACTTACTACTTTATTGAGGCATTAATCCATGAAATAAGACTTCAAAATATGTCAAAATCACTGAAGCATGAAAATAAGATCACAGAAGAGAACACTCCCAGGTACCTCCATACCAAATATGAAAAGTTTTTGATCAGTGTCTGCAGAGTTATAAGTAATCAAAAAACTTTGAAGTAAAACTTGGTTATAGAATGGGATGGATGGACGGCTGGTGGGAAAGATGAATGGACTAACGGAACGGACGAAAACTATATACCCCTTTGGCACACTTTGTATGCCGGGGGTATAATGATAACGTACCGAAAAAGAGAAGAGCCAGGATGGCTATGAAGACATTAAAATATATGTAGGAGTATCCTGCTACGCTGCCAATCAGTTTGGATCGAAATATCCTCTGCCATCTGAAAACATAAATATAACCATTTTAGAGGAATGGATGATTTTTCTGTCATTTATCAAAGGGAGACAACTTTTGAAGACAGGATTTTGTCGAATACTAGGCCCTATTTTATAAAAACAAGACAAATTTTTGTACCAAAATATACATTGCATCAGCTGAACTGCCTTGATATGGTGAAATATCAAAATTGCTATGTCATATTTTGATACAAAAAATCCTCCTTCCCCTGCCCACAAAAAAAAAAAAAAAAATCTATGTATTTTCTGTAAATTGTTTCTTTGGAGCCCTGCACTATGTTTGGATATAAATTATGTGGCTTTTCCCACTACAGTGCACCTCAGTTTTATTTCCAAACTATGATGGTACAGATCCACTTAATCATAGAAGCTCTAGAAAAGGCACTTTTTCTTCCAAAGGTTTTGATATTTCTCTTATTTCTCTATAGTAACATATGTTGTGGGTAGTAATTAGAAATACCTTGCCCTGATGATTCTTATGAGTACCCACAGCATACATTTTCCTGCAGAAATAAGAAAAAAATATCTATCTGGATAATCCTGTTATCTAGAGCTGTGGTTATTAAGTACATGTACATTGTATTTGTCAATCTGATTACACCCTGGACCTACCATATTTACTCTAAATAATGGGACACCTTAACTCCTTACCATATGTGTCCTATAACTTGTAATAGTCTGTTCAACTACCTGTTGATGTGTTTAGAATATTGCTGGACAAGTGGCAAACAGTGTAGACCCTGATCAGATGCTGCAGCACCTGATCTGGGTCTACACTGCTTGCTCAGGCCTGTCTGTCCCAATACTTGAGATATTATGGTAAGCGGTATATATTGGAAAACACTCAAACAGATAAGCAGATCATATCAAAATGTCCTAAAAGGAAGGAGGTCCACAACACTTGTCTCTTACCTACCTAACATAATAACATTAACCCTTTACTGTTATTACTCCGAGTAAAATTTTCAGCAGACGATATTTTTAAATATTGCGTCTTACTAACAACAGATAACAGGATTTGACATTTCATGTAAACTGTCTCCAAATGTCAAAACCTGGGAACAATAAGAAAAAAGAAAAGATATCACCAATTTGTTGTCTGCTGAATTAGCCAAGAAAGTGGTAAAGGTAAAGTTTGTAGCGGACAACATTCCATTTTTTTTTTTTTTTTCAGAGAAAATAAGTCATGACATTTCATGTGTCTGTGGCAGATGATTCATACGAAATGCAGTGATTTTTTTCCCATGAGTCCGGAGTCCTATACTCATATCTTTCTCTGTCAGACTCACAAATTGTATCACAACGAGTCCTGAGATTTCACAAAAATATAAAATTATATCAGAAAATGCTATAATGGCAAAATTTAGCCTGAGTCCTTGAAACTCATACGTATAAAACTGTAAATAAAACATTGGCAATGTCAAGACTTATTTTATTTTTTATTTTTTTTTAGAAAAAAAAAAAAAAAAAAAAAAAAACATAAAAAAAAAAAAAAAATCAAAATGTCATCTGCTGCAGTTGTGATTAGTGCTTAAACCATTACCAATATCTCTAGGCTAATTCAGCAGATGATAAACTTATGACATTTTCTTATTTTCCCCCAAAAACAGAATTTGACATTTCATTCAAATTGTCTCCATTGGAGAAACCTCATGAAACCTCAAATTCTGTTTTCGGGGAAAATTAAGTAAAATATTTCAATATGTCACCTGCTGAAAACAGTGCTCGAGCTAGGATTTTAGGGCAGAGGGGTGCCGTGCAGTCATACAAGAATGAGAGCACAATGTGTCATGTGATCCGCTAAGTATCCTGACATGTTACAAAATATAATCCCATTCCATAATAAATGCCTGACTAGAATACATATAAAACTGACCTTTATACATTGATACCTTTTTTAATTTTTGTCCGATTTTCGTGAAATTTTCAGCAAAAAGTAGTGTTTTATGTCTGGAGTTCAAATATGGTAGAGGGCAGCTTCAGAAGGGCAGAGGGGTGGCAGGAGAAGGCAAGAGGGGCAGCCTGCCCCTCTATATAGGGCTAGCAGCTTACCAGGAGAGCTAAGCATTAAAGGTTAAGCATTGGGACAGATATGTCTGAGCAAACAGGCAAATGCCAGTGCTTGCATTAAGGGAAGTCTGGGAGTTAGAGACTCCCAGAAATTGCCCTGGGATTTCCAAAAATCAATGCCAGGAAGTCTGGGACTCCCAACTTTTAAAGATACTTAGTCATTTATAACAAAAAATTAGAATGAATTTATGTGTTATTTAGCTTAACAATGGCAGTTTTACTCCATAAATGAGTGTTAAGAATATTGAGGTTGAATTTCTGGAAGTGAGTGAAACAATTTGATCACCAGGACTTCCAGATATTGGAGCTAGGAAGTCCTGGGACTTCCTGATTTTGACAGTTAGTGCGAGCACTGATCTGATCAGGATCTACAATGTTTGCCTCTCATCTAACAGTTTTATATGCATCAACAGACAGAAAAAACAGGGTTGTTTAAATTACAGGACAAGTATGGTACAGGGTTACATGTATAGTGTTTCAATATTTTGAGTACCCTTTTTTCTGATCCTGTTCTAACCCACTGTAGTCTGGAACCCCTAAAAGTATAGCTGGCAAACAAAGCAGACCCAGATCAGATGCTGCAGAACACGGCATCTGATCAGGGTCTCCACTGTTTGAAAATATTTTTAGCCATTTTTCTTTAGGAATATCTAAATCTCATATAGCCAGACATACCTTAAATTGAAATTGGAATCTTCCAATATATAGTGTGATGGAGTTCATTCAGTCTACAATGGGCTAAATGCTGTATCAAAATAACATGAGCACTGCCAAGTGCAAAGGCGGCTTCAAGCATGTTTTGTTTGTGTTGAGGTTTTACGTCCCAGTCAACCCAATGGAGTCATGTCAAACACGGTCAGTTTACCTAACCACACGTTTACTGGGCAGGCTTAGTCCTCTAAGTGTTTAACCAGTATTGTGCAAATTCTTTCACCAGAAACTGACAACTGCCCTTCTTGAATCAGCGGAAGGGAGAGAATGACCGTAGAAAATATTTCATGATCAATCTTCATGAAAGAATGTAGCTGACCTCGGCGGGGGTTGAACCCGCGACCTCCTGGTCTCCAGTCGGACGGCGCATCCAACCGAGCCACCGAGACCGGCTTCAAGCACATGGGGACTGTGCAAGTCCAGATCACCATTTTCCAAGGCATTTTATTTTTAATCCAGATGCAACTTGTTGATGCAAAATAGGACTTAGAGGTAAGAGCAATAGTTCTTCCTGAATTTTGCACAGGTGAGTCAAAAAGATGAACTTACCTATACGGAGATATAAATGGCAGAAGCAGAAGACAAATTACTGCAATCTCAACATAAAGGAACACAGCTATAAAAGTCCACTGTAACGTCATTGTTATTCTGAAATAAAGATAATATACCTCATTACGTAACCAGGGCATACTTTTTGTTATTTTTTTTTCCACTAAAAGGTGTAAACAAAATAAAAACTTGGAAATCAGTTCTGTTTTACACTGGTTAAACACAGTTTGTTAGTTTTTCATTTTTTTGTTGTTTTTTTTTATTTTTGCATAAAAATGCAGTCCTAATTCATATGGCACAAAAATTACTGAAAACTGACCATTTCTGACATGTTCTAATCATTTGGATCATGAAAAATACGCCATACAACACTGAACAATTTACAGGAAAGTCAGTATATTACAGATATTCCATTGCTCCTATTTATTTGGATCTATGCAAGAAATTACAGTATTGTTCACAGTCATCACACTTTTTAACCCTAGTCCTGCTGAACCTGAATATACCCTGACTTTGCAAATAAGTATATGAATTTGTAATAACAGCCTCAATCAAGTAATTTGATTGGCTGAAAATTAGATGTGGGTGTGGCATCTTAATCAGCATGACAAGGGTTAATAGCTACAATGTAACAATCCAATGAGTGCTGATCTATATGCAGATTTGTCTGTTTGTGCTAACAGTGAACAAACTTAATGTAGCTATCAATCAATCACATTGATCATCATGCTTTGATGTATCCAAGTTAATGGTGAACACCTCCATTACTTTTTTTTTTTTTTTTTTTTTTTTTTTTGAGTTGGAGTTTTACGGCCCACTCAACACTATTAAGGTCATGTCAAGCTTATCTAACCACACTTCTTATACTAACCAGACTTTGTCCTTTAAGTGGTTAACCAATACTTGTGCACAATCCTCTGCCAGAAACTAACAACAGTTACTGCCCTACTTGAATCGGCAGAAGTGGGGAATGACCACAGAAAATATTTAATGACCAATTTCCAGGAACAAATGTTGCCAGGCCCAACAGGGATTGAAACAATGACCTCCTGATCACAAGTCGGATGCACATCTGATTGAGCCACCTTGATCAGCCAGCTTTAACATCTTCTGCCACAGAATATGACAAAACTAAAACACACACAGGGTTCTCACTAGGATTTTAAAAGTAGGAGTCCGGGACTCCCTTTTTGTAAAAAGTAGGAGTCCCAGCCAAAAAGTAGGAGTCCCACTCCCCCAAAATAGGAGTCCCATTTTTTTTTTTTATGACTCTCCTTTGATATTGAGCATGTCTCCGGTAACTTCATTCTCCTTTGATAGTGAGCAAACAAAAAAAAGTTTCTAAGTCCCAGCGAATCTATCCTGTAAGCCCTGTGAAGAGTCTGATAGGACTGCTCAGATGCACCCGGACGACGCTATACAATTTGGGACTGTTCTAGTATAAGTTACATTTTCCATTGCTCCCGCATGATGAAAGCGCGTGCTCGTTACGGTAGGGCGTGCTCGTAAGGGTAACGTCATTTGACAGCGTGGCGGGAAACCGTTTAGGGAGAAAAACAAACTATTTTTCCATGTTGCATTGTAGAGCCTGACGTCATATCTCCCTCATGGCTTTGCAGATCAGGGAGACATGACAATCCTAATCTATTTTACTTGCATGGTAAAGATCGTCGCACTTAAATTCAATACTCCGCCGTTTGTCGCTGTCTGTTAAGTGATCTCGAGTGTTCTGAATACTAAATGAGAAATATTTTAATCAAAACCAACGAAAGCTCCATTATATGCTATCGTAAACTTATATATGCAATCTATCCGCACATTCTGATCATGGACACCTCTTTTAAGCTTCCCGCAAAACGTCATTTCAATGTTTACATATGCATCGTGCTGCGATCAATACACGCTACGAAAAAATGTTCGGGACTTCTTCACTAGCTGAAATTTCGATCTACTGCTTTGATTTGCCGTAAATGTTTTGATAATTTAGTTCTGTTTTTAAATATGTGTCTGATTCATATCCAAGAAAATGCTCTACAATGCAACATGGAAAAATAGTTCGTTTTTCTCCCTAAATGGTTTACCGCCACGCTGTCAAATGACGTTACCCTTACGAGCACGCGCTACCGTAACGAGCACGTGCTTTCATCATGCGGGAGCAATGGAAAATGTAACTTATACTAGAACAGTCCCAAATTGTATAGCGTCGTCCGGGGTGCATCTGAGCAGTCCTATCAGACTCTTCACAGGGCTTACGGGATAGATTCGCTGGGACTTAGAAACTTTTTTTTGTTTGTTTGTTTTTTTTTAGTGACAAGCAGGAATAACTGTTTAGATGCGCAGACTGTTATCTCGCGAAGGGATAAGGTACACTTGTCGGCTTTTAACAAAAAACAGTAAGCGGGCTTTTTGATTTTAGGGACGAAAATTCAGCGTCCGAAAAATTTTGAAATGGAAATAAAAAATCTATTAATAAAAAAAAACAAAAAACGCCGGCCTCAAGCATGACACCTGCGTGTGCATTTTCGATGAATCAGTCGTCGGTGCAAGCAATACACAGTGAGGGAAAGGGTCGCATACCGGTGTCAGTTGCATGCTTAAATTACTCGATCGCTGAAGTGTGAACTGCCAACACCTGTTTAACTACCGCTTACTTAGCAAATAACGGTACTTGTCGCAGGTGTGAAAAGCACGCGGCGGATTACTACTGTTCTTTTAAGATGCTACCGACGGTACGAATAACACGTGGCGGACTTTAGACTTCAGTCAAATAATCCGATCATGATTAGTAGTAGTCCCACGGGGAAAAAAACATGCGTCCGGCGGACTCGGCTTTGGGAATTTTTAGGAGTCCGGACCATGATTTATGCGTCCCGGGACGCAGGATTCTGCATCCCCGAGAACCCTGACACACACACACACACAAAAATGTCATAAAGCGCTTTGATAGACGGACAATGTGACAACATAATATGATTTGTCTTTTGACAGGCATATAAAAATAATACTGCTCACATATCGAGGGTTGAGCGCAAGACTATGGTAACTCAAACATATTTTTGAAACCCTTGTTTAGGGGCAACTTGGACCCCTTTGTAAACAATGCAAATTTAGGTGCCATTGCTCATACGAGCAATGGCACCTAAATTTTCATTGTTTACAGAAAGAAATGTTGTAATCTTCATAACGCTTTCATGGTGAGGAGATTAGGTTTGGGGAAAAACAACCATCTGACTTACGCCAGTCTTGCGCTCAACCCTCGATATATACAGGAGTAAAGTTCTTTTCTGTTCTGTATCATGCTATTTGCAATCACAAATTAAGCAACTCATGTGTTTACATGGGAAATGATATATCTGATTATCTTGCATCCTCTCTCTGTGAGGTCACACTTCAGGCTCAGATCATCAATAGGTCATTTATTTTTTGTTTGTTTGTTTTGTTTTTTGTTGGTTTAACATTTACTAGATTCAGTGGGACAGGTTATTTATTTCGTAACAACTATCTTTTAACTGAAACAATCATGTCCATGAAACAAATCTCTTCTATGCTGTTTAAACCTTGCCATGCTGAATAAATTAAGATGCCACGCCTACCTCTAATTTCCAGCCAATCAGATTACTTGATCCAGATTGTTGCTATAAATTCACATATTTAAAGACAAACAGTGCAGATCCAGATCAGTTGGCTTCTTCAGAAGCCAACTGAACTGGATCTATACTGTTTGCAAAGGTAGGGTATATCCAGGTTCAGCATGACAAGGGTTAAAATATCAAGCAGTTCTGCAATGTATTCAGCAAGATGCCAATACATAAATACATATTGTAATTAATTTCTCATTGTTACATGTTTGTGTAATGAAACCATCTAAATACATGTACAGTTCATTAATTCAGCAGGTATTTAAGGAATGAGAAAAAATCCTAGTGTACAACTTCATCAAAGCACTTGAACATATTTGACCTCAGCAGGAACTTGAGTATAAATATACACTGTACTCAGCATGGTACATTTCCTATAGTGGTGCTCTGACAACCAATAACTGTGAAAATTGCCAAAGGAAGGCTCTGTATGCTTTTCAAGATCCAGCATGGACAAGTTGATGTAAATCCTGATTTAGTTCAACCTAGTCACAGCCGCACAAGAGGATCACAGCGACTATGCCTCCTTGAGGCCAGCAAGGATGTTTTTCATAAATCCAATGTATTCCTTTTAGACTTGAAAACTCAGCAACTGAAATTAGCTGCCTACGTCAGTTACCCACAGCCAGACTCATCAGGGATTCAGGGAAGCCCTTACCCGCCTGCCTCCAACACGCCAACTCTTCTAGATCAACTATAGCTGTACATAGTTTTAACCAAGGAAGTGGGCCTTTTATCGGGCATGGCAGTTTTAACATAAGGCAACCGACAACTTTGGGTGCTGGGAAGCATTTGGTCGCCAGATTTGTCTCATAACTAGCTACATATCTCAGCCATGTTAGGTTCAAGTCCAGCTGGGGATGTAATAACGTAGTATATGTGAATGTTAAGTAGTTCCTCCTGGTTGAGGTGGTTTCAAAGAGGGTATTTCCAAGTCCCTATTCAACTATCCAGGCTTTCCTCCACCATCGAACTGTTCTCTGAGGTTATAGTAACTGAGACAGAGTACATAGTAGAAAACCGGTATTAAAAGGACAAATATAGGTGAACGCATGTGGATTCACGCATATTAGGAGACTGTCAAACAAAACCTGGTGCAGAATTAAACTAAGGAATAATAACTACATGTACACTTACAGAGCAAAAGTATACCTGACCCTCATTGTCACCACATGTAAGTCCAGGTCAAAGCATCTGATAGTGTTACCTAACCACAACTACTATAACAAGAATGATCAAAACTGTCCTCTGCTCAAGGTAAATTTGTTTGTTATACATGAAATAAGCAATTTCATTCTTAAAATGTACTTAGCTATGTTTAATGCTACTTTGTGTGTATAGTAAGTCAGTAAAGTTTCTACACTACGGTGTCCTCAATAAATTCGTTAAAAGAAAATGGGAAGTTTTGTTCTTATTTTACCTTCATAATGAATTGACCTTAGGGTTTTCCTAAATAACTTTTATTTGACAACTGGTTCCTGTTTTACATACGCCATCAACAAGATGGCAAGAAACAGGAGAGCAGAGATGAAAGAAACCACTTTTAATAGACCTAATGAAGTCAAATAAAGATGGCCTGTACCACGGGCAGTTTTGCAGTTTTCAATGTTTCAAGATCTGACAATACTTAAATTTAAAGCACTGATGAGGGTCTTTGACTAGCACATGCAGTGCATTACTATGAAATCTACCTTGAATTATTCTCACATGTTACAGCCTTCAAAAAGAAAACAACAACAAAACAAGAGGGCCATGATGGCCCTGTAACGCTCACTGAGCAACATAGCACTTTGAGAGCCTGATCTAGAACTGATCAAGGCAAACATTCTGATCAAAGTTCAAAACGATTATATTAACAAGTAAGACAATGTAGCATGTCTAATGGACTGTGAAATAAAGACCAAGGTCAAATATGGATGACTGCACTCAAGAGGCCATGCTAAGATGTATGCATGTACTAAGTATCACTGGCTGTAGGAGCAATAGTTACTGAGAAACGGACCTAAACACAAACACTTCACGTACCAAATATCACTCTGTAGGACCAATAATTACTGAGAAACTGACCTAAATGACCTAAATGGAAAAAACTTAGAGAGTCACTGGACAGAAAACTATACATCACCTTGAAATCATCAAGACAAACATTTTGAGCAAGATTCATGATGATCACTTCAAAAATGTGACTTCTAGAGCATCAACAAGGTTTTCCTTTGATTTGGCCAGGTGAACTAGTTTTTGATATCAAGTGACCCAATTTTAAACTAGACCTAGAAATCATCAAGACAAACATTTTGACCAATATTTATGATGATTATTTCTAAAATGTGACCTCTGGAGTGTTAACAGTTTTCTGCTAATTTGGCCAGGTCACCTAGTTTCAAACAACCTAGAAATCATCAAGACAAACATGTTGAGCCAGATTCATGATGATTGCTTAAAAAATGTGACCACTAGAGTGTTAACAAGGTTTTCTGCTGATCTGGCCAGGTGACCTAGTTTTTGACCCCAAGTGACCGAGTTTCCAACCTGACCTAAAAATCATCAAGACAAACATTTCGCGCAAGATTCATGATGATTGCTTGAAAAATGTGACCACTAGAGTGTTTACAAAGTTTTCTGCTGATTTGGCCCGGTGACCTAGTTTTTGACCCCAGGTAACCCAGTTTCAAATCTGACCTAGAACTCATCAAGTCAAACATTTTGAGCAAGATTCATGAGGACTGCTTGAAAAATGTGATCGCTAGAGTGATAACAAGATTTTACGCTGATTTGGCCAGGTGACCTAGTTTTTGACCCCAGGTGTTCCAGTTTCGAAGTTGACCTAGAAATCATCAAGACAAACATTTTGAACCAGATTCATGATGACTGCTTCAAACATGTGACCGCTAGAGTATTAACAAGGTTTTCTGCTGATTTGGCCCGGTGACCTAGTTTTTGACCCCACGTGACCCAGTTTCAAACATATCCTAGAACTCATCAAGTCAAACATTTTGAGCAAGATTCATGATTACTGCTTCAAAAATGTGACCGCTATAGTGTTAACAAGGATTTCTGCTGGTTTGGCCTGTGACCTAGTTTTTGATACCACGTGACCCAGTTTCAAACTTGACCTAGAAATCTTCAAGATAAACATTTCGAGCAAGATTCATGATGATTGCTTGAAAAATGTGACCGCTAGAGTGTTAACAAGGTTTTCTGCTGATTTGGCCCGGTGACCTAGATTTTTACTCCAAGTGACCCAGTTTCGAACCTGACCTAGAAATCATCAAGACAAATATTTCGAGCAAGATTCATGATGATTGCTTGAAAAATGTGACCGCTAGAGTGTTAACAAGGTTTTCTGCTGATTTGGCCCGGTGACCTAGTTTTTGACTCCAAGTGACCCAGTTTTGAACTTGACCTAGAAATCATCAAGACAAACATTTTGAGCAAGATTCATGATGATTGCTTCAAAAATGTCACCGCTAGAGTGTTAACAAGGTTTCTTGCTGATTTGGCCCGATGATCTAGTTTTTGACCACAAGTGACCCAGTTTCGAACCTGACCTAGAAATCATCGAGACAAACATATTGAGCAAGAGTCATGATGATTGCTTCAAAAATGTGACCGCTAGAGTGTTAACAAGGTTTTCCGCTGATCTGGCCAGGTGACCTAGTTTTTGACCCCAAGTGACCCAGTTTCGAACTTGACCTAGATTTAATAGAGGCAAACATTTTGAGCAAGTTTCATCAATACTGGGTCAAAACTATGACCTCTAGAGGGTTAACAAGTTTTTCCTTTGACTTGACCTGGTGACCTAGTTTTTGACCCCAAGTAACCCAGTATCAAACTTGACCTAGATTCATAGAGGCAAACATTCTGACCAAGTTTCATTAAGATTGGGTCAAAACTGTAACCTCTGGAGTGTGAACAAACTACTTGTTGGCGACAAACGACGGACATAGGGTGATGACAATAGCTCACCCTGACCTTTTACTCAGGTGAGCTAAAAACAGCAAACAGATCAAGATCAGATGCTGTTGAATGCGATGTCTGATCAGGATCTACACTGGTTGGGAAGCACTTCATCAAATCCGGGTTGAAAAAAAATAATAAAAAAAATGCAAAAAACAGATGCATTCAAGGAGTGCATTCTTTAATCACTTCCAATAGGGTTCAAGTGATCTTTGCTCTTTTGGACACGCCAAATGCACCTCGTAATTTGCAGTTGCAGTGTATTCACACATTTCACACAAACAGATTAATTATCAGAGTCTATTCAGTTTACCATCACTGTTTTGTGTTAATCCCATATTTACCGCAAAAAGGACAGTGAAGTGTTGCTTTTATGACTATGTTTGGATAATGACATAATTAGAGCTGTATTTAACTACCGTACAATCATATTTAAAAGGTGTGTGGACGTTATCAGTTTGGCAGGACTTGACCGCTCATGATTTTTTTAGACATCATTGACAGTGAAAAATGGATGGTTGGGGAAAAAAGGGATCCAAGGCATGACTGTGTTATAACCAAATTCAGGCTAAAATGAACCATGTTATAACGAGGTTCAGGTGTATTCTGGTTTGACAAAAACTGTGCTTCTGATGGCCTTTGAAAGTGACCTGGGGCTGAAATCCATCTCCATGTCAGCCATTTTTGTTGACAAGTTTTTGTATGCCAAGTGCAAGATTATGAGGTGCATTAAGAGAAAATTTCAAATATTAAGGAGATTAAGAAAAATTAGTATTGAAAAATTAATAAATAAATAAAAGTAACGGAAAAAGTAGCATTTTGTAAAAATGGAAATTTGCCTTATTCTATAAATATTTTATACAGGCATATCCTCCATTAGCAACATTCATACATCTTGAAATCCTGCTCTCTCTATAACAGGAATGTATCCACATTTTGAAAAAAAAAAAATCATTTATATGTAAAGCCAAACAAGAGGCCCATGGGCCACATGGCTCACCTGAGGTAATTGCTGTAAGTTAATCAGGTCATTTACTCATCATTCCCTATTAGCCCGTCAAGTTTCAATGCAATGGCTTTAACAGTTTTTGAGATATTTTGCTTACAAGGTTAAAATGCTGAAATTTTCAAAGGACCATAAGTAAAACCAGTTTTAAGCCCAAGGGGCTGGATTGGCAGGATTTATGTAGGGGACCACTAAACAGTGCTACATACTAAATACATAAACTGTGGGCCTGATGGTATCAGAAAAGAAGATCTTTTAAGTTTTTCCCATTATAAGTCTGTGGGAGTAAATGACCCCCGGGGCATGGCCAATTTGGACCTCAGGGGCATGGTTGGCAGGATTTATGTAAACATTGCTACATACTAAACATATGAGCTGTGGGCCCCAAGGTTTCAGAGAAGAAGATTTTTTTTAAGGTTTTCCCACTATAAGTCTATGGGAGCTAATGACTCCTATGACATGGCCAATTTAGACCCCAGGGGCTTCATTGGCATGATTTATGTAAGAGACCACTAAACATTGCCACATATTAAATATTTAATCTGTGGGCCTCATAGTTTCAGATAAAAAGATTCTTTTAATTTTTTTTTTTTATTGTAAGTCCAAGGGAGCTAATGACCCCCTGAGAAATGACCAATTTGGACCCCAGGGGCATGGTTGGAAGAATAAATGTACATGTAGAAGACCAGCAAACATTGCTATATACTAAATCTGTTAGCTCTGGGCCTCATGGTTTCAGAGAAGAAGATTTTTAAAGGTTCTTTAGCTACACTGTTCTATATAAATATATGACCCCTGGGGTGTGGCCAGTTTGGACCCCAGGGGCTTGATTGGCAGGATTTAAGTTGGGACCACTACACATTGCTACACTAAATATATAAGCTCTGGGCCTCATGGCTTCAGAGAAGAAGACTTTTTAAGGTTTTTAATTTTTTCCGTGCTGCAGTGGTCTGCCCTTTGTTTAGCAGAACATACATTCTTATTTCAGTGTCACACAGAATAATCATGATCTATACTTCTTTCAAATGTGTTTTAAAACATCCTTATCGCTTATTAAAATTCGATCGCATCTTTTTGGAAAGTCCGTACTTGTATGTCGGACCACAGAGAAAGCATCAACATTGGTACAACTTCGCTTTCGTTTCAAAGCCCAGAAAAAGAAAAAAAGAAAATAAAATACATGAGAGAAAAGGCCCAAACATGTTTCCCTAAAAACTATGATGAAATTACTTTGCATCTTAATTTATTCATGTACATAAATAAAATATTTGTTCGGATTAAAGCTGATCAACACGAGCAAATGAGCGTCCTTCACAAAATTGCGGGAAAATGGCGCCGAATCTTGCAACAACAAACAAATAAAAGGCAGTTCTCGATGAAATACCAACAGCAATACATTTGTTCGCGGAGGAAAGCAAGCAAACCCATCGCAAATCACTTAAATTTAGACTTACTTTGCGTCTTTTCCGTGCTGGTAAAGAGCACAACCGGAACAAGGCTACGCATTTTGAAAGGGTTTTCTGATTTTTTTTACGAATAATATGTTTGCTTTTCATTTGAAAAATTGTTTTTGTTGTCATAGTATCGTAGGAAAGACAAACATAAGCTTCTAAATTCGAATAGATTTCAATTTGCGTTCTGTGCATGATAGTTATTTATTCAAAGAATTTCACTCGGTAACTCCAGGAAGTGTTGAGGTGCTTTAAGACGACACACGTTCTTAGTAAAATAATAATTTAAGATATTAAGACCTGAATATTAAAAAAAAAATAAAGACTTCATATAATTTCATTATTTTCTTCCAAAGATCATTTGTGTCAACGCTTTTTTGATGCTTATATTTCTCGTTCTGAATATATCTATTTCTAGAGAAGGAAAATCCGCTCGTCTAAATTCAGTTTATTAGTGCTTATTGTCTTTGTTAATAACAAGAATTCCGTGGAAGGCGTCATCGCACCTGCTGGGGCAAAAGTCAAAGGAGCCACAATCAGAACGTGGTTATTAAATAAGTTTATTTCATTCTTAGCAGTGCTTACTTGGAAAGCTGGGTTGAAAAAATGTAGACAAAGTGCCTAGTGGGGCACATATATTCCAGGCCAGTCCCATTCCCTCTAATGGCTATATCTTCAGCACTGACTTTTCATATCATACAGCCCAATGATAATGGAACGTTGACGTAAAATGTGTAAAAGTCACTGAAGCATGAAATATAGGTCAAGGTCACGGGTCAAGGTACCTGCTAATTCAGTACATCAAGGAGAAGCACAATGCAAGGTATGGTGGTTGTAGGCCTTATAGTTGAGGAGTTATTAAACATCAACGTAAAATGTCAAATATAGGTCAAGGTCACCGGGTCAAGGTACCTGCCAAGCCAGTGCAATGAGGTGAAGCACTATGCAAGGTTTAGTGGTTGTAGGTCTTATATTTGAGGAGATACCGAACATCAACATAAAATGTGTCAAAGTCACTGGAGTACACAATATAGGTCAAGGTCACCAGGTCAAGGTACCTGCCGAGTCAGTGCATCGAGAAGAAGTGCTATATAAGGTTTGGTGGTTGAAGGCCTTACAGTTGAGGACATATGGAAGGGCAACGTAAAAGGTGTAAAAGTCAATGGAGCACGAAATATAGGTCAAGGTCACCCAGTGAAGGTACCTGCAGAGTCCGTACATTGAGGAGAAGCACTATGCAAGGTTTGATGGTCGTAGGCCTTACAGTTGAGGAGATATTGACCGTTGATGTAAAATGTGTAAAAGGCACTGGAGCGCAAAATATAGGTCAAGGTCACCGGGTCAAGATACCTGCCGAGTCAGTACATCTAGGAGAAGCACTATGCAAGGTTTGCTGGCTAGAGGTCTTACACTTGTGGAGATCTGGAACATTGACGTAAATTATGTCAAAGTCACTGCAGCCAAAATATAAGTCAAGGTCACCAGGTCAAGGTATCTGCCAAGTCAGTACATTGAGAAGAAGCACTTTGCAAGGTTTGATGATTGTAGGCCTTATAGTCTGGGATATATCAAACGTCGACGCAAAATATGTCAAAGTCACTGGAGCGCAAAATATAGGTCAAGGTCACCAGGTCAAGGTACCTGCCAAGTCAGTACATCTAGGAGAAGCACTATGCAAGGTTTGGTAGTTGTACGCCTTATAGTTGAGAAGATCTGGAACTTCAACGTAAATTGTGTCAAAGTCAATGGAGCGCAAAATATAGGTCAAGGTCACTGGGTCAACATACCTGCCAAGTCAGGAGGTCAGGGAGATGTGTCATGCAAGGTATGATGGTTGTTGTAGAATTGTAGTTGATCAGAATACTAACTTCGACGTAAATGTTGAACTTTGACATAACAGAACTGTTAACAGACAGACAGACGAATGAACGGACAGACGAATGGAAAAGCGGGCACCTATGTCGCAAAGTCGGGAGGTCAGGGAGATGTTTCATACAAGGTTTGATGGTTGTTTAGTCTTGTAGTTGATTAAAATACTAACTTTGACATAAATGTTGAACTTCGACATAAATGTTGACAGACGGATGGACGAATGGACAGACATGCGGAAAAGCGGACGCCTATGTCGCAAAGTCAGGAGGTCAGGGAGATGTTTCATGCAAGGTTTGATGGTTGTTTAGTCTTGTAGTTGATTAGAATACTAATTTTGACATAAATGTCGAACGTCGACATAAATGTTGACAGACGGACGGACGGACTGACGGACGGAAAATCGGACACCTATATCGCACCCTGCTACAAGCAGGTGCGATAAAAATAATCTGTTGAACGCATCTTATTGCTAAATTGATACGCTGGAAATATTATTTATTTTATTTCTCATGCATTCTTTGTATATTAGTTTAGATTCTGGAACTGATAAGGCTGCCAAGACATTTTAGAATATATAGTGCAACCTGGACAATTTCCCCAGACCGAAAATTTTCAGGTTCAGTAGTCAACATTTGAATATTTTCGGGTGTCGCAGGAGAAAGTTTAATTGTGCAAACATCAATTAATCATCTCAACACGCTTGACAAATAGCAGTGATCACACAGCCATCAAAAGGTTGCCGCGACACGTGACATGGCGGGGGGGGGGGGGGGGGGGGGGGGGGGGGGGCAAACATCATACAACTTGTTAAAAGTGGACAGGCTTTTTGACAGTTTTGGACATCTCCGGTATCGATTTCGGACGGACAAAAGAAATTTCGGATGTCTGCAGTATGTCTTTGAAGTTCGATTTGGCCGTCCGGTGGCAATCTCAGGGCGTAATATACGTCGTATGTCCACTTAACGGAAGCCCTGCAAGGCTGCACATGAAATTTGAAGAAATTTGGCCCAGGGGTTTCTGAGGAGAAGCCGTTCAAAGGTGTGCATAGACAAACAGATTGACGATGGACTGGGAGTGATCACAATAGCTCATCCTGAGCCCTAGGCTCAGGTGAGCTAAAAATTAATGTATCCACATTGTTGTGCCTATACAGGGACGCATCCACATCTAAAATATATGTAAAATAAGTAGAATTATATATTTCACATTTCAATTCAGCAACAAAAAAACAAACACTGCAAAACATGCAAAGAAGAAGATGAAAAACAACAGGAAACAGGTGAAGTTTAACATAGTGTATGTCTCAGTTTTAATTGCATGTTTTTTTGCTAAAATGAAAAGTAATGGAATTATGAAAATATCAGAATGTAATCCACATTATTAGGAAAACAGAATTTTAGCTAATTTAAAAATATTGTGTCAGACGGAATAAAGTGCATGCTAGAATTATGACTTCAACATCTTGTTATATTTTCATAATCAAAAAGTTAATTCTTTGCAAAATACATGCACACATAATAAGCCTTGAAAATAGTTTCTTTTTTCTTTTCCCCATATGGAGCCTCAATGAAATATAAATAAGAGTACACAGGATAGAGTGATCTGATTGGTCTACACAATTCTGCAGCTTCTTTCTTTCTTACTCCATATACTGCCTCAAACCCTAACAGCCATTTAAGCTTCCAATGTTTACATGTACAGAGAAACAATAACAATGTAAGATAAAAATGATGTGA
Organism: Anodontia alba; assembly: GCA_964016985.1. Classification (NCBI taxonomy): domain Eukaryota; kingdom Metazoa; phylum Mollusca; class Bivalvia; order Lucinida; family Lucinidae; genus Anodontia; species Anodontia alba. The sequence continues at coordinate 74,622,201 of OZ024828.1, forward strand.
TCCCTATGGCATTCTAACTTTAATTTCATGAGGTCTAAGGTGCAGAATGACTCTGCCTGAAATATGAAGAAAAGTGGTTTGTTTGTTTGATTTGGGCTTAACGTCGCTTTCAACCTTTTTCAGTCATATCGCGACGGTGTCTGGATGTGGCAGGGAGCTCAATGCTCACTTTTAGAGTGCTGCCTCACTGAAATATCACGCCCCAGACACTTTGACATGATATTCCACCCAGTCACATTATACTGACACTGAGCTGACCAGTTCTAGCTCTACTTTCTTAATGCTGAGCGCCAAGCGAAAGAGCAGCTAGTACCATTTTTAAAGTCTTTGGTATGACCCGGCCGGGGATCGAACCAGCAACCTCCCGGTCACAAAGCGGACGCTCTACCATTGAGCCACTGTGCCGGTGAAGAAAAGTGGTTCTAGTTAATTGTGACAAAATATGGCAAAATAATGCATGAATCCATATATGGTTGCTTATATTCATTCTTACCCACAAAATCTCCCAAGAAGATTTCTACTACAATAAACTAAGGAGGGAAAAGCGTGGCCGATGCAGGACAAACTCGCCTGCTTGCAAAAGTGCTCTTCCAAGGTCAGGTATGAAAGCCACGGCGGAGCGGCAGAGCCGAAAAAGCCGAGCCTGATATATTGTTTTCTTGTATTTGTTCAAATGAGTTCAAGATACTTATTTCTTTTAATCTTAAATTACCATATATGTAAAGTGCTGTATTCATAATTAAAATTTGTAGAATTACTTGCTTATGTATGACTTTATATCCAATTTTCCATTCAAAAGGGGTATGAAAGCCACAGCCGCAATAGGGATATGTTTTGGCCAGTTTGTGTAAAAATGGAGATATTTATTTTACAATCTGAATATTTGATATAGAGTTTGATAAAAGATATTTAAAATTACTTTGAATCATTATAACATGCTGACACTTTTTATGTTTCCCATTATTCTTCTTTTTTCATCCAAATAACGAGGACCAGAAGAATCGAACAAGAGTTGTCAGAAGACAATGCAGCTCGCCGGAAAGGGATGATCGGATAAGAAAACAATCTTTAAATATTAAAGATTGAATTCAGAACTTAAACATAGCAGTAAATGACAGAGTATAACCTGACTTTGATGTCGGAAGAATGTCAAACTGAGGGATGGGGTATATGCCACTGAAACATCTTCCCTTAGGCTGGTGTGGATGAAATATGAAAGCTATATCTTATATACTTCAGCAGCCATGTACACTTTTCAAAACTTAAACACAGGTATAAATGACAAAGTATGACCTGATCTTGACCTAGGCAGAAGGTCAAACTGAGGAAGGGGTGTGTACTATTGAAAGATCTTACCCTAAGGTAGGTGTGGGCCAAACATTAAAGCAGCATCTTGAATACTTTTGCAGTTACACATATTAAAACTTAAACACAAAACTCAAACATGGGTTTAAATGACAAAGTATAACCTGACCTTGACCTTGGCAGAAAGTCAAACTGAGGAAAAGGTCTGTGCTATTGAAAGATCTTACCCTAATGTTGGTGTGGGCCAAATATTAAAGTGGTATCTTGAATACTTCAGCAGTTACGAACACTTTTCAAAACTTAAACGCAGAACTCAAACATGGGTTCAAATGACAAAGTATGACCTGACCTTGACGTAGGCAGAAGGTCAAACTGAGAAAGAGGTGTGTGTTATTGAAAGGTCTAACCCTAAGGCTGGTGTGAGCCAAATATTAGAGCTCTATCTTGAAGGGTCACACGAATCACCGAAATACTACCGAAATACCCGTGAAAAATATAGGTATACCTGTGAAAGACACCTATTAAAGACACCAATGTTGGCTTTAATTAAGTACATGTAATATTATGTCAGCCTAATGGAAAAGGGATAAAATTTTAACCTCAAATAATTTGCAAATTGTCTCTGAAGTGTTTTTTTTTCTCTTGAAAAAGTTGATAGTCGGCTAAATCAGAGTACCCGTGAAAACCCGTGAAAAACGTGAATTACCTACACTTCAAACGAAAAGTACATACAGTACAGCTCAGGTAAAAGAAACAAGAAAAAAACTCTTTACCCCGAATATCGGCTTTTGCGGACTTCCCAAAAACACTCGGCATCAAACCAAGTAAACGTAATATTCAGCGGACAAATCCGCGCAAAGCATGTGTTATGTTAAGTTGTGCAAAGTTACTCGGAATTGTAATATTGTACACGGAGACAATATTTCTGGCGAAGTTATGTGAAATTCCTCGGAGTAATTTGACTAAATACCTGTCCGTTTTATTTATTTATCATTTTATTTATTTATTTAATAAATAAATTTATTTAGATATATCTTTAATAAATATATTTATTTAGATATATCTTTAATAAATATATTTATTTAGATATATCTTTAATAAATATATTTATTTATTATTTATTCTTCCACCATATAGTACAGTCTGCATGAAGGTTATATCATCCACGCTCATGCGGATGCGCAGTTTGATCTGAGTCTGCACTGGTCGCAAAGGTCTTATTATTCCAAAAGTGTTTTCCAAATTTCCGCATTCCGATCCACCAAAATTAGGTCAATTCCCTTGTTTTCTTAAAATATTAACCAATGCTGCCTTGTTCCCTGAATATATTTGGGTGCTCCTTAGGTCCAAAGAAAACCCTGGTAGCCCCATTCACTGTTCAAGCACGTAACATCGGCCTCAACAAAGCTCCATATGACAAAGTACCGGATTCTTTGGCTTAGTCTACTCCGGCCACATAAGCGACCCCGGCATGGTCATTTTTACTTAATATGACGTAGAAAACAAAACGAACACATGAAAATCACAAAAACCACAAAGAGAATCAAACATCTGCCCCCAATTGACGAATTACGTATAAATATTTGGTATTCCTGTAACTGCCTTTTTCCCATGCAACATCCGCATGCGCTCAATATAAATGACGTACTATCGTAAAAGACCGGAAAATTCTCACTCGCATGCAGCAACTGCACGTGTCAATATAAATTTACTTAAAGGGGCGCTTCTGCTATCAAAGAGGCACTGAATCAATAAGACAGCCCATGCGAAAAGGGTGTCTGTCACACAAAAACACACTTTACGCACACAAGGGGCAATAGAGGCTAATGACAATTCAAATGAGCGAGTTTTCTTAAGTCCTAGTAACAGCCAGGTCATAGGGAAATGTGGACCTTGGTTTAAAGTCCCATACGAAAGGCTTGATGAACCGGACAGCAAAACGTATTATAGTACAATGTACGTGCGACCAGCAAAGACCAGACCTGTTACCGATTACATACAAATGTATTCGATTACAATTACAATTACTTTGTAATTTCATGATAACAGCTTACAATTACATATTTCCTGAATGTAATTGATTACAATTACAATTACATTGCAATGTAATTGATTACAATTACAATTACTTTCTTGTTGTTCCATGTTTAAAAAAATTCTAGTTTAAATTAATAATCTGTTTTATTGTTCTTTCAAAGCTTCATGCATGGCATGCTATATCTTCTGACAAGATGTTATTCATATTCTTTATATCATATATTCATTTTTTTATGATATTCCATTTTCTATACATTTTCTATGATGTATGGTTATTTTTTACTCTTCCTCTTGGTACCATGAGCTGGTTCAAAGACTTATAGTGCCTGGCTTTTGTTGTACTCCCTGGGGTGCAATATAATTCTGTCAGGCTGTTCATCTTAAGCATTGATATATAAAAATGAAAACAACAATGGAATTAAATCAAGTTTTCATCTGTTATAAATACATTTGTAAGTTTAATTTGCATAAGCAGCATTATTAAGCTTCATGGAACAAAGGGAAGAACAATCCCTTCTCTATCTAAAAATGTAGTGTGGTGGTTGATCAGGGAGGGGTGGGTGGGGAGGGGACAAAAAAAAATCAATCTTGGCCCGGAGCTGTACAGTTTAAAATTTGCAGTGAACAAGTTTTGTTAGGACACTGCTTTACCTGTCAGTAGACCAGGTAAGAGGAGTAAATTGCTGATAATTGAAGGATAATTTTCCTTATCTTTCAATGAAAACATATGTTGTGGGTACTCATTTGAAACATCTCATCAAGATGGTTCAAATGAGTACCCACAACATATGTTTTCATTGAGAGACAAGAAAAATTATCCCTGAATTATCACTTATTTACTCCTCTTATTTGGTCCTCTGCCTGTATGAAAGAACCAGCTCAAAACCTGTCAATGTCCCCAGGCAATATGTCAAAACTTAACACAGGACAGAGGGGTATAATTGGGCCAGTTTTAGTAAATGCCATAAATAATTCAAGTATTTGGATACTTGATAAATAGGCCTAATCAAACAATGAAGAAAAAGTACATCAGGGTCTACATCTTTTCAAATTCAAATGTCATTGTTTAGATGCAAAAATATATGACAAGACCACACTCCAACTATAAATTATGACAGGTCAACTTTAGCCACTTAACAATTTCCAAATGTATATTATTTTTACAGTAGGTCATCTGACATGAGAGACATTGTTGACAGCATGCACACAATAAACATGAAATTATATAAGTCAGTAAGTTACTGTAAAAATACTAAAATTTTTATTTTCCATATTACATGTGTGGAGACAGTGGAGGCTCTGGTGGAACTGCACAAATTCAAAGCTGCACCTGAAATGCCTCTTTTGGCACATGCCTTTACCATTATCACATGGATTAGTCAATTCTGATCTGGATCGGCAATGTCTGCCTTGATCTGTCTGTCCGTAAGTATAATACACCATTAAACAACCATGTTATATCCAAACAAAAACGTAGAGATATATAGATAAAAGACTATAAATGTTTGCCAATTTAATTACTTTGATTATTTGCTAATCCATGTGTGAAACTTCAATTTCCTTTGATCTCGAAGATGTATTTTTTAAATTTTCTTTTATCTCAAAGATGTATTGATTGTTTTAAACAAACCAATACAGAGTCATTAAATGTATACAAATCAAAATAATTATCTCCAATATTCTTGTTTCTTGTCAAGTTGTCATACCAGAAATGAATTTTTTTTTTTCAATTCTATTCCTTCTGACTTATTTTATTTAAATATCCATATTGTAATCGTATTGTAATCCTCAAAGTAATCACGATTACAGGCTGTTTTGCAATGTATTCGATTACAATTGCTTGTAATCATAAAAATCAACGATTACAGATTACATTTCAATTACTCAAAACTTGTAATCGATTACGTGTAATCACGATTACTGATTACAATTACAACAGGTCTGGCAAAGACTCAGGTCAGTCTGTGCATCGACCCACTATATAAAGCAAGCTTCTTGGATAGCCTGGAGTCCGAAGAAGGTGCATACTGTACGATCAGCGAAGGGTCTGATCAGAATGTGATGTTACAATTGCACTGTTTATTCTGCTTTGGACAGCCCAGCTATCGAAGATAAATACGATTAGCGAATGCATGCTCTGATCAGAATACGCAGTTGCGCAGACTGACCCGTGTCTTCGCTCGTCGCACAAGACGTTTTGTTAAACCCATAGATTGTAGGAGGTATATACGATCAGCGAAGGCTCTGATCAGACTACAGATATGCAGGCTCAAGAATAGCTACTCAAGAGTGTGCAGGCTGATTCGTCTCTTCATACAAGTTATTGTAGGTTTTGCCATGTACAGACGCGTGCGTGATTTGTTTGTGCAAACCATAACGCTTAACATTCTAGGTAAAGTTTTCAACAGACAACATTTTGAAATATTTTTCTCATTCTTCCAAGAAAACAGGATTTGCATTTCATGCAAACTGTCTCCATTGCATGAAATGTCAAATCCTGTTTTCTTGGTAATAAAACAAATAACGATTTTGTTTTTCTTTTTTGTCGTCTGCTGAATTAGCCCAGATAGTGGTAATTCGATACCAACGAGCACCAAGTGTTGTGTCTTTGAGCAAGACACTTTATCCTCGTATCTATTGGTTTCTACCCAGGAAGACTCTGCTTAGAATGTCCTTGAGGGCATATAACAATACTATGGCCAAATATCATTTTGAAGATGCTTTCCCGTCGATGCAAGGTTTATACAGGCGTCTCTTTTACTCCTTAAATAAATTACGGTCTTGGTTTTGCATATCAAATGATGAAGACACAAAAAACAGAACACTTTACATGGAAACGAAAGATTTGAAGATTGCTCTATAAGTCAATAAAGATAATGTTATTTATGTATATACTGTAAGAGAATAACATAACAATGTTCATTTGTACCCTGGTAAATGCTGGGTAACATCCTTACAATGCAGGGCTTTTCTCTTTTAAGGGAGCTAAGTTCCAGAAACTTGTAACTGCCAGTCTTGAAGCAGTGGAAGGAGCGAATGACTGTAGCAAATAAATGTGTTTCATGACAAGTGGGGATCGAATCGCGTTCGATTCCCGCCGGTGCAATATCATTTTTCCAATTAAGTCAGTGCAAACAACATAGCTCGAAAGGAGACCTGTCATATTTCTATGAGGTTAAAACGAAAGAGCTTTCCAGAGAGAGAGAGAGAGAGTTTGCAAAACTTGTAAGATTCTGGCTGGTCCATTTTAGGTACATCCGGCTATGAGATTTGGTTATTGCTAGAAAAATGGCTAAACTGTTCCTGCAAACAGTGAATATCTGACCAGCCGCATTCTATCATCTCAATATGACTTTTTTTTTGTTGTGTTGAATGAAACACATTTTTTTTTTTGTTGAAAGAAACATAAGACACCAAGTCATGGTGATTTAAATGGACAGTCGTATTCCTGGTCCAATCATCAACTGTCCAGGCCTCGATCCGAGAAGTGTAGATCCATTCCAGCGTGCCTGTTTCTGTCTTCTTTGTCAAATGAAATGTATCCATACTTTAACCCTTGAAGCACTCAAACATGCATAAATGATAAACTTTCGGTGTGTCGTGTTTGAGACTTACTACTAGCCATATACTTTTTTATATATATCATACATAACTAAATCAATCGGAACAAATTATTCACTCAGTTGATAAATGTTTTATACAAAAAGTCCTATGTACTTTTTGTTTGAAGTGTAGGTAATTCACGTTTTCCACGGGTATTCCGGTCGTAATCCGGCTCTGATTTAGCCGACTATCAACAATGCTTTCAAATAAAAAAAAAACAACAAAACTTTAAAGATAAGTTGCAAATTATTTTAAGTTAAAGTTTTATCCCTTTTCCATTAGGTTAAATTAATTAAAGCCAATACTTGTGTCTTTAATAGGTTCTTTCACAGGTATACCTATATTTTTCACGGGTATTCCGGTATTTCGGTAGTATTCTGGTATTTCGGTGATTCGTGTGACCGTATCTTGAATACTTCAGCAGTTATGTACACTTTTCAAGTCTTAAACTTAAACATGGGTGTAAAAGACAAAATAAGAACTGACCTTGGCTTGACCTACATAAAGATTCTATTTTGGGGATGGGGTGTATGCTATTGAAAGGTCTTACCCTAAAGTAGGCCAAATATGAAAGCAGTACCTTAAACGGTTAAAAAACTATGCACACATTTGAAAATTTAAACATTGTGCATAACACAGATGCCAACGCCAATGCCTGGGTGACAACACAAGCACTCCAGGGACATAGTCCCAGTGAGCTAAAAATAGAAGTAAACATAAAGATAAACTAAACGAAAATAACCGAAACGGAAAGCAACAGCACTGAAAGACCCTAAACTTAACAATAACACATTCATCTAATATCAGTATGATGGCCAGCATTAATAGGAATACCTATCAAAGTTATAGCTGTAGAGTCATATCTGACTGTATTATTAGCCCAGCTGAGCCTTTAGGACCTTTCATCCGTTTCGGTCATTTTCATTTGGTTTATGTCTATTCTATTTTTAGATTCTGCCAACCCTCGTTCTTTGGATGATAAAGAAGAATAATGTGAAACATAAACAGTTTCTGCATGTTCTAATGATACAAAGTAGTTCTAAATATCTTTTTGCAACCTCTGTCAACTGTTCGGATTATAAAATATCGCCATTTTTTCACAAACTGGCTAAAACATATCCCTATCTCGTCCGTGGCTTTCATACCCCTGTTGAATGGAAAATTGGACATAAAGTCATAAATAAGCAATTCTACACATTTTAATTGTGAATACAGCATTCTACATATATGATAATATAAAAGAAATAAGTAAAGTATCTTGAACTCGTTTGAACAAATACAAGAAAACACTATATCAGGCTCAGATTTTTCAGCTTGGCTCGGCAGCTCAGCCGTGGCTTTCATACCCGACCCTCTTCCAACTGTGGTTACCATACTGACAGTGCAAGGCATCAACATTCTATCAGTTTCTAGCCTCTACCTGCACTGACCAATACTAACCCAATAGAAGTAAAGAAAAAATAGGTGGAGAGGAGAAACCTGGCTGCAGAAAGGTGCTCTTTCTCTTCAAAAAAAGCTGAGTTGGACACTGCTGACTGAAAACTTGGTTTGAAGCGGTACCTAGATTTACCGAAACGAAACCGAAATACCAAAACGGACTATTAAAAATATAGGGTAGATGCATATACAGTTGTAGTTAGTAAATGCTGGGGCGAAATGGATAACGAAGTATCATTCATACAGTATAAAATCTGCACTCAGGAGGAAATTAATGACAACTGATTAAAACTCATTAATGTGACGCCTCCGAAATACCGGGACGGACCATTAAAAATATAGGGAAAATGCTGTTTGTCAATAATTTTGCGGCGATATGAATAAAAAATATTTTCTCTAATAAATATATATTCTTAAATACCATTTAGAAGAGCCAAAATGCCTATGTATGTAGGACAGCTAGGATAGTTTTAATGAATAAATAAAGAAATAATAGTTTCTTTGCAAAAAAAAAAAGATTAAAATATTTTACATAATAGTTACACGCTATTAAAACTCTTATTGTCCTTGGGCTTCTTAACATAATTCTCTGTTTCATTCTATCAAAATTAGTCCCACTGTGTCTCTTTTATGCACATATGCGTTTCAATTACTAAAAATACCAAAACGAAACCAGAAACCAGTGCCACAAATGTAAATTGGACTCTTTCCCTATATTTTTAATAGTCCGTTTCGGTATTTCGGTTTCGGTAAGTCTAGGTACCCGGTTTGAAGGAGGACTCCTCGTCACAAGTGCCTGCATATCAGAACTGACACGTACAATTTAAACCATATACATTTTTATCCTGAACTATACAGACATAACAGTTATTGCTCATGATTCCGATGTGATCATCATAGCAACACACATTATATTAGATGAATCTGAAATGTTAAATAAGACAAATTCACTCACGAATCTCAAAAACTCTTCTATAATTTTGCGTCGACGAAAGTACCCGGAAGCTGACGATCACTTCCTGTGAAATATCGTCCTCAACGTCGGTTATTGAACCGCATGTGAACAAAATTAAATACTAACGAACAGAACTGCAAGGCAACAAGACGTTTCACCCCCAATACGTTTCCTCCTTGTCGTTTCGCCTCTATTTCTCACCCTTGATCATTTCACCTCCCCCGCCCCCCCCCACCCCCAACCATAGCCCTTGGTCGTTTCGTACACAGCCCTGTATATATAGCCGTATCTTAAGCGTGTGTATATGACCGAATATAATATCATAAAACTTGTTATAAACATTTGTATGGAGACAGAATAAAGTTTAAGTAAGAACACAAATATCATTTTTAAGACTACAGTTGTCAGCTACTGGCGAACCACAGGGTACTTAAATATATGTGAAAATATCCAGAAAATGCCACAATCACGAAGCACAGTCCCATGCAGTAAGCATTCTTTATAAATCTATAGCGGGCCGTCATCGGCCCGTCAGGGTAGCTGACGGGCCGATGACGGCCCGCCATAGAGTTATAAAGAATGCTAGCTGGGGTCTTCCGAAGGCATCAAAAGTAGGAGGGATGAGGAACAATTAATGACAGAAAAACAAACAAAAAAAAAAAAAAAAAAAAAAAAAAAAAAAACGGCACATATGAAACCACCGACACACAAGAAAACAAAAAATGCAACAAAAGAACCACCTTGGAACGACCTGAAGAAAAACTAATGCGCATGCGCGCCCAATGAAGGCTCATATCAGCTTGCGCCGCGCAAGCTTATTATAGTTTTCGCTCTCCGCTTGAAGACTATATTGGATCATTGGATACCTACAGAGTGCTCTGCGAAGACTGATCAGACTGCGTGGATGCGCAGGCTGTCTTGTTGGGTGCACATGCAATATTGCAGGAAATGCTGTGTCCTGGCTCAAATGTCTGATAGAAGTTGCAAAACAACGAAGCCCCAGACCGGTCGGCTTATCAAACCAAACTGCTCAGTTTAAACTGTATTTGCCATTGATCTAACTTTATGTTATCATTCTTTGAGGGAGACCATAATGTTGAGAGAACATAATGTTGAGAGAACTTGTTTGCTTCATAACTATTTTGGTAATAAAATATAATTACACCAAATTATGTATATATCAATGAACATAAACTCGACATCCGAACAATGCCGGAAAATGTCGACGTTAGAAGAATTACGTCGAAGACGCTAACGTTACAGACGGTAACTAAGTGATGTAACACTCGCTGGTTAACAACGCATTTTCACGAAGCTTTCGACGACGTGAAGAGATTTGCGACTTTTAGTTATTAAAACCATAGCAAAAATGGGCTGGTGGGAAAGATTTATCTGCTTTATTTCTTGCACGAAAAACACCGACGTTGATGAAAGGGTACGTAGGTGAAACTTGCTTTCTTATTTATTGCTTTCTTTCTCTGAAAGTTCTCCTTTTCTTTCTTTCTCTCTTTCTATTTCTCTGCTATTTCTGCTGTTGGTCACAATCGATAATTACCCACAGGCAGCCGTGCCGTCTGGATCAACACTGTGCAAACCTTTTTTTCCTGATCTGTGGAGTTGAAAGGATTAAAATCCATAGGGGATACGTCTCCCTAAACAGGGACCCTCCAGTAACGTCTCGATCCGAAGTATGTTGCTAGTGATGCCAGTGGAGCATGTTCGGACCCAGAATATTTCTCATCCCAAACGGGTATTTGGGATGTTAGATGACGGTGTTCACTGGAGCAGATGCCCGTTTCTTCACTTGTCACATTGATAAACCAGAGGACCAGTGGTTGAAATTATTTATTCTGTACACGCTTATGGTAACATTTAAAAAAAAAAAAAAAAAAAGAAAAATATGGGTATGGCAGCCGGTAAAAAAAACCAAACACACTTTTGGCTTCTATATCCTACAGTAACTTGGTACGGAATTTGGATATAATTAATTTGGCGAAACAGAAACTTTACACAGAATATGGTTTTGATATAGTGACATACTAAATATCAAAGGCATGTGCCTTCTAGTTTCACACAAGAAACAGTTTAGAGTTTTCCATTACACGAGTCTATGTAAAACAAGTGTGGCAGACAGGTGATCACTTAGACGGGGCCAGTTTTGACGCCACAGCTATAATGTGTACATTCTTGGTAAAGGTCCATAAAATAAAAGTATGTACCAAATGACAAAAGCCTAGGCATATGATTCTGTGTAAAACAAATGCGGCAGACAAGTGACCCCTTGGGCGTGGCTAATTTGGACACCATGGCTTTTATGTGTACATTCTTGGTAAAGATCCACACAATAAAACTAAGTACCAAATGACAAGGGCTTCTAGTTTCACAAAAGAAGATTTTAAAGCTTTTCCCCATAAGAGTTTATGTAACACAAGTGATCTCCTGGACGAAGCCATTTTTATCCCAGGGCCATAATTTAAACAATCTTGATGAAGGCCCTTTAGCTGAAGGTACATACCAAATATCAAAGGTCTGGGCCATCTAGTTTTCAGACAAGAAGATTTTAAAACTTTTTTTTCCTCAAATGAGACCATTTCAACCCAGGGTTACAATTTGAATACACTTGGAAGATGTCCACTAGATGAAGCTACATATCAAATATCAAACTCCTGGGCCTTCTAGTTTCAGGCAAGAAAATTTTAAAAGTTGTTTTTTTTTTCTATATGGGTCTATGTAAAATAAGCCCCCACCCACCCACACCCACGGGACGTAGCCATTTTAGATCCCAGAGCTATACCTTGAAAAATCTTGGTAGAGGTCTACAAGATAAAGCTATCAAAGCTAAAAATCTGTCTAGTTTCAGGCAAGAAGATTTTTAAAGTTTCGCCTATAGGAGTCTATTTAGTAAAAAATGACCTTTCCGCACAAAAGGTCTAGGTTAACTCAAGATCATCATTTTTCCCAAACTTTATTGGGCCCATGCCATCAGTGCTGTATACCAGGCCCAATGGCCATTGGCCTTTTGATTCCGAAAAAGAACATTTTTAAAGGGTTTTACCATATATGAGCGTGGCGGCCATCTTGGTCATGTGCTCCAGATGCGGCGAATAACCTGTCGTTACCGCTACCCATTGAGGCTCCATGTGAAGTTTGGCTTTGGTTGGTCCAGAGGTTTCTGAGGAGAAGACGTTTGAAAAAAAATCCCTATACGAGTCTATGTAAAACAAGTGACCCCTAGATCGGGGTCATTTTTAACCCAGGGCTAGAATTTGAATAGTCTTGGTAGAGGTCCACAAGATAAAGCTACATACCAAATATCAAAGGTCTGGGCCTTTTAGTGTCAGACAAGAGTACTTTTAAAGGTTTGCCTATAGGAGTCTATGTAAAAAAAAATGACATTTCCGTAAAAAAAGGGCAAGGTCAACCCAAGGTTAGCATTTCTTCAAACTTTATTGGACCCATGTCCCCAATGCTGCATACGAAGCCCCAGAGCCATTGGCCCTTTGGTTTCGGAGAATAAGATTTAAAAAGGTTTTATGCCCAATATGGCCATCTTGGTCATGTGACCCAGACGCGACCAGCAAACTTTCGTTCCTCCTACCCATTTAGGCTTCATATGAGCCTGACTATACTATAAGGTCACCTATGAGTCTAAACATCACGAAAACATACCTGTATAATGTTGACCCCCATAAACCCACTTTTTTTATAGTAAAACTGGGGTTTACAGGGGTGTACATTATTTTTCTTATTTCTGCTGAAAAACATAGGTTGTGGTACTCATTAGAACCGCCTCGTTCTAACGAGTACCCACAATCTATGTTTTGAGCAGAAATATGAAAAATATCATTTTTTTATCTGAAAATTTTCATTTTTTGGTGGTAAAATTTTCAGAATATTTGAATAGGCGTGTTTTCGTAACGAGGCTCAGGTGAGCTAATAAATGGATTGGTTGCAGTTGCATTACCGACGTATTTTGAACGACCTGCCTGAGTCACTCGTATCGAACACACTCTTTTCATGTACACAGGCAGGTTCACACGGCTGCAAGTTTTTACTATTTCGTTTTTACCTATACCCATCCTATTTGTTGTCCACTCTCTAAACTTGACTCCTTTGAAATAGGGCTTACATACAGCAGACTCAGGAAGGACATTCCACTGGACTATAGCCAGAGGAGAGAAGGAGTATTTATAATAATCCCGAGATGTATACACTTGTCTAAAATCATGGTCAAATCTAGAAGCCCTAGTGCTCATCTGGATATAATCAGGGAAGGGTATAGCTACTAAACCATACACAATCTTATAAACGAGACAAAGACGTGCTGCAAACTATGCCAACCCAAGTTGTCTAACATCTCAGTTACACCGGCATTCCGATCACAGTTTGAACATGTCCATCTGGCAGCTCTGCGCTGCACCATTTCAGTTTGGTTTACTTTGTCCTTTGTATGGGGATCCCATACAGCTGAAGCGTACTCCAGCTGTGGTCTCACAAGGGTGTTGTGTTTCCTTGATCCTTGGCATCTTTGTTTTGATATTGCGTTTCAGAAAGCCCAAAGTTTTATTGGCGTTACCAGTAATCCTGTCTGTGTGGGAGTTCCAGGTGAGACTGCTTGAAATGTCAACCACCAAGTATTTGGCACAGGTGACTGTCTCGATAACATGACCATGGAATCTGTAATTGAAGTGGACTGGCTTCTTCGATCCAGTCACCTGCACCACCTGGCACTTAGAAGGATTGAATTCATATCCCACCTAGCTTCCCACACAGCCAGTTTGTCAAGGTCCATTTGTAGGGCTTGGCCATCATTCGCGCCCTCTATGGTAAGGTAAAGAGCTAGTTATTAAATGTTAAAATTGTATAGCTAGCCCTAACCATTTTAGGGGTCAGCTAATATTTTAACCGGAATATACCCCATAATAATGACCAATATAGCCTTCCTAACTCTTAATGTACGCCCGGACATGCACACAGCCAGAGAGAGAGAGAGAGGAACCATACATGGAAATTCGTATGCTAGGTTCAGTCGTTCTTTAGTAACGTTCAGTATTTTAAGTTACGGACGGACGGACAGGCGGCCAAGATAAAAGTAATTTAATCCAACAACTGCAAAAATAAACATATGCATCTGACTGACGAAAGTTTATCATCTTCGTATCTCGATATTCCTAACATAGCCGATTCGTAGCGGAAATTATCGACGTTAGACGAATGACGTCGAAGACGCTAACGTTACAGATGGTAACCACGTGACGTAACGCTCTCTGGTTAACAACTCATTTTCACGAAGCGTTCGACGACGTGAAGATACTTGCGATTGTAGTTATTAAACCTAATGCAAAGATGGGTTGGTGGGAAAGATTTATCTGTTTTATCTCGTGCACGAAAAACACCAACGTTGATGAAAGGGTACGTACGTGAAACTTGAAACTATTGAAGGCGATATTTAATGATGTCTGCTGGTCATACAAAATTATATCGGAATAGAGCCTTCGCATTTTGAATTTGACTATTAGGTTAAAGTATTCAATATTCTTCAAGAGAATAGTGAAGGTCTTGAAGAATACTCTAATATGCACGCTCAGCCATGGTCACGGTAGCATTAGCTCGCTTCTTTCTTACTTTTCTTCTGTCTTTCTTTCTTGCTTTGTCGGATTTTTCTCGGATTTTTTTTTCAGAAAATTGGATTATAGGCATTTCGTTTACATTGCCGCGAGGAAACAGCCATATTTATTTATTTGTTAATTTATTTATGTAGTTAGTAAGTCACTAGAGTCACCAGAGTAGTTAGTAAGTTATTTGGTAAGTTAGATAGTAAATTAATTAATTAATTAATTAATTAATCTACTATCTAACTTACCAAATAACTTACTAACTACCTCATATTTTAATTAATTAATTAGTTAGTTAGTTGTAAGCTATTTATTTATTTATTTATTTAGTTAGTTAGTTAGTTAGTTAGTTAGTTAGTTAGTTAGTTAGTTAGTTAGTTAGTCTGTCAGTCAGTCAGTTAGTTAGTTAGTTAGTTAGGTAGTTATATATTAATTAGTTAGTTAGTTAGTTGAGGCAGATTTACAACACGTTCTGCTTATTCAATTTTTCTGAAATGTTCTCAATATTGTTGTGAAACACTAATAATTCAAATTCAGTAAAGGAGAATAAAAAATGATTTCTTGGGGAAAAAGTCAGTTTACTATAGAACTTTACATAGGTCAAAACATTTTTGGCCATAAATTTACTTTTACGGTGGTAAATAGTTGAGAACAAAACACAGAAAGACAAATGGTTTCTGATAAGACATGGTCAGTCAGAACAAAGAATTTTAATTAAAAATAAAAAGCAAAGCATAAAAAAAAAAGAAAACGTCTTTCCGAGTTATGTCGAAAGGACAGTAGGACCCGCGCAGTCTAATCAGAGTCTTCGGTGTCCGCATGAAGACAATTTGCCTCACTGGCTATCCAAAATGCGCCCAGTAAAGATTCTGATCAGACTGCGCGAATTCGCAGGCTGCTCTGAATCTTCGCTGGGCGCACATGTCCGAAGGTACGGTTTCTGACGTTGCGACTCAATTGATGTACATGTGGCTGTATGCAAATATATGGCAAGCTGTTTTACTATTTATTAAGCAAAATAGATGTCTTATATATTATATTAGATATCTTATATAGGATATAAGATATCTAATATAGGATATAAGATATCTGATATACAAATTCAGATATCTTATATATTGTATTAGATATCTTATATCCTATATATCTGATATAATATATGAGATATCTTATTTAATTCTGCATATCTAATTTACCATAAAAGATATCTTATTTGTTAAGAAAGATATCTTATATATTAATATAGATATCTAATATACTAAATAAGATATCTGATATACTAAATGAGATATCTTATTTGATTGAATAAATGAGATATCTTCTTTAGTAAATAAGATATCTTATATCCTATATAATATATCATATTAGATATCTTATATGTCAATTAAGATATATAGCATATAAGATATCTTAACTGGCATATAAGATATCTATTTTATATATCTGATAAAATATATTAGATATCTTATATATTATATAAGATATCTGATATATTAAATCAGATGTCTGATTTATAGAATAAATAGTAAAATGGTTTGCTGGCAAGCCGTTTTACTATTTAATATGCATTATATCAGATATCTTATATAGGATATAAGATATCTAATATAGGATATAAGATATCTGAATTAGTATGTTTCTTATATCCTATATTAGATATCTCATATCCTATATAAGATATCTGATATGTCATATAAGATATCTTATTTAATTCCATATAGAAGACATCTTATTTACCATATAAGATATCTTAATTTGTTAAATAAGATATCTTATATATTAATATATATATATATATATCTGATATACTAAATAAGATATCTAATATACCAAATGAGATATCTTATTTAATTAAATAAACGTGATATCTTCTTTAGTAAATAAGATATCGTATATCCTATATAAGATATATAGCATATCAGATATCTTATATAGCATATAAGATATCTTATATGCCAATTAAGATATATTATATAGCATATCAGATATTTTATATAGCGTATAAGATATCTTTATTGGCATATAGGATATTTATATAAGATATCTGATATAATATATCAGATATCTTATATATTATATAAGGTATCTGATATATTAAATCAGATGTCTGATTTATAGAATAAATAGTAAAACGGCTTGCATACAAATATTAGTATTATTATGTTGTTGTTTTTTTTTTGTGTTTTTTTTTTTTGTTTTTTTTGTTGTTTTTTTTTTTTAAATGTTTTGATATTAAATATTTTCAGGCAGTAAAGGCCCGCAATAAGCTTCGCCGTGCCATCGGCAAAGATGAGGTACAGGTCATGGGACCGCGGAATCTTGATGTAAAGTTTGTAAAACAAAGCATGAACCCCTGGGATGCAGATAGTGAGATCGGGAGGACCACCCCAATAGACGATCTCAATGTGGATGGGAAGTGGGCTGTGCCACGAGCTGTAAGCCGACAGAGTAACCACAGCGGTATTACTGTTTATTTGTTTTCTTAGGCCGAAATGATACTATTATAATGGAAGAACTCTTTCGAATGAATAAAAATCAATATTTAAAGTGTTAATCACAATTGCAGAAGACGACATTTTGATTTTCTAGTATTTTGCAGAGACAGCCAGACTTTGCATTTCATATAAATCGTCTGCCTAAATACAATACATTTCATGTGAATCGTATGCCTAGCACACGAGTCACATGGAATGCTAAGTCTTATTTTCTCTGAACAAAAATAAATAAAAAAAAAAAGAAAAACAGATTATCGTCTGCGATAATCTTACTAAGGGCTTTAAGGGCTAAAAATGGTATATTAATGTAGCCTGAATCAAAGTGTTGGATAATAAAAACGTTAAGCTATAATACCTTGCCATTATCGTGTTGCGCGGGCAGATAACTCTGTCAAACATTGACGAAATTTGCTCATTAGCAATCCCAAACCAGATCTCCTTCATATCAATGCCTGTACCAAGTTTGGTTAAAATCTCTTGACATTTACTGAAGTTAACGTTCGGAAACGAAAATATAGGCGTGTCTCGGGCAGATACATCCGACAAAATTTGACGAAAATTGCCCATTAGCAATCCCAAACCAGATCTCCACAATATCAATGCACATACCAAGTTTGGTGAAAATCCATTGATGTTTACTCAAGTTATCATCCGGAAACGAAATACGGACGACCGGACGAATGGACGTACGACTGACTGACGGACGGACGGACAAACACACAGACGTCCAACGTGAAACCATAATGCCCCGCCACTATCGTGTGGCGGGGTACGAAATGGAATGCAAAGAAACACATCAGACAAAATAAACAGCTATGATTATAAGAGTCTTTGGGGCATAAGAGAATAGCAAATATTCAAAGCAGGCCTTTTAATGTTTGTTGATATAATATTCAGTATCAAATAATTTTGTAATCGGACAGGAAAGGGCCCTATCAGACTGCGCGTTGTATTGTATGTCCGCGCACGTCCAGAACACACCTTTTCTCATGTCTCGGCAAGAATGAAGTTACTCGGGAAAGGTCACTGGCACATCATTCCATGGACACGGAAGAAGAAATGTAAAGCGCATGCAATACGACCCGAGGGGGTGAGTGAGGGGGGGGGGGGGGGGGTAACTCGGAAAATTTTTGGGCGGGGGTGTGCCGCTGGAACTTTGAATACACCCCCTATTCATATAATTTCCAGATTGACAAAGCATACCTATTTATATAATTTGCATTTAAAAAGATACCCTATTCATATAATAGAAGAATATTAGTAAACACTAAAAGAACCAAAACAGACAACTTACTTGGCAATTATATGCAAAACATATGTGCATTTTGACTCTTATTTTGATTCTGTATGTGGTCAGGTAAGTTGTCTGCCAAAATTGGAAATCAATGGGCATTTGATGTAATGATGCTTTAGAAATGGGGGGCTATTGATATAATTTGGTGCTAAAATTGATACCTTATCATATAATCTCAGGCTTGAATAGTATACCTATTCCAGCGGCACACCCCTGAACTGTTCCATATAGGAAGTTACACGCGCCCCTCCCCTTCCCCCCCCCCGCCCCTCCCCCTCGCGAGCAATACGAATCATATAAGAGAATCATAGGCAGACTTTACTAAACATCTTACACGAGCCTGAATTTTAAGCCAGATTATTGCATAAAAAGCAGTGCCGCACGTTATTAACAGCCGTGCATTAACCGGTGAAAAACCATGTATTAACAAGGCAATTCACGCGCTGTTAATGCACGGCTACGCAACTTTCAATATGATCGTACCGGGGCCACAGATTTGCTGCCGTTACGAGATGTATACTGCCCGGCCCGGCCCTAGAACGAGCATATCAGTGGAAATTAGGTTCGTGAGACATCGGTGAAAAGGCGAAACAAAATAGTGCAGGAAATAACGCGAAATGTTTTCAGTTTTTATGCAATAATAGCGATCGAACATGTTTTTTCAATGCATTAACATTCGCCAGGTCCCTTGGGAAGTGTTGAAAACGCCTTCGGCCTCGGTTTTCAACACCTCCCACGGGACCTGGCGAATGTTAATGCGTGAAAAACCATGTTTGATCCCTATAGTATAAATCAAAGCACTGACAGCACTGGTGGGTCGATTAGTGTAGGCTGGGAAAATGGTACTGAACGGAGACTGAAGACTGTTTAATTTAACCCTTCACTTCCTGTAATTTAAGCAAATAGTGCAGAAACTGATCAGACGCCGCGTTCTGCTGCGTTTGATCTGGGTCTGCACTGTTTGCCAATGTCCCTCTTTACACGGCGCTCTGACGTCACAGTGACAAGAATAACGCATCTATAAATAACCGTTACCTTGAGTTCGTACAAACGAACGGTTTGATTTCATTGGTCAATAATATTCACGTGGACAGCAACCTTAAGGAAATTTTGGTGTCTGTATACCTTGGCTCGATTGTAAACAATCGACCCAATAAAGAACTAGTAGGGCCGTTGTCCTGGACTAGTACCGGAGCTGTTTATTATGAGAGTCTGTAAACTTGGTGACTCTTTTAGCCTCAACGTATAGAAAATCTCCTTTTGGACATGTGCACCAAGCGAAGTCACAGATCAGCCTTCACATCTGGACAGTCTGTTCTGTGTCTTCTCTGAGAGCTTAAAGATACACTGGGCGCTCGACTATCAAACTGTGCATATGTGCATTCTGATCTGAGTCTTTGCTGGGAGCACAAATTATTTTTTATAATATTGCGGTGCATATTATTATTTTTACGAGGAATGGATACACTTTGAGGTGAGACAACCGTGTCGAAATTGTTTTACTCTAAAACATGTGCAAGAAAGCAAACAGGAAGTTGTGTTTCTTGTAAAAGAAAAAATGATGAAAAACACTACCAAGTGCGTCCATTCACGGTAACATTTATCACTGTAGACTAATTCAGCAGACGACAAATTGGTGATCTTTTTCTTATTTTTCACAGAAAACAGAATATGACATTTTATGTAAATTGTCTCCATTGGAAACAATTTGCATAAACTGTATGTTAAATCCTGTTTTCTGGAAGAAAAATTGTGTCGTCTGCTGAAAACTTTTTCCCAGATTGCCATGCATTAAACAACTAATCCATAAAATCTTCATCCATTTTCAGGCATTGTGCTGGAGACTCCAAAGACTCCATTGCGTGAGACACCAAGGACACCTTCAAGGTCAAGAATGGGAACCACTGCAGGTGAGTTCAATAAGTGGGTCTGCTATTTTCGCATTCTTTAACATTCTTCATTATTTTCAAAGATCATTTTCTTCTCACATCACGAAAAAAAAAATGCCTATATATAATGTTGACCCCCTTAAAACCTACTTACATATATTAAAACAGTGGTTTACAGGATTATACATTATTTTTCTTATTTCTTCTCTAAAACATAGATTGTAGGTACGTGTTAGAACCGCCTCGCCGAGGCGGTTTTAACGAATACCCACAATCTATGTTTTGATCGGAAATATGAAAAATATTAGAATTTTATAATCTGGAAAATTATCATTTTTGGTGGTAAAATTTTCAATATATTTGAATTGGCTTGTTTTCGTAATGATCTGCTTACCTTTACCATAGCTGGTGTTAGCCCTTAAAGTGCTAAGCAAAATCGTAGCAGACGACATTGTTTTAAATATTTTTTTCAGAGAAAATAAGATTTTTTTTTTATTTGAATCGTCTCTTTGCCTGGCAGATGGTTCACAGGAATTGCCAAGTCTTATTTTTCTTTGGTTAAAGGCCGTGTGTCGGCTTCAAAAGATTTTCCTGTATTTTAACCATAGTGTATTTTATAATTCCTAATGAGCTTAACTGAAATAATTTGAAAGTAAAGGCTCAAGTCGGCGATTTGTTTCAATTCACCACTGTTTCTGCTAGATGTTTATAACGCAACACGGCAATCTTACCACTCGCAGATGACAAGATACTAATAGATGAATTAACTCAAATAACAAGACATTGTTACGACTTTTGTAAAAGTAAGATTAAATTGGAGGAAACTTTGCAGACGTCATTCAACAGAAACTAAATTAATCCACACATTTAAACAGGTGACAGGCTTAAGTAAGGAAAAAATATTCTTGATATAAATATGTTAGTCGAGGACTGATTTCAAAAAGTTTTCTAAAATCGTGAATCTACTACTTTTCAGTATGCAGCTCTGCATCAAGCACCTCCACAGTGAGCAACGTTTCTCGTAAGTACTAGCTTTTGTCGTTTAATTAGATATTTATCCAACATGTAATGGTAGGGGGAGGGGGAGGGGCTGGTTGAGGAAGGGATACATTTCGGAGAGATCCGAACGTTCCGGAATTAGGCAACCAGCTATAAGATCAACATACTTAGCATAAAACTATACATATCACTCTCTGGGCTACTTCAGCAGACGACAAACCGATGATAATTTTCTTATTTTTCCAAGAAAAAAGGATTTGATATTTCACGCAATTGTCTCCTTGTCTCCTTTGGAGACAATATTTCAATATGTCGTCTGATAAAATTTTACGCAGAGTGCTTAGCGTTAGTATTAACCCTTAAAACGCCAAGAAAACCTGCATTTGAAAATGTCGTCTGTTTATGTCGTTTGCTGAATATTCTTGCAAACTTTTCAAACCTATTTTTGCAAACAGACAAACAGTGTGGACCCAGATCAGACTGCTTCTAAAGGAGCAGTCTGATCTGGGTCCACACTGTTTGCAGAAATGACTTTTAAAGTAAACGGCAGAAGACAAAGCAGACGACAATAGTTGTGACTGGCGCTCTAAGGGTTAACTGCTTATCATAATTGTCCTATACTTTGATTTGAACAAATCTATTTTATTATCTGTTGATGTGTCTAAAAACTGTGGTGTCTGGTCTAGGTCTACATTGTTTGCTCAGATATTATCGTGTTTACCAAAAATATTCAGGCATCATACTTCCTTGTCATACAGAATTTTAAATCAGTCTGTTTGTCTACCTGATGCCGAGTCTAATGTGTAAAGGAATGGCAAACAGTCTAAACCGACTTGCTCCATCTGGATCTATATTAGGTCGACACTGCTTGTTCTTGCCTGTCTGTCTGACTATAAAGATTAAATACTGTATGTCAGTTATGGATTTTTTTTATCACAGGTTCAGCTTCAGCCCTCGTCTTCAAGTCCATCAACAATGCTGTCCACCAACTAAAATGTGAAGATCAGAAACCAACAGCAGCAAAGGAAGACGAGATGAAAATTATTGACCTGGAGGACGCGGATGAAGATGTGAAAGATGAGAACGAGGCTGCCGACGTTGAGAAGACAAAGAAAGAGAGCGGGGCAGGGGATGCCGGTGTTGATGCAGCACTGTAAGGTAAGGAATTCTTCTAAACTAATATGTGTTTTTATTTGGGCTCATATGTCAGATGGTACGTTTTCTCAAGAAGCTACACACACACACACGCGCGCGCGCGCGCGCGCACGCACGCACGCACGCACGCACGCACACATTTATATTTGAATATTCATTAACCAGTTTATTTACAGAAAATATTAATGTTACTAAGTATAGTATTACATAGCAAAGAACGTTCATAGATATCAAAACACTTTTATGGACATATGGACATATTGCATTGTAAGATGCGTAAACTGATGGCAACTGACCTGACAACAGTCGAATAGGTTATCGTGTTTCTGGACCGTGAAGATCTAAAATATTCATATATGATCCATGGCATAGCAATTCCTACAATTTTACATGTGCGCCTAGCGAAGACTCAGATCAGCCTGTGCATCCACGCAGTCTGATTAGTCTTCACTGGCTACACGAAGATGGCTTAAACCTTCAGCTATCCATAGCACGCATAACGAAGACTGATCAGACTGTTCGGATATGCAGGCTGGTCTGAGTCTTTACTGGGCGCACATGTAATCGTGTAAGAAATGCTGTGGTCCGGTTTATAAATATTGTTTTAACTTCTCTAATTTTCAGGTGGCAAAGAAGACTAATAAAAGAACCACTACAGCTTCTATTATTTTTATTTCTAATGTATTTTATGTTCTGATTATTTCTTTGTATTTATAGACTCACATGTCAATGTTTTTGTCATAACGGTTAAATAATTTAGCAATATTTATCTAAATGTAATTGATACAATTTCAAGGGAGATCACTCGGTTCAAAAATTGCTTTGCCCACTTCTGAAAAAGGATTCTACACTACAGACAACCCTCTTTATACCGACACTCGATACAACGACTAAATTCGTTATAATGACGATTTGACTGTCACGAAACCTTCACTTAAGAGGTAACAACTGGTCACAAATTATGCAAGGATACTGTATTAAATACTCTAAAGAAACATTTGTTTTGGATATTTGTTAGAATCGCCTTTCTGAGGCGATTCGAACAAATATCCAAAACATATGTTCTATGAGAAAATAAGAACAAAACAAGAACTTTCTTTCAAATCAATCTGCTCATTAAATATTCTGTACAACAGCAAATTCATTTTAATGACAATTTCTTTGGGAACAAATGCTGTCGTTGTAACGAGGGTTCACTGTATAAGAAAATAATGTACTCCTTTCGTAAGCACATTCTTTCCTTATAGAGTGGAACCCTTTTTCAAGGGTCTTAGTATGCAACAAACAAAACGTACTTTCGTAAAAGCTGTCACTCTTGTGAAGTGGAGAAAAATCTAGCAGGTGTAACAATTTAGAGAAATTTAAAGAAAACAGTTACTATTTTCATTGTCAAGAGTAAATATGATCTAAACTTTGTAAACTATTTCACTATTACATGTGTAATAAACACAGGATGATACCATCTATTCAAGGGGGATGAATACAGTTTCAGGGGCGGCTACTCTATCGTATGTCTCCCTTCTGAAAAGGGACCTATTCGAAAAGAAAGGATTTTCTCCAATGGTAGCAAATTCTTTTCTTTTAAAGCCGACACCTTTTCAGAAAGGATTTGTAGTGCAGGAAACAAACAGGTAGTCACAAAAGTTGTCTCCCTTGTAAAGATCTACAAATAATACTATGTTGATGTTTGCTAAGAGAAAACTAACGTTTTTCATGCGAACAGCAAAGACAAAAGTTATCAGTGCAGTCCGATCGGGATCTTAGCTTTTCACCAACTCAATACAGGGGACTTTTGGAGTACCGTATTCGACCTAATTACCGCACACACCACTACAAGCGCACAGTCAAGCAATTTCGTAGTCTTCAGATAACAGCCAGTATACTTTTTCTTTTCTTCGTTATAAAGGCATATGTTGTGGGTACCCATTTGAATTGCATCGAGTTGTCGATGCAATTCAAATGAGTACCCACAACATATGCTTATATAAAGAAAATAAAAAAAAAAAACACAAAACAGCGCATATAAGCATCATTCCTTCGCTGATCTTTGTTTAAGTGTACCCTTAGTATACTTATGTAGGTATATAGGATATTTAATTTACCACATGTTTTCTCAGTAAGTTTGTAAAAATTAGGCGCACAGTGCGGTATTTAGGTTGAATACGATATTTGAATTTGACTCGCATCGCGAGAAAATGTACATTCGAGGCATATGCCATCAGTGAAGATCGAGATTAGCCAGCGAAACTGCATAATCTGAGACGTTGCTTTCAATCGCAATATGGGCCGTACCTTCTGACATGGTCGCCCAACGAAGACTTAAATCAGCTTGTGCATCCGTGCAATCTGACCAGTCTTCATTGTCCGCATGAAGAAAATTTGCATTTTTAGCCACCCAAACAACGCAATTGAAGATTCTGATCAGATTGAACGAATGCGCAGGCTGATTAGGGCTCAGTTGTACAAAACATCGTTAGCTTAACGAGCTCGTTTGTGGTCAAAATGTTAACTGTTCTAGTAAGTACAATATCTTATTCACAGGTATTTTTGCTAAAAAATGTGAGTAGCTTTTGCAAATGCAAAAGCTACTCACATTTTTAGCAAAAATATTAGCATATATGCCATATTTAATGATAAAAGTTTTAACGATACGTTAACTAACGACATCGTTAGTTTTGAACAACTGGGCCTTGAATTTTTGCTGGGCGCACAAGTCCGAAGGTACGTTTTCTGACGCAACGGCTCATGTTCTACACAATCCAGTGAATCTCTGTGGACAACGAAGGCCGCACAATCTGATCTCGATCTTCGCTGTTCGCTTATGTCCCGAAAGTACATTTTCTTATGGCACGACTCATTTACTCGGTGAATAATAAAGGTCAAGACGTGGCTGTGAGGACACGCAACCAGATTGCTGCTGCTTGCATGTGGAATGTTGGAATGTGCTATTTTATTTTATTTATGTTTTTTCCAAAACTTGACTAAATAACTGAAGAGAGAGAGAGAGAGAGAGAGAGAGAGAAAGAGAGAGAGAGAGAGAGACCGGGAAATGTTTGCAGTGGAATGCACTTTGGGAGTATTTTGACGTTATCCAAATCTGTTATTATTTTTATACGAAATCGCTAGACTGGGCTGTCGGGGTAAGTTTAAAACAGATCTGTGTAAAGTAGGACAATAACATCGACTGGCAGCATGTTTTCCAACAGAAATGAAGCTTTACTGTGTGCTCAAGTTACCGCTTACTTTCAAACAGGAATGGAAATGGCGGTCAGCTTCAACGCAGCTTAATTGAAATATGCGAGCATACATGAGCCAAGGTACAACATTTTCTACTAAGCTGCAGGTGCGTTCAGTGAAGAATTAGATCAGCCTACACATCCATGCAGGCTGATGTCCTCGCCGCCCGGATGAAGACGCTTTGAATCCTTGGCTGCCAACAGAGTACCCTGCAAAGACCTCTGATCAGACTACGTGCATGCACAGGCCCTGCAAAGACATTATGAAAATACGCCTATTCAAATATTTTAAAAATTTCACCACCATAAACTGAAAGTGCTCAGGTTAAATTTCTGATGTTTTTCATGTTTCTGTTCAAAACATAGATTGTGGATACTCGTTAGAACAGCAATATATGTTTTTGAGCAGAAATAAGAAAAATAATGTATACCCCTGTAAACCCCAGTTTTACTCTATAAAAGTGGGGTTTATTGGGGTTAAAATTATATAGGTATGTTTCGTGATGATCTGATCAGACTACGCGCATGCACAGGCTAATTTGAAGCTTCGTTGGGTGCACATACACTTGCATGAAATGCTGTGTCCCGGCTCATGTAGGAATGGCCACGAACATACACACAGATAAGCGTAGCTATACCAACTGCAAGACTGGTCAAAGAGTTCACAAAGACAGCAGTCACTGTCAGTCTGTGGAGTCTAAAACTTTGGCCTGCCATCTGACAATGTCCCGAGCAGCTTACTATAGCTGTGGGATATCCATGACTGGAAAGATGAGCCGTATAATGTTTTATCTGCTTTAAGATATTTGGGTCATATTTTGCGAAACCATACCTTGCATAACCTATCATGCTAACGGTGAGAAATTTGTCTGTGAAAAAGTGTAACTCTTCCTCTTGTACAGAACTGAAGGTGATATCTATTAACTGCTGATGGTTGTGGCATAGTTTTATGTCAGATGATGACGTACGCATTATCAATCAGCAAATAGTTTACACCGGTCGCGTCTGATGCGCAGGCGAAAGTTTGCCAGCGACCAAAGTAAATATGAGTTGAGCGGTAATTCGTGCGGCGTCATCCTTGGATAACACTTCACCCATTCCACTGGCGGATTTCTCATTGTTAGTATGATAGGTTATGAAGATATGGTTACTCAAAATATGACTGAAATATTTTACAGGAAATAAAGCATTGATCAGCTCATATTTCCAACCATGGATATCACGGAGCTACAGTAAACTGCTTGGGACCCTGCCAGCGGACAGTCCCTTAGTTTTGTACTATGCAGATCGACAGTGATCTGCTGTCTTTGTGAATTCTTTGACCAGCCTTGCAGATGGTATACAGTGACAGATATAGCAAAATTCATTACGAAAACATGTCCATTCAAATGCATTGAACATTTTACCATCAAAAAATGAAAAATTTCAGATATTTTCAGATACATGTATTCGTCATATTTCTGCTCAAAACATACATTGTGGGTACACGTTAGAACCGACTAGGCAAAGCGGTTCTAACGCATACCCACAATATGTTTTTTTTTTGTTTAGAAATAAGAAATATAATGTATACCCATAATGTATATACTATATAAAAGTAGGGTTTAAGGGGGTCAAAATTATATAGGCATGTTTTCGTGATGAATGACTTGCACAAAAGGCAGTGGATGTGGCTTCAATTTGCCAGACGTCCAAATAGATAACGGTTATTGTCTACTTTGCATTACAAAGCTACTAATCATACTATTTACTAAAAGGGTAAGCAACATTGATAAAAAAAAAAATGCATCTTTGATGGAATGCCTTAACAAACCATTCATTTTTATGCAAATTTGATCAAAATCAGACGAAAAATAAGAGGGTAACTGGTGTTTGCAGATTTCAAAATTGCTTTTATGGGTGCTGCATTTTGAATATCTAATGTAAAATTTTGATGTCATAAAGGCTTGATTAACTAAACCTAAATCAATGATAAACTTAACTTATTTGTGTATATAGCTTCTCCTCTGTGTTTATTGGTTTTACTTTAAAACCGCATTGTTTTCTGTCAGAAAGAAGATTTTATTTAATATTTCACTTATTCATTTTTTAGAACTTTAAAAAAAAATAAATAAATAAAAAAATAAAATAAAATAAGATAAAATAAGCCGTGGTTTTGAGAACGGTTTTGCAATCTTTAAACGCTATTATCTAATTTAGGTTTCATCCGATTTTGATCAAGTTAGCATCAAGATGCATGGTTTGCCAAGGTCTCTTATCTCAGTTACATTCTTCAACAGTGTTGCCTTTTCATCTAATTAGTCTGCTAAATTTATTTGTCTATTTGCCATTCTAATCTTATTTATTTATTTATACAGCCTGTTGTTTTTATAAATCGTGATAGTCCGGAAAAGCGGTTTCTAATACTGCTTTACATTATTTTTGTCGCAATTTAAACTTGTAAATAGATTTACAATAAGCTCAGTTTAGTCAGAAGTCTATTTCTGCTATCTCTCTCTTATATATATATATATATATATCTCTTATATATATATATATATATATATATATATATATATATATGCGATGTTATAGCCATCAAGAATAAAGGTGTTTTGAAATTGTATTGTCATAATTCTTGTCACTTTATATGTACTAATAAAAAGTTCGAACTGGCCATCAAAAGTGTTATTTATTTCTACAGCAACGATGAAGAGGAATATATTTATATATATTTCAACATGTGTCAGCGTCACAAAATGTTGACAGCAAAATGGAGAGCATTGTAACAACGCAAAATATAGAAATTTCTAGATTTTAGGTTGACGCCAATGCAAAGTGTAAAAACTTTCTACGACCGTCACCTCATGACAATAAAATAAAAAAGTTAACCTCAACACAAAATGTATAGACTTTTATTTCTTCTACATTTTGCGTCAATATGGTCAATATCGACGCAAAATGTAGAAATGTAGAGAAATGTTTCATCAGTGTTTGTGGTTGTATTATATCTCTCCACCGCAGAGAAACCGGCCTCGGTGGCTCTGTCGGATGCGCGTCAATAGGTTCCGGTTTCAATCCCCGCCAGGTCTGGCAACATTCTTTCGTGGAGATTGATCATGCAATATTTTCTACGACCATTTTCTCCCTATTCTCTTTTGGAGATTGATTAAGCAATATTTTCTACGGTCATTCTCTGAATTCTCTCCCTTCCGCTGATTCAAGAAGGGCAATTCTTCAGTTTCTGGCGAAAGAATGTGCACAAGTACTGGTTAACTACTAAGAGGATTAAGCCTACCCAGGAAAAAAGATGGTTAGGTAAACTGACCGGTTTTACATGACCCAACCAACCAGCCAACCATCCAGAAGATGTATTGTTTTTGTATTTGTCGTCTATCTATCTGACCGTCACCTCATGACACTAAAATAAATGTTATAGGTATGACTGATGACCGATCACAGTGGTGTTTATTTCGTATAGTCGAGCTAAAACGTAACTATCCCACCTAACAACGCAAAATGTAGTAATGATTACGTTTCGCGTTGCTTATTGACCAAGCAAAATGTAGTTTTGTACATTTTGCCTTGATATCTAAGCGAAATGTAGATTTTTCTACACTTCGCGTTAGCGTCAACGCAAAACGTAGAATTTCCTACATTTCTTCATTTTGCGTAGTAACAAAAATATAAACCGTGAAGCTACGCAGCACACTGCTTTGTGTTAGTTCATCTTGCCCCAGCTAGCATTCTTTATAAATCTACAGCGGGCCGTTGTCGGCCCGTCAGTTACCCTGACTGGTCGATACGCTACAGATAGTTGTAGAATGCTTACTAGGTCTTTGTGCGCCGGTGGTTTCATAGGTGGCGTTTGTTTTGTCATTATTTGTTGATCTTTTTTTTTTTTTTTTTTTTTTTTTTTTTTTTCGTTTTTTGGTGCCTCTGGAAGACTGTGCTTCGTAATTGTGGCATTTCCTGGATATCTTCACATATTTGTTTGTCTGTACTGATTATCTTCATGTTTCAAGATCTGCTGAAAAGAGCAATCGCTATCCGACAAAGTCAAAATACTAGCTTTTTGGCACTCAAGGGAAAATAACCCCAACGTGAATTTCCAACTCCGCCGCAACTCTATCCTGTCCTGGGTAACAAGTTTGAGCAACGCCCAATTAAAATGAATTATCAGTTAGAGCAGTTTCGATTTTCAAGAGGATGTAACTCATAAGCAAATATTCAGGTTGGGCCCAAATTTGAAGTCGTCCTAGAGTTTATGTTTATCCTAATTACCTGCAAGTGAAGATAAACATAAACAAGCTATCGATCAGACAACATTTTTCCATTATGTCTATGGAAACCACAATATTATTCCAATCTGCCCCCAAAACATTATGCAGTAAATCCCATGCCCCAACAAGGCTGCAGACGAAATTTGATCGAAGTAATATTGTTTGAAAGTGGGAACGATGGACGACAATAACAAGGAAGGGTGAGAGAACCAGTTCATATTATAATCTCGCTTTGTGAGACTTTGGCTCAGGTGAGCTAAACACAATAAACCCTAAGATTAAACAACGGACGAGCATTGATTAAAATCAAATACAGTAAAAAAATGGCAATTTAATATTATTAGTTGTTAAGATATGTGTATAGATGACCTACAAAGTTACGTCACAAACAATGCACTCTGTTCTAAGTGAACAGATATGCAACAAAGACAGAGCACTCTAACCTGGAAACTTTACTTCCCTTTTCCAAGGGAGAGTACTTCAGATAAAAGAATATACTTCCCTGCTACAAGGATCTTTTCGAAAAAAAGTTCCTACCGGGCTGGGGGGGGGGGGGGGGGGGGGGGGGTGAGTATTTTCTTTCTTTTATTTATGGGCAGTCCCTCTTTAAGAAGTGAGGAAAATAACTTTAGGTCAAAGACAGTTATATAAGTGCTTTAAACAGTTTCCAACAGTAGCTCCAGTTTTATTTTTATGGCATTGATCTGATGCACAGCTGTTAAAACTTAAAAAGAGAACAACTACCAGTTCAACAGAAGGTTCTAACTCCGATTCATACAATACCTCCAAAATTACCGAGAATTTTGATAGACCCAAACAAATAGTCAGTTTTGAAAGTGTCCCAAAACAAAAATACCTGCAAATAGCCAATACCCCATAAAAATACCTGCAAATGGCCAATACCTCCCCCATCCCCCCGCACCCCTCATCCCACACACACAAAAAAAAGCCACATTTCCCCAAACCCCTCATAAAAATAAATTCAAAATTCTAACCCCCCCCTCCTCCTTCCCCCCCCCCCCACCCCCTCAAAAAAAAAAAAAAAAAAAAATTCTTTTTACATTTTTTGTTGGTTGAGTAGTTTTAATGGAAAATGAGTCCTAAAATTTCATGTGAATCATCTGCCACCGACGATTCATATAAACTTATTTTCTATAAAAAAAAAAAAAAAAAATAATAATGATAATAATAGAATGCCATCTGCAACAAATTTTGCTTGACGCTTTCTTCGTATTACGTAATGGTCTAAATATCCGTCTGTTTATCTGCTGTAGAGAGCAAAAAAAAAAAACTGATTAAATTAAGAAACTTAAAAAATGGTAAACTTATAATTTTCCGAAGATTATAATGTCCACACACTATCAAAACATGAAGTTTTCTTACTGACTGACTAGAATTAAAAAGGAGTAGATAAATAGGACACAATGTTACAATAAGAAATTCGCCGAATGGCTTTGTCGCGACTACTGGCAATGTTAAGAGCTCCGCCAAGCGGGACATTATACGCCCGTGGCAAGTTATAAGATGTAGCACATAAACTGGCTCCTGTATAATTCAGTGCTCCGGATATAAACTGTGAGTGGAATTACAAAAAAAAAATAAATAAATACAATAAATAAATAAATAAATAAAAAAAAATATTGGGGCATTGCTCTGCTGATATTTGGTGAACTGTAACTGAATTATGTTTACAAGTTTTGATATTATTCAAGCTTCTTAATTCAGTATCATTTAATAAATGTATTTTTAAAGATTTAATAATGGCAACATTTCCTTGCAAATCTAATAAAAGAAGATGTTAAAAAAATAAATAAATAACTTGCCCATATGGCCAAAACTTTAGTTATTTGCAAAAAATATACCTATTATAAAATAAAATTTGCACACTATTACCTCTAAAAAATATGCTGCGAAAAGTTTACAAAAACTTTCAAAGAGGCATAACTCTGCCAATATTTGGTGCACTGTAACCTCGAAATAATATGCAATGCTCCACATTATCGTGTAACTATTTATGAAGTTTCAGCTTGACCAGATGTAAACTGTAGGAGGATTTAGCCAGAAACCAAAAATTTATAGAAATTTTCAAAGGCGTTTAACTCTGCTAATATTTAGTGGACTGTAACCTTGAAACAACATGCACAGCTCCACATCATGGTCTAACTACAATTTAAGTTTCAGCTTGATCGGATGTAAACTGTAGTAGGAGTTAGCCGGAAACGAAAAGTTTACAGAAATTTTCAAAGGGGCAAAACTCTGCTAATATTTGGTGCACTGTAACCTCGAAATAATATGCAATGCTCCACATTATTGTGTAACTATTTATAAAGTTTTAGCTTGATCGGATGTAAGCTGTAGGAGGATTTAGCCAGAAACGAAAAATTAATAGAAATATTCAAAGGGGTATAACTCTGGTATTATTTGATGGACTGTAACTTTGAAACAATATGCGCTGTTCCACATCATGATCTAACTACAAGTCAAGTTTCAGCTTGATCGGATGTAAACTGTAGGAGGAGTTAGCCGGAAACGAAAAGTTTACAGAAATTTTCAAAGGGGCATTTCTCTGCTAATATTTGGTGGACTGTAAACTCGAAACAATATGTGCTGCTCCACATCATGGTCTAACAATAAATGAAGTTTTAGCTTGATCAGATGTAAACTGTAGGAGGAGTTAGCCGGAAACGAAACGTTTACAGAGATGTTCAAAGGGGCATTACTCTGCTAATATTTGGTGGACTGTAACCTCAAAACAATATGCGCTGCTCCACATCATGGTCTAACTCTGTACCAAGTATTAGCTTGATCGGATGTAAACTGTAGGAGGAGTTAGCCGGAAACTAAATGTTTACAGAAATGTTCAAAGGGGAATTACTCTGCTAATATTTGGTGGACTGTAACCTCGAAACAATATGCGCTGTTCCACATCATGGTCTAACTATAAATGAAGTTTCAGCTTGATGGGATGTAAAATGTAGGAGGAGTTAACCGGAAATGAAAAGTTTACAGCATTTTTCAAAGGGGCATAACTCTGCAAACATTTGGTGGACTGTAACCCCGAAAACAACTGATCAGACACAACATGCTTCTGCATCTGATCTTGGTCTACACTGTTTGCTCCGGCCTGCCTCCTCTCAGAATTCTTAGGATAAATATGGTAAATTGATACTTGTAGGATTGATCACCAGTTAACCCATTTTAGCCTGGAGAACTGCAAAAGGGTAATTCGCAAACAGTCAGGACCCAGTGACGCAACAAATCAGGGTCTAAACTGTTTGCATTAACTACAAAAATTTCTATAAAGCATAGTAATAATCAACAATCGCTAAGGTGCGCGACTCGTCTCATTCTTCCCTGTGCCTCTACCTAACCTTGAGCTTTTGGCGATTCCTTTGGCTACATTTTGTCAGTCATTAGGAAAACACGCCTATTCAAATATATTGAGAATTTTACTACCAAAAAATGAAAATTTTCAGATAAAAAATTCTGACATTTTTCAAATTTCAGCTCAAAACATAAATTGTGGGTACTCGTAAGAGCCGCCTCGTCAAGGCGGTTCTAACGAGTACCCACAATCTATGTATTTGAGCAGAAATAAGAAAAATAATATATATCTCTGTAAACCCGTGTTTTACTATATAAAAAAATGAGGTGTAAGGGGGTCAAAATTATAAAGATATGTTTTTGTGATGATATTGATGTGTATACATCATTTTATCAAAATATTCCATATTGCTGGAGATCTATGTCTATTCCCTTAATTTGACCTCGGCGCTGCCTCGGTCAGTGAAAATTGGCATTTGGCAAACCCATTGGCCAGATCTTGTCGGTATCAGTCTGTGTGAGAAAAAAAAATCATCAAAGAATTCCTAAGGCTTCAAAAGTTATGGGTATTTTGCAAACTGTCACATTTTGGCCTCGGTCTGGATCTTGTCAATTTGAATGTGCATCCAAAACTTACCAAAATATCCCATATGGTTGAATATCTACGGCGATTACCATATTTTCAGGTTTTTTTTTTTTTTTTTTTTTTTTTTTTTTTTCGACGTTGCCTTGGTCAAAGGAAAGTGGCATTTGGCAAGCGTATTAGCTAGATCTTGTCGGTACCTATCAGTATGCTAAAAATTATCAAAATATTCCAAACGGTTTAAGCGCTAACTGACAACGAGGGACAGACCGACGGACAGACTCACAAGAGTCATCCTTTCAATTGGTGGACTTTTCCATGGGCCGTAAAAAAAATCCAGACACCCTCCTAATGGAAATAGACCGGTCCAAAGAATTGTAGTAGAAGAGCCCACCCGACGTAAATGGATTAATAATGGGTGGTGTGGATATGGTAAATTGATACTAGTATAACTGATAACTGCAATAAAATTGATAACACAATCGGTAGGGTGGTTTTGGTAAATTTATAGTACAGTCGAACCTCAATAGCTCGAACACTTAAGGCTCGTTTACCATGGCTAATTCGAACTAATTCGAACTCATTTTTGAGTCCCTTCCGCTCGCTCAAGAAACCAAATATTTAGGGAAATTTTCTTATTTTATCATGAATTCGTTTGTTGTGTCTACTCATTAGAATCACCTCGACTAGAATCGCCTCGTCGAGGCGATTCTAATGAGTATACTCAACATACAATTATTGTGAAGGAAATAAAAAAAATCATAAATTATCGCTGTTTGCTACCTGACCATGCACCATGATTAACCCTCAGTGGCTCGAACTACCCATGTCTCGAATAATTTTCTATGGTCCCAAAGATGTTCGAGCCATTGAAGTTCGACTGTAATAGGATTGCTTGTCAATTAATAACGTAATCGGTAGATGGATGTAGTAAATTGATAATACGACTGATAACTTCAATAAAATTAATAATGTAATCGAAGGGGTATATATGGTAAACTGACGCTAACTGTTGTAACTGCAATAAAATTAAAGAATAATGTAATCGGTGGGAAGGGTATGGTAATGGATGAATCTATGGAACTGGAATTTAGGGTAGATAGCATGTTTTACCTTCTGAAAAGGGGTCTACTCTAAAAGGAAAGAATATGCTACCCTTGGGAGCAAATTCTTTTCTTTAAGAGAAGACTCAGCTCAGAAGAGGACTGGTATACAGAAAAGCAAACTGGATGTCACAAAAGTTGTCTCCCTTGGTAAAAATGGCAGATAATCTGCCAAGAGTAAGTATCCCCGTAAGAGGTGTATTGCAGCCATTTCGTCCATGCCGACCAGAACATATACCTTCACAAATAGCGTAGATCCATATGAGATGGTTCATAATAAGCAATTTCATCCAGATCTACACTACGCTCTTTCCATGGACGTGGCTCTAGAGTTTATAATTTTGAGCAAATCGATATTCCGAATATTGCCGATTCGTGGCGGAAAAGATCGACGCTACGTCAAATACGCTAACGTTACAAATTGTAACCAAGTGACGTGAAGCTCGTTGGTTGACAACTCATTTTCTTGAAGTTTTCGACGACGTGAAGATACTTGTGACTTCTAGCTATCGAAACTATAGCAAAAGATGGGCTGGTGGGAAAGATTTATTTGCTTTATTTCTTGCACGAAAAACACCAATGTTGATGAAAGGGTACGTAGACGAAATTTAAAACTGTTGAAGGCGATATTAAGTGATATCTGATCATCATAGAACAGCACAGACCAAGATCAGCCTGTGCATTTTCGCTTGGCTTGTATTTTACTAATATCGAATTCCAGTAGGTTTAAATTGTCCTATTTTCTTAGGCGATGGTCTTGAAAACTATTGCATTGTAAAGCCAATCTTTGATGGCCACGTATGCCAAAAGGCCTATATTCGGAAAAAAAACGAAGTTCGTTTCTTTTTTTTTATCGAAAAATTGGTGGTGGTGAGGCGAGCATCATTTTCTCGTAAAATTGGATGGTGTGTGTTTCATTAGTGCAGAGTTGAAGAAAAAGCCATTTATTTGTTGTTTGTTTGTTTACTATTTATTTATTTATTTATTGTTTATCTATTTAGTTAGTTAGTTAACTAGTTAGGTAGTTGGTTCATTAGTCTGTCAGTCAATCAAAATTCATATCATATATAAGATAACACTGGAGTTTGGGGAGGGGGATAGGTTCTAAAATGTTCTGTACAGCTTTATGTTTTATACATGTGTATGAAAGTATGAGGAATTTTATAACCTGTAAAATGTCTGGCCTGAAAATGGAGGTTACTAAGCGGTAAGTCTGCACACTAGTATAGGAGATCCCAGCTAGCATTCTACATAAATCTATAGCGGGCCGTTAGCAGCATGTCAGCTACCCTGACGGGCCGATAACGGCCCGCCAAAGATTTATGTAGAATGCTTACTGGAGACTATCCTTACCAACTCCGCTTGCTGAAGGTTGTAATTAGGTAAAGGAGTTATATACTGCCCTTCACATTATTCTGTATTCTTGACTTACTTATTAAGTTGAGTGTAACTGGGCCGCAAGGTAAGAAAAGGTACCTTCTGACATGTGCGCTCAACGAAAACTCAGATCCGCCTGCGATTCCATTACGAAAACACTCCTATTCAAATATATTGAAAATTTTAAAACCAAAAAAGTTAACTTTTCAGATAAAAAAAAATTCTGATATTTTTTCATATTCTGCTCAAAGCATAGATTGTGAGTAGTCGTTAGAACCACCTCGGCGTGGCGGTTCAAGTGAGTACCCAAAATCTATGTTTTTAAGCTGAATAAGAAAAAAATGTATACCCCTGTAAACCCTAGTTTTACTATATAAAAGTTGGGATTCAAGGGGGTCAAAATTATATAGGCGTGTTTGCGTGATGCCATGCAGTCTGATCAGAGTCTTCGTTGCCCGCATAAAAGAAACTTTGCTTCCTTTGCTGTCCAAAATGTGGCAAGTGAAGATTTTGATCAGACTGTGCGAATGCACAAGCTGATCCGAATCTTCGCTGGGCGCACATGCCCAAAAGTACGTTTTCTGACGATGCGGTTCAATTCGTGTATTTTTATTTATTGCTTATCTTAAAACTGTTTGATATTCAATATTTTCAGGCAGTAAAGGCCCGCAACAAGCTTCGCCGTGTTATCGGCAAAGATGAGGTACAGGTCATGGGACCACTGAATTTTGATGTAAAGTTTGTGAAACAAAGCATGAACCCCTGGGATGCAGATAGTGAGATCGGGAGGACCATCCCAATAGACGATCTCAATGTGGATGGGAAGTGGGCTGTTCCACCATCTGTCAGCAGACAGAGTAACCACAGCGGTATTACTGTTTTCTCAGGGCGGAATGATTACATTAAAATGGAAGAACCAATTTAAAAAAAAGGATGCTTATTAAGCCTTGAAAGTGCTAATTACAACTGTATCAGACGACATTTTGATTTTTTTTGGGTGTATTTGTTTTCAGGAAAACTAAAGTTTGACATTTCATGTGAATCGTCTGTCTAGCAGACGATTCATATTAAATGCAAAAGACTTATTTTCTCTGAAAAATAATAATAATAATAATAATAATAATAATAATAATAAATTAACAAAGTTGATTGCAACAATTTAAGAGTTACACCAATTCATACTAACGCAGATTGGTCAAAGAATGAAAAAAGAAACAATAGAGATTAACGGCGCTATGAGTAAACGAATCTTTGGAAAATAAGCGAGCAGCAAAGATCCGGATCAGCTACCTGACCAGACCTTTTGAAGTTTATCGGTATAATCTTTAGTATCAAACCAGCTTCAACGTTCACATTCGCGCATTCTGATCAAAATCATCAATGGGTGCTTTTAGATAGCCAAGGATTCTTCATCCAGACAATGAAGACTCTGATCAGACTGTCTGAAAACTGATTTGCGTCCCGACCAGATCACGAGGTTCTAGGCTCAAATTCCTAGGTTGAATTCAGCTCATGACTGTACGACGCTTCATTCCACAGAGACTTCCATTATCACTTCCATCCCCTTGATATGATTTTACCCATTGTAGTCGGGAGACCCGTAAGAGGGTAATTGGCAAACAGTGCAGACCCAGATCAGACGCCACAGAACACGGCGTCCGATCAGGGTCTCCACTGTTTGCAAATAGTTAAGACGTTTTTCTCTAGAAATATGTAAATCTCATAGCCAGACGTACCTAAAATTGAAATTGGACATTTCCAATATATAGTGTGGGAGAGTTTATTCATTATACAATGGGTTAATAAATGTTGTAAGGGACGTAAAACACAAATAACCGTCATCGTCATTAGCCGTAACGCAAGAAAATGTACCTTCGGCGCCTCAAATTATCTTGTGCCTGTGCACATGCTAATCAAAGTCTTCACTGTGCACAAATCGGACGGTTAAAATTCGAGTGTAGCGCAGGCTGATCCAAGTCTTCGCTAGGCGCACATGTCCGAAGGTATATTTGCTCATGTTACGGCGTTTGTTACTGTTATTAAGAGGAAGGGAACCATTTTCAGGGGAGACAACTATTTCGAAATTATTTTACCTCCTTCTGCAAAGGGGTCTACTCAAAAAGGAAAGAATTTGCTCCCTTTCGGAGCAGTTCTTTTCCTTTTAGAGTAGACCCCTATTCGGAAGGGGCTTGGCGTGCAAAAGAGCAAACAAGAAGTTATTTTTCTTATGAAATATGGTAGAAAAACTAGCAAGTTCGTCCATTTACCTTAAGCAAATAACCCAGACAATCTGTATCTATTTCAGACATTGTGCTGGCGACTCCAAAGACTCCATTGCCTGAGACACCAAGGACACCTTCAAGGGCAATAATGGGAACCACTGCAGGTGAGTTCGATGTGAGGACCTGCTATTGGCGCATTCGTTAATGTCTTCATTGCCTTTAAATGATCCTTTTTTTCTCAGGCTGTATTTCCCTTCACTACAGCTGATGTTAACCCTTAAAGCGCCAAGAAAAACTGCATCTGAAAATGTCGTCTGCTTATGTCGTCTGCTGAATATTCTTGCAAACCTCTCAAAGCTATTTTTTGCATACCGGCAAACAGTGTGGACCCAGAGCAGACTGCTCCTAAAGGACGGTCTATTTTCAATTTATTTCAGTTAATATCACTGATCCTTAAGGACAAGAAAGTATGAAATACACTATGGTTAAACTGCGGGAAGATCTTTCGCGGCTGCCACACATCTCTTAACCCTTAAAGCGCCAATCACAACAATTGTCGTCTGCTTTGTCTTCTGTTTGTGACTTTAAAAGTCATTTCTGCAAACAGTGTGATAACAATGTTTTGTTGTTTGAGTTCATATAACATCCAGTGGAAACATTGTTGAATTTAAAATAAAATGCGAAAATAGATTCGGTTTCATTCTGTCCTGTCATGAACAGTAATGTAATTTGCAACCTTCTCACACCTATTAGCACCGGCTTGAGCGAATGCAAATTTTAAGACACTGTAAGCATTAGCAGCTGTAAGAACGCAAATAACGAGACACTATTAGCATTAGCTACTATAAGAACGTAAATAACAAAATACCGTTAACATTAGTTTCTATAAGAACGCAAATAATAAGATACTATTAGCATTAGGTGCTATAAGAACGCAAATAACAATATACTGTCAGCAAAAGTTGCTATGAGAATGCAAATAACAAGCTACTGTTAGCATTTGCTGCCATAAGAGCGCAAATGACAATATACTGTAAGCATTAGCTGCTATAATAGCGCAAACAACAAGCTATTTGTTACCACTAGCTGCTATAAGAACGCAAACATCAAGATTCTGTTAGCATTAGCTGTTATAAGAAAGCAAACAACAAATTAACAAGATATTGTAAGCATTAGCTGCTATAAGAGCGCAAATAACAAGACACTGTTAGCATAAGTTGCTATAAGAGCGCAATTAACAAGATACTGTAAACATTAATTGCCACAAGAGCGCAAACAGAAAAACACTGTTAGCATTAGCTGCTATAGGAGCGCAAAGAACGATTTCGTTAGCATTAGCTGCTATGAGACCGCAAATAATAAAATACAATACGCTTTAGCTGTTATGAGCGCAAATAACAAGGTACCAATAGCATTAGTTGCTATTATAGGGCGAATATGAAAGTACTGTAACTTTTAGGTGCTGTGAACGCAAACAACAAGACACTGTTAGCATTGGCTGCTATAAGAGCGGAAATAACAAGATAATGTTAACATTAGCTGCTATAAGAGCGCAAATAACAAGATGTCATTAGCATAGGCTGCTTGAGGAGCACAAATAACAAATACTTCAATCTTTTGCGTCTATGAGAGCAGATGACAAGACACTATTAGCATTAGCTGCTATATGAGCGCAAATAACAATATACTGCTAGCATTAGCTGCTATAAAAGCGAATGTTGCAAGATACTATTAGCATTAGCTACTATAAGAGTGCAAATAAGAAGACACTCTTAGCATTAGCTACTATAAGAGCGAATATAGTAAGATACTATTAGCATTAGCTACTATAAGAGCGCATATAAGAAGACACTCTTAGCATTAGCTGCTGTAAGAGCGAATATAGCAAGATACCATTAGCATTAGCTGCTATAAGAACACAAATACGACACCGTTAGCATTTGCTGCTATAAGAGCGCAAATAAGATACCACTTGCATTAGCTACTATCAGCGCAAATAAGACACCATTAGCATTAGCTGCTATAAGAGCGCAGATAAGATACTGTTAGCATTAGCTGCTATAAGAACGAAAATTACAAGATACACTAACATTAACTGCTATAAGGGCGCAAATAACAAGATACTGTTATGATTAGCTGCTATAAAACACAAATAACAGGACCTTTTTAGACTCATATAAAAGCGTAAATACATTTGAGGCAAAATTACAGACAGTCATTCAAATGTCATTGTTTTAAAACATAAATAGGGCCACAGATTTAAATAGGGTGGCTGATCCAGGTAGCGAATCTGAAAAAGTAATTCTTGATGTAAATACATTGTATGTTAGTTGAGGACTGATTTCAAAGGTTTTCTAAAATTTTAAATTATTCTACTATTTTACAGTGTGCAACTCTTCATCAAGCACCTCCGCAGTGAGCAACGTTTCTCGTGAGTACTATCTTTTATAGTTTATTTAGATATTTATTTAACAACATCTGGGTGGATTGAGGAGGGTCACATGTGGGAGAGATCCAAACGTTCCGGACTAAGGCAATGTGCTATAGTATCACCATACTTACCCTCAACCATTACCGCTCCCTGGGCTAATTCAGCAGGCGGCAAATTGATGATATATTTCTTATTGTACCAAGAAAACAGGATTTGACATTTCATGCAAGTTGTCTCTATTGGAGACAATTTGCATTTAATGTCAAACCTGTTTTCTGGTTAAATGATATCAGAAAAATAATTCAATGTGTCATCCACTAAAATTTTTACCCAGAGTGCTTAGTTAGTATTCGAACTTATCGAATGTATGTGGCTAAATTTATCCAAAACTCGTATCATTCCCAAGAGAGAAATGGCCATATAAGCCACGTGACCAATATTTTTCCTAGGGAGAAAAAGCTGTATCATCGCATACGGAGCACTCAGAAGTTTTGGCTGTTCCGTTCTAGCCTAAAATACGTTGTTACTAATAAGCTAATGGGAAAGACTTTTTTCTGCTAGGCGTTTTATATTAAATGAAACTATTTTGTTCTGATTGACCATATCTTATCAAAAACATTTTTCTGTTTCTGATTCTGTGTTTTATTATCAAATAGTTTCCCTACAATTTAATTTACGGCCAAAACTGTTTGGTCTGACCAATGCAATTGCTATAGTAAGTGATTTCTGTATGTAACATCAAGAATTTTCTGTAGAAGATGAGCTGAACTGTTGTGATCATAGATTGTATTGTCTCTCGTAAACAATTATTACATTCGGTGTTATCACCTTGAATATGATATGAATGTGTCAGTAAGAAAACTATATGATAAATAGATAATGAAAAAGCAATTTTCAAATCGTACCCAATATCAACCCTCGACCCATACCGACGATATGGGTACCTCGGGTTGCATTGGGTATGATATGAAAATTGCCAAATAATAATCTCTAAATATTAACTCCTTACCACAATTGTTCTGAAATCTTAACAGGTCCATTTAATTATCAGTTAATGTGTCGAAAATCTGTGATGTCTAGTCTAGGTCTACAATGTTTGCTCAGGCATTATTGCGTTTACCCAAAGTATCATCATATTCCTTACCATACATATCCTGACGTATGTCCAGCTGATGACCTGATGGCGCGTCTAATATGTAAAGGAATGGCAAACATTAAAGACCTTGGTCAAACTGCATCATTATGATCTACATTGGGTCTGCACAGCTTTTTGCCTGCATGTCAGTTATTGCTATTTTTTTTTATCACAGGAGCTGCCTCTGCTCTTGTCTTCAAGTCCATGAACAACGCTGTCTACCAACTAAAATGTGAAGGTCAGAAACTAACAGCAGCAAACGGAGACAAAGATGAGATGAAAGTCATTGACCTGGAGAACCCGGATGAAGAT
The DNA here is from genome assembly GCA_964016985.1 of Anodontia alba. Lineage (NCBI taxonomy): Eukaryota > Metazoa > Mollusca > Bivalvia > Lucinida > Lucinidae > Anodontia > Anodontia alba. The sequence continues at coordinate 74,664,970 of OZ024828.1, forward strand.
GTGAAAGATGAGAACGAGGCTGACAATGTTGAGAAGGCAAAGGGCGGGGCAGGGGACGCCGGTGCTGATGCAGTACTGTAAGGTAAGTAATTCTTCTGTATTGTTGGTTTAAGTTGAGTTTTAACGTCCAATCGAAAATCTTTCCGTTTTCTGGATATAACGGCCAGAACTGATGCCCTTTTGTAGTACCGCGTCATTGATGTGTCACTCCGCGGACACGTTGAGGCGATACTATCATCAGTCACATAATACTGACACAAGTACGACCAGTACCAATGTTTAAAAGCCGTTTAAGTATGTCCAGGCCAAGCATTAAACGACACCCCAATCAAAAGGCGGACGCTCTACCAACTGTGCCCTTCAGGCTAGTTACATTGATGTATGCAGCCAGGTAATGCCGAAACCTGCCTTTGGGCATATAGGGACTGTGCATGCTCCGATGAGATGCTGCACAGATTTGTCATAGCGTCACAGTTATCTAGATTATACCTCAAGCAATCAGATAATAGACTGATAAACTTGATTGACTGATTGATAGACTGAAATGTTTATATCTTCATGTCGGCAACTATCTTGAAAATGGTAGTGCTCTTGTGCACGAAGACAGTTTTTCTTTAATGCTGACAGACTTCAAATTTTGTTAGAATAGTGATAGAGCCTCCGCTTCAGAAAGTTTCGTTTTCGGATCCAGAGTTTAGCGTATTTGACATGCACGTATTGTGACTGTCAGATCTGGATGAACAGTGTAAGACGCCAAAGAACTTGACTTCCACTCATCCAGTTTTTTAGATTTAACTCACGCGCTTCTTCCGCATTCCCACGCAGTCAGTCAATTTATATATACATGTACAAACTATGTATAGTATTGCCTATTAAAAGAGCATTCATATATAGTCAAAACTCCTTTTATGAACATATTATATAGCAAGATGGTGGCATCCGACCTGACTACTATCGAAGATTTTATTTGTTACTGGACCCTTAAGAGATAAAACTATTCACGTATTGTTTTATCTTCTTTAATTTTCAGGTGGCAAAGAAGACTCATAAGAGGACCAACACAGTTTTATTATTTTTATTTCAAATGTACTTTATTTCTGATTATTTATTTGTATTTAAAAATCACATTATACAGTGAATGAATCAATGTATACGTATAGCCATAACGGTCAAACAACTTGTCAACATTTATTTAAGTTCATTCCTAGTCAGCATTCTACGTAAATTTATATCAGGCCGTCATCGGGCCGTCAGGGTAGCTGACGGCCCGATGACGGCCCGATGTAGATTTACGTAGAATGCTAGCTGGGTTGATTAAATTTGAAGGGAGTCACTTTGTTCAAAATAGTTTTTGCCCACTTCTGAAAAAGGGTTCTACACTAAAAGGAAAGAAAGTGATCCCGGAGTGTGCACATTCTTTTCTTTTAGAGTAGACCCCCTTTTCAAGGAATTTGGTGTGCAGTAAAGAAAAACAGAATTTCACAAAAGTTTTCTCCTTTGGCGCAAAATGGCAAATAACCAAGTTTATCAATTTACCTTAAGGAAATCGGTTACTATTTTCATTTTCAAGAGTAAAAAATGATCTGAAACTATTTAAAGTATTACACTACTACGTACGTAATAACTACAGAATAAAATCGACTATTCAGTTAAGGGGAATTGATACAGTTTCAGGGGAGCCAACTCTCAGAATTGTTTCTGTCTCCTTTCTGAAAAGGGACTTACTCTGAAAAAAAAGGCTTTTTTCTCCAAGGAGAACAAACTCTTTCTTTTCACAGCCGATCCCTTTTCAGAAAGAGCCTGGTGTGCCGGCAAATAAACAGGAAGTCACAAAAGTTGTCTCCCTCCAGAACAAAAGGGAAAAAATCTACAAAGTTTATCCAGTCCCCTTTCTCAAAGCTACTATGTTGATGTTTGTAAGGAGAATACCAACGTTTTCTATACGCGAGTATCAAAGACTCAAATTATCCGTGCAGTATGTAATCTGGGCTTTTCGCCATCACAACATAGGGGCCTTTGAAGAATTTACATATCGCTCGCGTCATGAGAAAATGTACAGTCAAGGCATGTGCGAACAGTAAAGATCCAGATCAGCCAGCGAAGCTGCATAATCCTAGACGTTGCTAAACATCAATATATGAGCCGCAATGTGAGAAAATGTACCTCCTGACATGTGCGCCCAACAAAAACTCAGCATAGGCGCATCCTCGCAGTCTGATCATCTTTGTCCGCAAGAAGAAGCTTTGCATCCTTGGCTATCCAAATTGCACCCAGTGAAGCGACTGATCAGACTGCTTGAATCACAGGCTGATCTGAATCTTCGCTGGGCGAACATGTTCAAAGGTACGTTTCCTGTGATTGTTATTCTGAAGCATCCAATGATTTTCTCAGTGGACAACGAAGGCTGCACAGTCTGATCTCGACCTTAGCTGTTCGCATATGTCCCGAAAGTACAGTTTCACTTGATGGACTCATTTACTCGGTGAATGATAAAGATTAAGAGCAGACTGCATGATGCGCAGTCGGATCGTTGATGCTTGCACGTTGAATGTATTAGTTGTCTCACATTACGAAAACAAGCCTATTCAACTATAATGAAAATTTTACCACCAAAAGATGAAATTTCAGATAAAAATTCGGATATTTTTCATATTTCTGCTCAAAGCTTAGATTGTGGGTACTCGTTAGAACCGTCTCGGCGAGGCGGTTCTAACGAGTACCCACAATCTATGTTTTTGAGCAGAAATAAGAACAAAAAAAATGTATACACCTGTAAACCCCAGTTTTGCTATATAAAAGTGGGGTTTAAGGGAGTCAACATTATATAGGCATGTTTTCGTGATGAGATCTTGACTAAATTGCTAAATAGAGAAATAGAAACAGAGAGACCGAGGAGACGGGACGGGTTTTGGGATGTTTTCAAACGAATGTGTTTTTGGAGTATTTTGAAGTTAACAGGGAAATATGTTGTTATATTTTATTAGAAACCGCTAGTCTGGACTGTCGGAGTAAGTTTAGAACATATCTGTGTAAAGTAGAACGATAATATCGATATGCCGTATGTTTTTCAACAGAAATGAAATATGGTCAACGTCAAAGCAGTTCATTTGAACTAAATCTGCGATCATAAATGAGCTGGGGTACAGCATGTCCTACTAGACTACAGCGAACTCAGATCAGATTGCACATCCGCAAACTTTATTCAAAGTCTCCACTGTCCGCCTGAAGACGCCTTGGATCCTTGCCTACCCCCAAAGATCACTGCAAAGACTCTGATCAGACAGCGCGGATACACAGGCTGATCAGAGTCTTTGCTCTTTGTGGGCGCACATGCAGTCTTATAGTCAAGGCTGTGACCCGGCTCATATGGGAATGGCTCCGAACAAGCAGATTAGTGTAGCCATACCATCTGCAATGTTGGTCAAAGTTCACAAAAACAGCAGTCACTGTCAGTCTGCGGGGTATAAAACTTAGGCCTGCCAGCTGGCAAGGTTCCAAACAGCTTATTGTAGCTCTGGGATACCCATGACTGGAAAGATAATCCATACAACGTTTTATCTGCTTTAAAATATTTGAGTCATATTTTGCGTAATCATATCTTGCATAACCTATCATAATAACATTGAGAAACTCGTATGTGAAAAAAAAACAAAAAAAAAACACACACACACACACAAAAACGCTACTCTTCCCATTGTACAGAACTGAAGGCGATATCTATTAGCGGCTGATGGTTGTGGCATAGTTTTATGTCAGATGATGACGTACGCATTATCAATCAGCGAATAGTTTACACCGGTCGTGTTCGATGCGCAGACGAAAGTTTGCCAGCGACCAAAGTAAATATGAGTTGAGCGGTAATGCGTAAGGTGTCATCCTTCCCTTTCGGTTTCTTAGATAACACTTCACCCATTTCACTGACGGATTTCTCATTGTTAGTATGATAGGTTATGTATGATATGGTTACGCAAAATATACTGAAATATTTTAAAGTAGATAAAACGTTGAACGGCTCATCTTTACAACCATGGATATCTAAGTGCTACAGTAAGCTGCCTGGGACCTTGCCAGAGGTCAGGCTTAGTTTTATACCTTGCAGACCGGCAGTGACTTGCTGTCTTTGTGAACTCTTTGATTAGCTTTGCACATAGTATTCAGTGACAGACCTTGCAAAACCAAAACTTGCATAAAAGGCAGTGGAAGTGGCTTCGGTTTGCCAGACATCAGATTAGTAGACGGGTTATTATCTGCTTTGCATTATATAGCTATCAAATTCAACATACCATTCACTTAAAAGAAAATGCAACATTGATGAAGAATGCGTCTGTGGTGAAACAAACCATTCATTTTGATTCAGATTTGATCAAAATCGGACAAAGAATAAGAAAGTTCCCAGCTGGTATTCTTTATAAATCTATAGCGGGCCGATGGCCCGCTATAGATTTATAAAGAATGCTTACTGGGTTATTGGCGTTTGAAGATGTCCAAATTGCTTTTATGGGTGCTGCCCTTTTGAATATTTAATATGAATCAATGACGTCATAAAGACATAATTAAGTATAAAAACCTAAGTAAATAATATATGCAACAGTAGTTTATCTCTTTCTTTTTTACATTGCTTCTCCTCTAGATGTTTGTTGATTTTACTTTAAAAGCATACTGTTTTCTGTCAGAAAGAAGATTTTGAAGCATCTCATTAAATATTCATAATGACGATGCTCTTGAGAACGGTTTGGAAATCTTTAGATGTCATTGAATTTCTTAGCTTTTATCCGATTTTGATAAATTTTGCATCCAGATGCATGCTCTGTCAATGCCTTTCATCTCAATTACATTTAACAATATTGTCTTTCCAGTTAATCTGCTAAACATTTTATTTATTTGCTATTCTAATCTCATTTAATATATATTTCGGCGATCAATTTTTATATGCTTTTACAGTCCGGATATGTGGTGACTAATACGACTTTGCATTAATTTTTCAGCAATTAAAACTTATAAATAACTCTCTCTCTCTCTCTCTCTCTCTCTCTCTCTCTCTCTCTCTCTCTACATTATCTATGCATGCACTGTCATAACCCATCAGCAATAAAGGTATTTTGAAATTGCACCTTCATGGTTCTTGTTACTGTATATGTACTAAGCAGAAGTTCCAAATGGTGCCGAATGTGTACCCTAGTTTTTTGGTCGATTGTTTACAATCGAGCCTAAGTAAACATGCACCAAAATTTCCCCAAGGTCGTAGTCCACGTGATTATCATTCACCAATGAAATCAACCCGCGTGTTTCTGTAAAACCTGGACTGAGACATTGGCAAAAAGTGCACCCAGATCAGACGCTGCAGTGGGAGTGTCTGATCAGGGTTTGTACTATTTACTTAAATTACATGACGTTTAGAGTTAAATGAAACAGTCTTAAGTTACCGTTCAGAACCATTTTCCCAGCCTACATTCAGAGACAATCAGTGCTGTCAGTGCTTTGATTAAAGTTTCGCAAATGAGCAGTATTCGCAACTTTTCGGTTGTATATTCGAGGCGTGTCAATTTCCATAAATAGCGATCACAGTAGCTTCCAGATTTACAATTGAATTGAAACACACACACACACACACACACACACACACACACACACACACACACACACACACATATATATATATATATATATATATATATATATATATATATATATATATATATATATATATATATATATATATATATATATATATGTGTGTGTGTGTGTGAGTGTGTGTGTGTGCACGTGTGTATATATATGTGTGTGTGTATGTGTGTGTGTGTGTGTGTGTGTGTGTGTGTGCACGTGTGTGTCTCATCTGGTAAACTAAAACTCGTTTTATAACATACACGCATATTTCCATCGTTTAACGCAATACTGCGCTGACTAAATTCTTCCCTAAACTGACTTTTTTTTATGCATTTTGCTCTGTCCGTGGCAAATAACAAACAAATAAAATATTTTTGCCATTCCCATAAAAATAAACCTAAAAAAAAAAGACATTTAGCATTTTGCTCTATCTGATTCTTGGTATTTATCTTAATGAAACGTTGCTCTAATTTGAGTTAGAACAGTGTTGCAAGTTTATCAGTTGAAGAAAGCTAATCAATATTATCTGGTGATATCATGATCAAAGACATAGCAAAAAAAAATTTTTTTTTTTTTGTTATTTTATCTGTATAACATAATATTAATATGCATAAGATATAATGCACATGATACATGTATCACTCTTTTCCCCCAGAAGTGGGATGGCATACTCTGGGGATAAGAACCTCTTGACCCTCAGGAATTTGACAACTCAGATTCTAAGGCGGAACTTTAGGTACTGTAGTAACAAGGAAATGTCATTTGCATGTCATTTTAATTTATCTTCACGTTTTTTTTTTTTTTTAAGCGATCTCCTCAGAAACCACTGGGCGGAATTGAACCAAACTTGCTACATGACCTCCCCAGTGGTAAGGGAGTGCGAAAACTAGTCCGTCGGTCCATCCGTCCGTCAGTCATGCTGTTAGCAACATTAGCTGCGCATTTTAATTTTAGTTGTTTTCACATAATATCATTATTTCATGTTAATTGCTAAAATTGTTTACTTATTTCATGATATTTTGGTATGTAGCGGTATGTAGCATTCTTTATAAGTCTATAGCGGGCCCTTAATCATTTAACAGGAAATGATGTTTTTACTGGTGAAAACTGACAGTATATAAGTAACCACCTTTAGAGAAATTTAATTTTAATTTAATTTCAGTCCAATCCTTTAGTTTTATTGCAATTTACTCGTAAGTCAGATAACAGGATATACACAAATTAATATTGTGCAATTGAGTTGCTCTTTCAAATTGCACAGATTGATTGATTGATAACTATATATTATGCATGTGTATTCCATGACACACACACACACACACACACACACACACACACACACACACACATATATATATATATATATATATATATATATATATATATATATATATATATATATATAAAGAATACTAAAAATTGTGAATGCTACTTGAGTTATGTACTTCTTATAATAAACGTGATAACAAGATAACAAGATGTAGAAAAGTTTAACCCATTTTGTACGGGAAACCCTAAACCGGGAAACAAGCAAACAATGGAGATCCAGATCAGATGCCCCGTTCTGTAAAGTCTGATTGTTTGCAAAAGTACAGCCATTTTCTAAATGTTTTCTTTAAAAATAACTTAACTCAACTCCTCTATATTAGGAAACGGTCCCTGTGATAACTTATAAGGCAGAAGATTTTACTCAGAACAAAATGGGTTAAATGCCCAGTCAGAAAATTTTCGACTCATAAGAATGACTCGAGGGAGGAGAAGTTGACCAAAAAATTTGAAATTTATCTAATTCCGCGGGGCAAACACACCACTGATAGGTGCATAATGTCTTTCATGGTTCTCGGAATGACATTTTCAAATGATTTTTTGTGATCGCTTTTTATCTCCCCTCTATATTGTGGGATATTGTGAACGCCTCCGTCCGATAGGCTGTCCATCGGTTACTCATGCTATCTCCTAAACCACTGGGCGGAATTTAACCAAACTTGCTCCATGACTTTTCCTCATAGTAAGGGTGTGCGAAAGCAACATTATTTTGCCGTCCGTCTATCTGGCCATCACACTATCTCCTCCTACCATATTAATTCGGTTATAAGACTATTTCCTCCTACCATATTTATCAATGAGGCGATTCTAACAAATAACCACAACATAATTTATGTTGAGCTGGTCAGTTTACCTACCCACATTTTTCCTTGGCAGACCGTTTCAGGGCGATACTTCCATTAAGGTACTTTGTGTTAATTGTTATGTAGTGTTCAGTTTCTAAGGTTTTTCTTTTAATAATTATGTAAGTTTAAGATATATTCAATTAAGTTTGGGTAATAGTTCTCACCTTTTTGGGAAAGAGTTGCCAACTCTGCTTGCCATTTGTTCATTTTGTGGCTGCTTAGTTGTATTTGTCTGTCTTTCCCTTTGGTGTTGGGGCTTGATGTGGATCTGATCAGTTCCTGAGTGCACTTATTTACTTTATACATAAGCAGTTTAGCAGTATTGTGCACATTCTTTCGCCAGAAACTGACAACTGCCCTTCTTGAATCAGCTGAAGGGAGAAAACGATAGTATAAAATATTTCATGATTAATCTTTAGAAGTATTGAACCCGTGAACTCCTGGACCCATTTGTTCAAAACTAATGATGTCGTTAGTTAACGGATTATTAAAACTTTGATCATTAAATATTGCATATAGGCTAATATTTTTGCTGAAAAAAATGTGAGTAGCTTTTGCATTTGCAAAAGCTCTCACATGTTTAGCAAAATACCAGTGAATTAGATATTGTACTTACTAGAACAGTTAACATTTTGACTATTGGCTCGTTAAGCTGACGAGGCTTTGAACAACTGGGCCCTGTTTACCAGCCAGTGGGCATATCAGACTGAGTCCCCGAGACTGTTTACAGATGCCCTTGTTGATTAAGATTCGGATAACAAGGAGTAACAGGGGAAATGTTCTAGGTAATTTTCCTTATTTCCACATAAAACATATTGTTGATGGTACTCGTAAGAACTGTCTTAGCAAGGCGATTCTGATGAGTACTAACAACATATACTTTTATGGACAATTTAATCATCCATCTACTTCCTGTTATCTAGAGCTATATAGTGCAGATTCTATTTCCATTTCCTTTGGAATCACTGGGCCCATTGTGATATCTTTGAAAGTCGAGTTCTGCTCATGTATACGCTAGAGGGCGTAAGCAGTGTTGCAAACATCATTTTTGCTTATGAAGAGTCTCAATAAAACCGAAACCCCCATTTTCCATCTGTAATGTGTTCTTTGTTTCCAAAGGCAATCTTTTTTTTTTACTTTTATATGTTAAGCTGATGAAGACTATCTGTGGTCACTCTTTAATATATTTTTTTCTGTACCCTCACAATTGTCTTTGCTAAGCTACAAACCTGCCGACCTCGGTGGCTCAGTTGGACGCGCGTCCGACTGTTGATCAGGAGGTTGCGGGTTCGAATCCCGCCGGGTCGGCAACATTCTTTCGTAAAGATTTGATCATGAAATATTTTCTACTCTCCCTTCCGCTGATTCAAAGGCAGGCGTCAGTTCTGGCGATAGACTGTACACAGTACTGGTTAACCGCTTAGAGGACTAAGCCTGTCAAGTTAAAGTGTGTTTAGGTAAACTGAACGCGCACGACATGACCCCAATGGGTTGACTGGGCCGTACAACCTCAACACAAACAAACAACAAAACCACCTGATCTTAACCTTGTTTAGGAGTTCGTTTTGTTCTCATTTGGCTGCATTAGGAACTGTCTGCAAACTTCCTATCTTCATATGAAATGGGAAAGATTCAGTATCCTTCTTTAAAATTTTGTTGTTTTATCATTTTTTTTAATCCCCACACTTTAGCGATGGGAATGTTGTAAATACCTATGTCCGTCCTAGGTCATACTGTCCATCAGTTAGTCATGTTATCTCCACCTAAACCACTGGGTGGAATTTAACCAAACTTGATATATGACTTCCCAGCGTGTTAGTAAGAGTGTGCGACAGCAACATTATTTTTCACTCTGCCCCATGTTCCCTTCAGTAGGGATCAAAGGGTCACTGTATGTCACTCTATCTCCTCCTGAACCACTGGACGGAAATTAACCAAACTTGCTACATAACTTCCCCATACGATAAGGGTGTGCGAGAGCAACATTATTTTTTCCATCCATCTGTCCATTCATCGGTACCACTATTAGCAACATAAACACGGTGCGTGGGGATTTTTCAATGGCGTGCCATCGACTGCGCAGTCTAGTCCCTTTGTCTTATATGTGCTAAGCTGATAGCATTAGAATAAACTATGATCAAGCTATTGCTTAAAGTAATACCTGTATTTTATGCTCCACAATGGATTTCTGTTGCAAAATTATTTCATTATATTACCTTTCTGAGCTATTTAGAACACTTATAACTGTTGAAAAAATCCCAGAAGCATACATATTGTCAGTATTATTATGACAGTGTCAGTAAATTATGTAATGACATCATTTCATCTATATTACATGTGACCCTCAATATGTATAAAGGGACCTTGGCATATCCCCATAAAATGATCACATAAATGTAGCAACTAAGTTTGTTTGTGTTTGTTTATGTTAAGGTTTTACGGCCAGCCAACCCAACGGGGTCATGTCGAGTGTGGTCAGTTTACCTAACCACACTTTTACTGGGCAGACCTTGTCCTCGAAACGGTTAACCAGTATTGCGAACATTCTTTCGCCAGAAACTGACAGCGGTCCTTTTTTTAATCAGCGGAAGGGAGAGATTGACTGTAGAATTTTTTCATGATCAATGTCTACAAAGAAACCAACTAAATGGGGGCAAAAGTTATTGATTTTTGTAAGAAGCTGCATCTTGGGCAGTATTACATTTATATATATAAAATAAAAATGAAGGCTCTGGCAAGACTAAGCACATACGTATACCCTAATGACCCAGCTCATGTTACATGTGTTAACACAGTCTGGGAAATATTGTCATGAATTTTGTGTTTTGTGTCAACATCAACATGACATCTACTTTAGATGAAAAGTCAGCACATCAAAGACTAAAATGCGGTAAATGTGCCATAACTGTGACATATATAAAATGTATCTTACAGGAGTAGACATTTGATATGACAGTAAACATTTATGGAACAAGTTAGGCATTTTTTTGGTATTTTGCTTGTGAAGGTTTGCAAAAGACTAGAATTAAAATTGTCCAGCTTGTTTCATGAATTAAATGTATAATGGATATTATTTTTAGATTGTTAGATACAAACAAATAGTTAAATGCCAAAGAAATTTGAAATTGTAGGTCGTATTTTCATGTATTTATCAAATTACGAGAAAAAAGGATGGGCAAACATGTTTTTACTGTTTTGCCCCCACCCACCCCCAAAAAGTCTTCAATTACCAGAAGAAAATAAAAAAAGTGACCAAAATACGCACTGATTTAATTCCAGTTAGAACAGTGTCGCATTAACTTTAATTGCGTGAAAATGATATTTACTCAGTCAAACTTAAGTTAACCCTTAAAACGCCAGTCACAACTATTGTCGTCTGCTTTGTCTTCTGCCGGTTACTTTAAAAGTCATTTCTGCAAACAGTGTGGACCCAGATCAGACTGCTCCTTTACCTTTAGGAGCAGTCTGATCTGGGTCCACACTGTTTGCCTGTATGCAAAAATAGGTTCAAAAAGTTTGCAAGAATATTCAGCAGACGACATAAACAGACGACATTTTCAGATGCAGGTTTTCTTGGCGCTTTAAGGGTTAATATATCTGTTTTGTTACATGCTACGAACTGTAACACTTTAAACTTCTTATTTTTCCTTGTAGGTCAACTTGCATTTACTATTCCCTTATAAGCTTCCTATGAATTTTATAACCAGAAAAAAACCTTATCCTGTAAAGCTTTCAAAAATTGAGTTAGAACTGAATTGCGTTGAACGATCGATTTATCCCTTTCATTCAGCTCTAACATCATTCTGAACTATTGTGACTTTTAGCAAACAGTGTAGATCCAGAGCGTGGCGTCTGAAAAGGGTCCGCACTGTTTGCCACTCACTCAGCAATTTTAGACACATCAAAAGACAGTTATATTCCGAAATTGGATGGGACACCTTGGCTTGCAGAAGAAATAAACACAAAATTACTATGTTCTATAAAATGTATTATGACCTTTCTCCAGCTTACCTGTCCTCACTCTTACCACCCACAACTGGAGCAAATGTCTCATATAATCTCCGCAACCCTAACAATCTTCAAACAATACACAGCCATTCTCAGCTCTACTTTAACTCATTTCTTCCAAGTGCAGTCAGAACTTGGAACACTTTGCCTGAGGACACAAGAAAAAGCAGTAGCATAGCTTCATTGAAACGTCATCTTAACACTAACGTCACTCTTCCACCACGACATTTCTACGAAGGGAAACGACTTGGACAAATCCTTCATTGCCGACTGAGGACTAACTGTAGCGCTTTACACCAACACCTGTTCTCAAAAAGCATTGTTCAATGCTCATTATGTGCCTGTGGTCTTGTGGAAGATACTGGGCATTTTCTTCTTTACTGTCCCCTCTATCTTAATCACAGAGACGATATGTTAAGATCTATTAATCATCTCTGTCAACCCAGTCTTAATATTCTTCTCTATGGAGACCCCAACCTGAATGATAATGATAACAAGCAAATCTTTCTTTCTGTGCAAAAATACATTTTGAATACTAAAAGATTTCAAGCCAATCGCTAGCATACCTCCGCCCTAATATATGTACCCTATTGAAGAGTCTTCTGAGACCTTTTATTGAACTGTATACGTGAGCTAATACCTTTGATTAGTATGTCTAACATCGCTTAATGTAGCAGTAAGAGTTCAATGTTATATTACACACACCCCAACCCCCCGTGGAGCCCCCGTTTTTGAATCTTTCAGTGTTCCATTCTACTTATTTCTATAAAATTATAATTGAATATGTATATTTATTGTTTATAATAAGTAAAAGTAAACATTTTGACTTTTGAAATTCACTTGCAAAGTAAAATATTATATACAACAGTTTTTGGAAACGACAATTGTTTTGATTTATAAGTGTTGTATTATTGCAAAACTTCTAGGGATACAGATTTACCTAAGTCTTAGACTTTCTTCTGAATCTCTTTTGTATGAGTTCATTCATGTTTGTACTGTAACAGTATATGTATTATACGAATAAAATATGTTTAAACTAAAAGACAGTTAACTTTAGACACATCAACATTTAGTTATTTGGGCTTGCAGACATTTTAAGACAAGAACGGTAATGAGTTAAAGTGTCCGAATACCTTGGGTAAAGTCAGTACCCACAAAATCAGTTTATTGCAAAAAGAAGAACACACATTTTTTCTGAATGCTTCCTTTATCTGGCCTATCAGTAAAGAACTTGACATTTGGTCTAGATGTGTAAAAAAAACTTGATGTATAGATCGCGCTGTCTTCCTACAGATTCTGTCTTGCCTGATTCCAGTAATATGTTGCGATTTATGAGGCCGCATCAAGCGAAACAAATGCCTTTGGGCATGCGCAAAATGCACAGATTCAGGTCATCCTGCGCATGCGCAAAGTATCACCCGGGCATACGCTCTTCTTTATACATTCTGTAGTATCCGATTATTCTGTTAGCGGACAGTGAAAACCCTGAGACCGCGCGGGTGTGCAGGCTGGTCTTAGCCTTCACTGTCCGCATATGCTCGAAGACACGTTTTCGTACGGCGCGGTCCCATTGTTGTTTCTAAATGCAGTATATACAGCGTAGTTTCTTGTCTTTCTCATGTAACACAAATAGCCCCGTCCACCGAGGTGCGCGAAATATATATGCTGCCTGGTGCCACTGTGGCGGAGTTGTTAATAACTTTATTTAGGTAGGAACTGCGTTAGTCACTCATCTCAAGTCAGAGACAGTCCCATTAATTCAGTCTCGACGTGATTGAAATATTGTTGACTGGGACGTAAAACATCTGTACTCATCTTTTGAGCTGTGGCATGTGTAGTCTGATCAGAGTCTTTGTTATCCGCATGAAGAAACTTTGCATCTTTGGCTATCAAAAATGCTAAGATTCTGATCAAACTACGTGTATGCGCAGGCTGATCTGAATCTTCACTGGGCGCACATCTCCAAAGGTACGTTTTCTGATGTTGTGGTTATCTTACCCTACCCCACACCAATCGTTAGACCATTTACGTAGCTTCTAAATGTTCTCTGATACAGACTACACAGTGAAGCAGTTTACATCATACGTCTGCCGGCCTCGGTGGCTCAGTTGGATGCGCCGTCCGACTGGAGACCAGGAGGTCGCGGGTTCAACCCCCGCCGAGGTCGGCAACATTCTTTCGTGGAGATTGATCATGAAATATTTTCTACGGTCATTTTCTCCCTTCCGCTAATTCAAGAAGGACAGTTGTCAGTTTCTGGCGAAAGAATGTGCACAATACAGGTAAACCGCTTAGAGGACTAAGCCTGCCCAGTAAACGTGTGGTTAGGTAAATTGACCGCGCTCGACATGATCCCATTGGGTTGACTGGGCCGTAAAACCTCAACACAAACAAATACATCATACGTCTACAAAGACCATAAAAATTCCATTCCTCATATCTGTAACTGGAACATATTACCGCGTGACTACAAAAAATAGGCTTAACGCTTAGCACTCTGGGTAAAATTTTCAGCAGACGACTTTTTGGAATATTTTTCTTGCTTTTCCCGGAAAACAGTATATGACATTTCATGCAAATTGTCTCCTAAGGAGACAATTTGCATGAAATGTCAAATCCTGCTTTCTGGGAAAAATAAGAAAAATATCATCAATTTGTCGTCTGCTGAAAATGCCCAGAGAGTGGTAAAGGTTAATCACCCTCTGCTACCTTGTTCTAGAGAAAAGAAGCATCAAGAAAAAAATATTTTTTGCTTTTATCTCCATGATAGGATGGAATTTGTGTATATCCATTTAATCACTAGCACATGATTCTTGTGAGTACCAGTAATACACTTTTTTTGTAGAGAAAAAAATGAAAAGGGTATGTGTCTTATCTAAAGCTCTGGCCTCATGCTGTTCGCTTCAGTGGTTTTGAAAAAGGCAATAAGAAATGCGCTGCAAGTCATAAAACGTTACTACAATTAGATAATGCTGTTCGCTTCAGTAGTTTTAAAGGAAAAAGAAAAACAACAATAAAATGAAAAGAATAAGAAACGCACAGTTTTTCACATGCATAATATGCAAGTCATAAAACGTCTGTTCCCTTAATTTCAGTAACAACTTGTCATGAACTAACAGAAAGGCATACAGACCATAGCGGAGTTAGTATTTAGCGGGAACATTACGTGTATTAGGACTTCCTCTTCGAGGGTGGTCTGCTGATGTCAAAGTTTATATAGTGCAGCTGATGCCAGAGTTATCATACCGTACATGGCACGCACGTGTGTGGAAGGACATCTGTCAGAAAGTCCAAGCAGATATAGCCAACGTGTTACTACGAGATATAGGTGTTGCCTTACATGTGTCAGGACGCCATTTTCGATGGCGGTCGACACTGGCCAAAGCTAGTATAGTACCGCTGATAGAACAGTCAACATCATCTTCGTGATGTACATACAGTCGAGCTTCAATGGCTCGAACATCTTTGGGACCACAGACATCCCAGTAAGCATTCTACATAAATCTGCAGCAGGCCATTACCGGGCCGTCCGCTACCCTGACGGGCCGATAACGGCTCGCTGTAGATTTATGTAGAATGGTAGCTGGGATTTATCCTAGACATGAGTAGTTCGAGCCACTGGAGGTTAATCATAGCGCCAGATCAGGAAACGAATCATCACGAAAACATGCCTATATAATTTGACCTCCCTCAAACCCCTTTTTATATAGTAAAATCGGGGTTTATAGGGGTATACAATATTTTTTTCTTACTTCTGTTTAAAACATAAATCGGTGAGGCGGTTTTAACGAGTACTCACAATCAACGTTTTGAGCAGAAATATGAAAAATATCAGAATTTTTATCAAAAAACTTTCAGTTTTTGGTGGTGAAATTTCAATATATGTGAATAGGCGTGTTTTCGTAATGGATGATAATTTAGAGGTGTCTTTTCGATCTTCTATAAAATATAATAGTACTCATTAGAATTGCAACGATAAGGCTATTTTAAGAGTACACGCAACTTACGTTTTCATGATTATATAATAAAATTTCCTTAAATTATTCCTAGTATTTGTTGTCTTAGGCGATCGGAAGAATTTCCCATGGGGACTCAAAACGAGTTCGAATCAGCCACGGTAAACGTACTATCTGCATTTGAGTCGTTTGAGTTTCACTGTCTATTGTTGCTGAAGTATA
This sequence comes from Anodontia alba, assembly GCA_964016985.1. NCBI lineage: Eukaryota > Metazoa > Mollusca > Bivalvia > Lucinida > Lucinidae > Anodontia > Anodontia alba. The sequence goes on from OZ024828.1 coordinate 74,680,934, forward strand.
TCTTGCAGTAGGGGTGTGACAGCACTTTCACAATCAGCTTGAATTGTTGAGAGGTCATTATTAGATTTCTGCAAGCAACTGGTTTCGCTGCATAATATTCTCAATATACCGAAGACAAAGACATAGAAGCCAAGCGGAGTATTGAAATGTCACAAGACATGTTCAGTATGCAATATCGTGATTTAATGCTTAACGTGAATTCACTGCATTTCAAGCATCTTTAGATGCAGTTTGTAGTTGCTTTAACAAGGAAACGCGTGCTCTTTTGTTACTTTCCGATCCACCACATAAAAACACTACCCGCAAAAAGATCAGTGAAATTATCGAGGAAAGGCAACAATTGCAAAGCAAGCCTCCCCTACGCACCGAAAGAAAAAGATACGGGTAACAAACTACGACTAGGCACAACGGCACGATCACAACAACAACCGACAAACAAACAATGAAGAACTGCAACAAGTGCACTGCCTTAGAACGATCAGCAGAACAATTACCGTGGTTTGCGGGGAGGGGGGAGCGGTGGTGGGGGGGAGGTGCTGGTGGAGGAGCTCAAGTTAGTCTTACCCCATCAAAACCACGCCAATAATTCTGAAGGAGCTCTAAATTACAAATATGTGTTCGATCCTTGTACGGTCATCTACTTCATCAATGAAACCTCACAGTAAACATCAGTAATAATAACACTAAGTTAGTCGAACTTCATCGGCTCGAACGTCCCTGGTACCTTGGAAATTTGTTCTAGACATGGGTAGTTCGAGTAACTGAAGGTAAATCATAGCGCCAAGTCAGGAGGCAAATGGTTATAATTTAGGGATGTCTTTTCGAGAAGAGCTTCTATAAATTAATGGTATGTTGAGTGTACACATTATAATCACAACTTATATTTTTATTATAAAATAAGTAAGTTTCTCTAAAATATCCCTAAATATCCGTTTTCTTGAGCTATCGGAAGAATTTCCTCGGGACATAGCTCCTGAATGAGTTTGAATTAACCATGGTAAGCGGGCCATCGGTGTTCGAGTCTTTGAAGTTTTACTGTTGAGGGTTCTTAGGCGTAGCGCTCATTACGCACATTATGCATGTGCGTAACATACGTAAGAAATATTCACAATAAAGTGGCATAAGCATAGAATATTTTGTTTCATTACCGTAGGGGCTGCTCTTAAAGGAAAGAATTTGCTCCCTCTGGACGCGATTCGGAAGATCCAAGGTTTTTCCTGGGTGTGCGTAAAAATAGTTCCCTTCTGGCTACGCCCCTGGGTTTAATGGCAATATGAAGCTGGAGGAAAAGAAAAACACAAGTAGGACCACGAAGGGTCCCACCATAGACAGCAATAGGCAGACGCTAACTTTCTGAAACAAACTGAGAAAGGAGCCATCTTTCGCTCTGAGGTCTGACTCAGCGTTGTGTAATAAATGGGAATCAAAGTTATCCATCTTAATCGGGTTAACAACCATGCATGCAATTTGCCGCATCATATCTAGAACATTTCAATAGTTCCGACAATTCTTAAAAAAAAATCGGGTGCTGATAAACCTTCCTACAGAATTGTTTTCAAGCCAGTTAAATTTGGAAAGTAATTTAGAATGCTGGTAATAAAACCTATATCATAATACTCGTACAACGTATTTACGCTGGTTATGCTGCCTATACCCCTGTTTTAGAAGTGTAGAAGTTCCATATATAGTAAAATACCATTTTTGGAAATCAGAAAAGTGTCTGTTTTAGGGAGTTGACCTTTACTAAGAAGTATCCGTTCGTGGAGTTTTTTTCTGGATACGTTTCTTATTTATTTCAGTATATGAATGCAACATATGTTGGTAGAGAATCAATAAGCTGGTTCAAAGGTGAATGTTGATGGATTTTGCAATTTTCTTGTTTTGTTTTAAAGATTCTTTATTTGGACAGACGTTCCAGCAACTGTATGCTGTATAAGTTACACAATAACATTATCCGATGCATGAAGGTATGATTAGTTACTAACCTACCAGAGAACGTCACTATGGTTCTCAATGTAACACAAACTGGGATATTTATACCTGAAAAGATGGCTGAAATATGATTATAATGTATAGAAGATAATTCCTAGTCCTCGGACGTCTTCAGAACTTGAACTTAAATAAGCTTCATTGAATAAACGACTGATATTGGAAAGAACTACAAACCATAATGAACAATCAGAACAACTCGCCAGGTTCATATATTGATCTCTGGAATCAACCGCTACACGGGAATAATGATTTTACACACAGAATGAGTAGCGCAGATATAGATGGGTTACTGACTGTGGCTGCGGATGCGGCAGACAAGCAATATGACGCAAATAAAGTAATTGATGCTCTCCACTGTGAAAATATTATACCAAATCGCATTTGCGATTATTTAAAATCTATGTATGCAGAAGGAGAAGATTTTTGGATAGTTTTGAAACTTTCTCGCTACTGTTCATTCTCATCATTAAAATATGGGCTTTATGTTTGTAATTATGTGGATATAGCAGAGAGATTGGAACATAGTCGCTACGGTACGGCTGGTCCCGCCACTCTGACAGTTAGCAAGGCTGAAGGCAATCACGATTCTGCTCTCGAATTATATTATAATTTGAAGAAACATATAGACAATTCAGCATTTAAAGATAGGACCGCATTCCTTCGTTTAAAGGCAGATCATTTCATGAATGAAATACAAATATTAAATCCAGAATCAACGCGGCGAAAACAGTGTCTTTTTGACAAGATGGTGGTGATCCGATGCCTGACTGTTGAAGTTACAACTGATTCAGAGATCCGGACTCAGGCTCTAAATGACATGCGTAATGATAAAATTCTTCGTCAGGCAAAAGCTTCCGAGACACCGATATATGGCAAAGAGGCGAGTACATATGCACTTCAGGGAGATTTTGATACAGCCGAAGAACTCATGCTTAAAGCAAGACTTATTTTGGTCAATACAAAAGCATCTTGGGTGATCTATTATCATTACCTGAATGAAGTGTTTTTAAAAGTGGCTGAATTTGAGAAAACACCTTGTAATGAAGTCAAGCAGGGGCTACTCTTCTACGGGTTTGCAGGCGTGCACTCCTTGGCAAATGAAGACGAGGAAATACAGCGAATGTGGAAAAGAATATTTATTTCCTTCATGCTTTATGGCTTGCTATGCTTTGGACTGTTTCTCGAGGAAATAGATTTTCCTATTACTAATGAGGACCGAAAATTGGCTCGAACTATACTTTTGGAATTTGATAGATTATCACAAGATATGGAGACCAGACGAGACATGCTTTACGCTTTGTTTATGGCAAGGTTGCACGAAGACAGCAATGTCGAACAGGCACTCATCTATGCGAAAAGAGCACAAACAATGTCCAAAAATGGTGAATTAAGAAAAGGCGAAGCGGAAAATATTTCCAAATTCATATCCAAATTACATTTGTAACTACTAAATTTTCTGCACTATCAGAAAATAAAGAGTCATTCACTGGTGTTCTTTAGCATGCTTCTTCTTCTTCCTCTTCTTCTTGATCATCATCATCAATTCCTTCATCATTTTCATCATCATTATTTTCTCCTTCCTCTTCTTCTTCAATAGGAAGAAATGTGATAACATTAAATCGTCTATGTAAATGTATACTCCTCAGTCACAGCTCTAGGTAAGCCATTTTTAACCAAAAATATTGATATATTTTTGTCTCTATATAAATGTATATTTCTTACTCATAACTCCATATAAGCAATTTCTCATTTCTCCACATTAACATATGTTGTGTGTACTCATTAGAAGCCTCTTAGAGGCGCTGGTAACTTGCTATATATGGCATAGTACGGATGTGCGTGCCGAATGGGCCCCCTTTTCAGCGCTGCCAGGTATATGATTAGCCCCCTTTTTTCAACAAAGAGTACCGATTTTTCTTGATTCGTTTTAAGAAAGGCCCCACTTTTCTGACATCCCGGTTAAATATGTATGCGAATATTTTTCACTCAGAGTTTTTTCGAGGCTGCTTGTTCTCTTGGTATTCTATGATTTGACTGCTATATTTATCTAACTGCCAGCAATAAGTGGGTACAAAAAATCAAAAGGCAACATATGAATAGGTCAACATTTCGGATGATCAGGTATATGAATGGGTCCGTTTTTTCAAAGGCCAAGTATATGAATGGGGTAGGTTTCGAAATACTGGCTTGCGCACCCGTACCAAAATTACCCCTAAGCTACTCCCACCCCTCCCACTCCCGACCTACTTCAACCTTATAGAATACATTTGAGCAGGAGTATACAGAAGTTTTCTTTTGTCATAGGCGAACAGCAAAGACCCAGATTAATCTGATCAGAACATACTGAACATTAATTTTAAATTCTCTGTACGCCGATGTATTCCAGCTTCCAACGGCCCTGTAAGTGGACAGCAAAGGCATTGACATACGAACCGGGGCACAGTATTTCCTACAACATTGCATGAGCGCCCAGCGAAGACTCAGATTAGCGTGCGCATCCGCGCAGTCTGGTCAGAGTCTTCGCAGGGCAGTCTGTGGGTAACCAAAGATCCAAAGCATCTTCAGGCGAACAGAGAAGACTCAGATCAGCCTGCGCGTCCGCGGGCTGATCTGAGTCTTCGCTGACCGCAATTGCGATCTTATAGGAAATGCTGTGGCCCGACTCATATACACATGTATTATGGTATGTTACATTGTATGTGTTTTGTGAAAATTCACTATTACTGTAATACTCACCTTCTTACATGTTGAATAATATTATAGGTTGTATTTGGTGATGGCTTCTTGCTAGTTTCGCTTATATTGTAGGTAATGATAATGGTGTGTGCGTGTGTGTTTATGTGTTTGTGCACAGACACTTGGTTGTCAGTAGAGCGTATATGATCCGGATTTGATCTCTTGTACTTTTTATCACTATTTTTATTTTGTTGAACAATATACAGTCAAACTATGTATCCCCCATCTAAAACGCAACTGAAAAAAAACCAAAAAAACTGATATTTGCTGGAAAGGTATCTATATGTATGGGTATCGATACCTTTCCAGCAAATATCTTTTCTTTCAAAAGCATTTTTAGGCGGGGAAAACATAACTAAATGTAAAACGTCAGTAAAGGATAAAAATGCTACGTTCTACTGACCCTAAGTGTGTGTGTGTGTGTGTGTGTGTGTGTGTGTGTGTGTGTGTGTGTGTGTGTTATTTCTGAATTGTCATGGAATAAAGCTAGAATGTTTATTGAGCTTCCAAATAAGACTTTTCTTGTCTTTTTTTTTTTTTTTTTTTTGTACTGTAAACAGTCAGAAGTAAACGGAATCATACTTTTGATAATTAATATTATGTTGTGACACTGATGGAAAATGTTCAGCTTGAGCATGCGCACAAATTGATTGTTTCTGTCTGTCGTTTGCTGTCCAGTGCATCTTGTCAGCTACTTGACTATATTCTCTTCACTGTCATAGGCGTATCATTCGTTACGCATATACGCATGTGCGTAACACGCGTAAGAAACATTTTTACAATAAAGTGACTACATTAGGGGCTGCTCCTTAAGGAAAGAATTTGGAGCAAATTCTTTCCTTTAAGAGTAGCCCCTAATTTAGAAGAGCTTCCAGGCATACTTTTTCAAGAGTTTGCCTGGATTTGCGTCCAAATAATTCCGTTCTGGCTACGCCATTGACTGTCACACTAGTTCTGCGCATACTCGAAAGATCTGTGAGCATATGCTGACAGTGAAAGCGTATACTGTTTATCACGCACTGACGTATCGTGACTGATTATATTTAGAAGAGCTTCCAGGCATACTTTTTCAAGAGTTTGCCTGGATTTGCGTCCAAATAATTCCGTTCTGGCTACGCCATTGACTGTCACACTAGTTCTGCGCATACTCGAAAGATCTGTGAGCATATGCTGACAGTGAAAGCGTATACTGTTTATCACGCACTGACGTATCGTGACTGATTATATTAACGCACATGAGGATGCGCACGTATAGACAGTTTATTGTCAACTATACTCGTATTTCGGTTATCTATATAGTGTGCTGCGCATCTTGCCCACTGTGTCAGCTGCTTTCTGTGTACTGGCCAATACGACACAGCCTTTGTGCACGCAAATGAGAATCGGCAAAATAAGTTACTTTCTAGTTACCTGATCTCATTACTTTCGGCCATCTGATCTTATTAAATATAGCAAAGTCCACCAAATATCGCATCGCCATTCTGTGAACTGAACTGTGTAAACAATCAGTTATTAGTAGCAAAAAGTGAGAATGAAAGCAAATGTATTTGGCTAAATGTGTTATGCAAATATTCCTTAATACTTCTATAGCGCTAACAAGTATAAGTTTTCACAAAAAAGCTTGGTCAACGCTTCGCCCACAATAAATGTTAACGCTGATTTTAATAGTATTGGCCGGGTTCTTTACATGCAAATTTTGGCTAAATCGGCTAATTTTCAAAATGCTAAGGGTGAATTGGAGAGGTCTATATGATATATCTTCTAAATGACCCTAGCTCGCAATAAAATGTGAAGTGACAGCTAATTTCACATCGCCTTTAGGCTTACCTCATCAAAATTTAAATTAGTTATGAGAATATCAATTTTTGTCACGCTGTCCCGGGAATGCTAAAAATTGCACTTAGAAGTATCAATGCATCCACTAAGTTTAAGAGAAGTCGTCAAGATTTATTTTCCATAAACTTTGATAAAGTGCTGCAATGGTAACCTTTTAGAATATCTACATAAGTGCAGTGTGCCAAAAGAAGTGCACGCGAATGGAGAAATACGTGAAATATTATTTTATTCTGTTCAGCGCTAATCTAGTCCCCGCCTAAGGAAAATAGTGCATTTAGTCCAATTCCTTGCGCAGCTCGATAGCTATTTTAGTAGTCGCCTGACAACAAGGCTATAGTGTATTGTGGCTTAACAATTAAATCACTTCCGTGTCCGAACCAAAACGTATATCAAGAGCGTAGAAAATCATATACTAAAGTACATGATATTTTTATTAGAAAATAAGGCTTGACATTTCGTCTAGCGGACAATTCACATGAAATGTAAAATCTTAGTTTACTCTGACAAATAACAAATTCAGTTTTAGAATGCCGTCTGCTACAAAACAGCACTTTAAGGTTTAAGTTTAGAATGTCGTCTGCTACAAAGCAGCGCTTTGAGATTTGAGTCCTTTATGACACACTTCGTCACTTGCGCACTTATTACGCGACTGAATAATCATTACGAGTAGTAGTTGGCCATAGTAACTTACAATGTTGTTTACAAAGAGAAAATTTTCAAAAGACACACAACGGGAAACAACATAACGTCACCGAACGAACGACCCGTTCCGCAACTACACAGATGCATTTCTATCATACAATTATATAAAATTAATGCCTATATAAACCTTTGCCATGCTGAAACATTGAGATGCCACGCCCACTTCTAATTTTAGCCAATCAGATTATCTAATCCAGGTTGTTGATTCATATTTGCATACTTAATGACAAGCATTGCTGATCCAGATCATTTGGCTTCTTCAGAAACCAACTGATCTGGATCTACACTGTTTGCAAAGGCAGGTCATATCCGGGTTCAGCAGGATCAAGGTTAAACAATTATTAAATACAGTTATTTGGCTAGTTCCAGGAGGTTCCAGGTAAGGTACGCCATGCCTCATAATGATTTCCAAATAAGGCTAAACAAAACTACTGGAGAAAACCTGTCTTCGAGGTTTTCAACCAAGTAAATACATTTGTATGAGTCAAACGTCCTACTCAGCCACAGACTAGCTCACTCAGCCACAGCGATTAGCTAGTCTTGAAAGTTTTGGTATCTAGTATACTGTCTAGACAGCGAACACTTGAATGACGCTTATCAGTCTGCGCAGATGCAAAAATTATGCGTCTTTGTTGTTCGCATATGGCATAAAGCAGGTTATCTCATGACGAGGCTCATATTTTTGCTTCAATCATCTGTCACATGTGTTAGATTCTTTTACATACACTGCATCGAAATGTACTCACGTGTAAACACAAAGTGTGTGGCCTTACCCGGAACCTATACCTAATGACGAACACCAACGAGAGCAGCGCATTACGAAACATGCCTATATAATTTAAACCCCCTTAAACCCCACTTTTATATAGTAAAATTGGGGTTTACAGGGGTATGCATTATTTTTCTTATTTCTGCTCAAAAATATAGATTGTTGGTACTCGTTAGAACCACCTCGTCGAGGCGGTTCTAACGAGTACCACAATCTATGTTTTGAGCAGAAATATGAAAAATATCAGATTTTTTTATCTGAAAATTTTATGTTTCTGAAGGTAAAATTTTCTATTATTTAAATAGGCGCGTTTTCGTAATGGCTCCTGTGCAAAACAGCACTTTGAATGCAGCCCTGTGCTTTATTTCGGCGTCTGGTCGGGGTCAGCACTAATTAGGGAGCGACCATTTGATTTTTATGGGGGAGAGGGGGGGGGGATCGGAGCGGGAAGATTATGATGGTCCTGGATTTGTTTTTCTTCAGTAAACACAGGTATCATACCGTTTTCTGGTCTTGTCGTTTTTCCTGCTAATCTTGTCTCGGCGCAATTTAATCCCCAGCATAGAAGGTAGGGACAGCCAATAAATATATTTATTACTTGCTAACAAACGCTGATCAGAGTTATATTGACGGTTTGTTTGACATTTTAAATGGTTATTTGTCGGCGTGTATGTGGGTCACGGTCCACACGAGAAATAAATAGATGCACAAAACGCCAAAATGTCTGGATTGAATCAGCACAAAGAAGAAAATGTGGGGTTTGTCAGCAATTTAACGTCTCTTTGCGTTTCTTATTTTTATTTCTTTTTGGCTTTGTCTAAAGAACATTCATTCTTGTTCTTCTGCATGAAATTATTTTGTACAAGTCCTCGTCGATTAATAATGATAACCATTTTTCAGACACTACCCTGTCTCTTGATGCTAGGAATGTAAACAAATGCCATTACAGTCTTCAGAGTTTTGCTTTCTGGCCGCGGCGCAGGGCATTATTAAACACATTATATAAGAAGAACCCATGCGATCAGAACCAGTTTTAGACTAAAAACGGACGTATCTTGTTATGATCTTCTGAGTTGTAGCTACCAGAGCCACAAAAACTGCGTCTATCGTGACATAGATGCGAATCTGCACCGCGGCGCAAAACGACGCTGCTAATCTTGTCTTCGGATGTAATATTTCGTTATGTTTTCTTGTCTTCGGCGAGTTGTATGTTGTTTTCTTGTCGTCGGCGTTGTTTTTAATTATTAGTCTAAAGTATTCAATGACGCTATCATTATTGAACATTTACGCCACTTTTTAACCTTAGATCTTTGATGACTTCAGCATCGGTATGTTGTGTGGTTTGATAAAAAAATATTGATCGACATGCCCAAATATGTCCTGGACTCCCCGATTTGATTTTTACATTTTGGCTTGCACACTGTAAATTAATGCTATTGTTTTAGGACTACACACATACGCGCGCAAGCACACACACACATGCACGCGCGTGCGCATGTACTCACACACTTTCTAGCAAATATACGAGAGGGAGGTGGGGTCAAAATTACGCGAAAAATGCACAGTACATGTAAAACGCGTCTTCTTTTAAGATTTTCACATTCCAATATCTTAAATGAAAGACTGTGCAGTTGCCTAGCTCCACATAAGGCATGCACTTTTTCAGCCCGAAAAAAAATCCACGAAAACATGTAGTGGGTACTCAGTAGAAGCGCCTCGGCGAGGCGCATCTTAAGAGTACCCAAAACATACATTTTCGTTGAGAAATAAGAAAAAATAATATGTGGATACCCCTTCTTATCTGGAGCTATGCAGTTGTAGAGCTGTCCCATGTCACCCGGATGCCTCCCATCAGGTTTCAGTTAATCTGACTTTCGGTTCAGGAGGAGATGTCGTTTAAAAAATTTCAAAATGGCCGCCATGGCGGCCAGCTTGGATATCAGAACAGAACGAGTTTAGCGATTCGGAATTTCCTTGACGCCCCAATGCCTCCGAAGAAATATCTGCTCAATCCGACTAACCGTTCTGGAGCAGATATAGACTGAAGATTTTATAAATGGATGCCAACGCCGCCATCTTGGATATCGGAACGGAACGATTTTAGCAATTAAGAATTGCCATGTCGATCAGATGCCTCCCGTCAAGTTTCAGCTCAATCCGACTTTCCGTTCGGGAGGAGATGTCGTTTAAAGTATTTCAAGACGGCCGCCATTGGGGCCATCTTGGATATCGGAACAGAACAATTTTAGCAATTCTGAATTTCCATGTCGCCCCAATATTCTTTAAATTTCAGTTCAATCCCACTTTCGGCTCAGGAGAAGATGTTGTTTGAAGAATTTCAAGATGGCCGCTATGGGCCATAAAGATTTTATAGATGGATGTCATGGCGGCCATCTTGGATATCGTAAAGGCACGATTTTAGCAAATAAAGAATCGCCATGTCGATCCGATGCCTCCCATCAAGTTTCAGCTCAATCTGACTTTCCGTTCGGGAGGAGATGTCGTTTAAAATGGCGACCATCTTGAATAAAAGAACGGACCGACTATCCATGTCGCCCCGATACCTCCCATCAAGTGTCAGCTCAATCCGACTTTTCGTTAGAGAGGAGATGTCTTTTAAAAAATTTCAAGATGGCCGCCATGGGCCATCTTGGATATCTGAACGAAACGACTTTAGCAATTCTGAATCTCCATGTCGTCCCAATACCTCCCATCAGGTTTCAGCTCAATCCGACTTTCTGTCCTGGGTAAGATGTCGTTTAAAGAATAACAAGATGGCCGCCATCTTGGCTATCGAAACGGAACGAATTGAGCAATTATGAATCTCGATGCCGCCCCAACCTACCATCAAGTATCAGCTCAATCCGACTTTCCGTTCGGGAGATGTCGTTTAAAGAATTCAAGATGGCCGCCATCCTGGATAGCGAAACGGAACGAATTTAGCAAATCTGAATCTCCATGTCGCCTCGATACCTCCCACTAAGTTTCAGCTCAGTCTGACTTTCCCTTCGGGAGGAGATGTCTTTAAATAATTTCAAGATGGCTGCCATGGCGGCCAGTTTTGATATCGGAACGCAATGATTTTAGCAATTCTAAATCTACATGTTGCCCAAATGGCTCCTGCCAAGTATCAGTTCAATCCGACTTACGGTTTTGGAGGAGATGTCGAAAATGTGAAAAGCTAATAACGGACGATGGACGACGGCAGACGGACGATGGACGACGGATTTGTGTAGGCCCACGATACCCAGCAAACATGTATATGTGGGCCCCATATAGGCAGAATCTGGGCATTTATCCCATTCAAGTCCTACATGGGCCCCATATAGGCTTTTTGCCCATATAAGACCCATATATGTCCCATATTGGTAAAATTTGGCCAACAAACATGTATATATGGGAACCATATAAGCTGATTCTGGGCATTCATCCCATTAGGGTCCTAAATGGGCCCTATATAAGCTTTTTTGCCCATATTAGACCCATACAGGTCGCATATTGATAAAATTCGATAACTATAAAAATAAATTCTAATCTGTGGGACCCCGAGATAAAACCGAAGTAATCATGGAAAAATGATAATTTCAAGATACACAATTAGGGCCCAAATGGCTCCTATGGACCTCTATGGTTCCAATGTTGACCTCCGATTACTATATGGGGTCAATATGGGCATTAAGGGGAAGAACTGTACCACTATTTAAACAAAATATTAAAAAAAAATAGTAAATTTTCTGACATAAATGCAAATAATAATGATAATAAGAAAATAAAAATAATAGTTTGTTCATTACAAAATGAATGCATTTACTAAATTTATCTTGACTTTTTTTCCGACACGGACGTCGATTCATGGTCATATTTTTATGCTAACTTGTATGTCCCTATTACTTTTAAAATTGAGGTATATATAAATACGCATGAGGCCACCATGTCCAACTATTAAAAAGGACGCCTATATCTTTAAGGCCTCTTTGTTCTACGCATGTGCAATAACTTGCACATGTACGAAGGTCTCTCTCTGTTGGGACCTTACCAGTCCATCATATGGGCTGGGACTGGGGACTTATAATCATTTGTGTAAAAATGTCTAAAAGTTTGTTGTTTTTTTTCTGGAAGATAAATTCGGGTTGATTTTCCCTTACTGAACCCATATAGTTCCCATATGGCTTTGCCCATGTGGGTCCAACATGGAACCATGTTGCAAATCCCTCATGAGTCCCTTATGGGTTGCCCATATAGGACCCACATAAATACCTATTTGTGGCCCATGTGGGTCCTATATCTTTTGCTTGCTGGGTATTAGCTTACCTGGAGCAAGTAACTCACCATGAACTAACAATACGCTTTTTGAAAGCGAATTGTAATCTAAAAGTCTTTGCTTTGACATTGACATTAACTGAGAACAGTATTAGCATCCAATATAAAAACAGCCGAGGTCAGTATACGCATTTTCTGCAAATGTAATCCGCGGTCAGATTAGAATATGTGCGCCGAGGGCAGTAACACACACCGCCGAGGAGAAGATTGACATTTGTAAATATAGGTACCTTGTTTAAATGACTTCAACTACAAAATGTTTCGTGCAATGAACGTAAAATTTTGGAAAAATTAAACACTGATATTCTTGCATTACACCTATTTATGTGGAAAAAAAAAAGTATCGCTGTCAAGATTATACAGATATAGGCCCCTGAATTCCAATTTTAGCCATTCTGAACAGCTTCCTCGGTTTTAAAATGCATTTTTCGGACAAACAGAAAGGTTTCCTATGCTTCTTTTCTTTTCAGTGGAAAGGCGGTTCATTTCTTATATTTATGCGCAAAATGTTTGATTTTTTTTTCCAAATACTCTAAATATTTTTATTTACCCTTCATCCCAAGCACCCCTCCTCTCTGTTGTACATAAATTCTGCGCAGAGACAAGATTAGCAGGAAAAACGCCGAGACCAGAAAACGGTATGATACTTGTGATAAATGAATCTTGCCTTTTTTTTTTTTTTTTTTTTTGAGATCCGCGTCCTGTTTTTTTTTTTTTTTTTTTTTTTTTTTTTTTTTTTTTTTTTGTGTGTGTGTGTGTGTGTGTGTGTTTGGTTTTTTTTTTCTTGTTTTTTTTTTTTTTTTTTTTTTTTTCGATACAGCTTCTTTCAAAATGGAATGATACAGAAAGAAGTATAAGCCATGTATCTCTATTTGTACTGGAAATGATAGTATATGTAAAATATGACAAGCAATGTATAAACAATAGTACTTATTTTGGACCTTTATTTTTAAGATATTCTTTGATCAATGTACCTTTTAAGCAAGCATTTTGCTTAAAAAAAGAACTTGGAAACCTGCTAAGGACAAAGAAGGATGCCAAGAAATGCATCAAACTAAACTTTCTGGTGCTATCGCCACAAAATTTCCACAACTTGAAAACTTTGGCTTCCGTAGTGAAAAGGTTACCATTCTAAGAGGCCACCTAAATCAGTGGAAAGGTATCGCTATCAGGCTAAAAGTGACAATCTGGAGGTTAAATTGTGTATTTAACAGTTAAATATTTTCCAAAGGAGCAACACATGAAGAAAACTATCCAAAAAGTTATGAAACAGTATAAAGTATAAAATCTAGAAATGAGCATGGTCTTGTTGGTTTCTTTATAGTGAAAAACATAATAAATATAACGAATGTATCAATTTCAGGTCCTTTATTTTAGAAATCAAATTTTAATACTGCATTTGCCATTAGATCCTTCCATCAATATCATTTGGCTACGTATCATCACGAAAACATGCCTATATAATGTTGACCCTCTTAAACCCCACTTTTATATAGTAAAACTGGGGTTAACAGGGGTATACATTATTTTTCATATTTCTGATCAAAAACATAGAATGTGGGTATTCGTTAGAACCTCCTCGGCGAGGCGGTGATAACCAGTATCCACAATCTATGTTTTGAGCAGAAATACGAAAAAATCTGAATTTTTATCTGAAAACTTTCAGTTTTTGGTGGTGAAAATTTTCAATATATTTGAATAGGCGTGTTTTCGTAATGTGAATATGTAGATAACTATGTTTTGGTCAATCTGATCCTGGCAATTTTTTTCAGATGCATTGTCATCCTAGCTATTGTTTTCTTGCTTTACCGTGTCCTGATATCTTTTTTTTTTTTTTTTTTTTTTTTTTTTTTTTTTTGTCATGAAATCTGCACATCACCCCCACCCACACCCCCTCCCCCGCCCCCGCTCCCACCCCCCACCGAAAAAAAAAAAATGAAAGGTACATAGTTCTGAGTCCCGTCCAGAAAACAATGTTGTGTTGTGCTTTTAAGCGTGACACTTTATATATAATATTTATGAATACCATTAACTATCTATTCATTCGGCTATCTGAACGATCACACACATTTCTATACAGTCTCGGATTCAGACAAAGTAAAACCTGGCAATTGTCTCATTATCATTGAATCTGTCCTGGATAGTCTAAGGTTAGTAATTTTATCAACTACAGTGAACACCCGTTACAACGATAGCATTTGTTCCTAAAGATTTTGCCGTTAAAATGAATTGTAAAGAATTCTTGAACGCAGCAGAATGATATGTAAAAAAAAAAAAAAAACAAAAAAAAAAAAAAACTTGTTTTATTCTTATTTCCTCACAGAACAGATGTTTTGGATATTTTTAGAAACGCCTCATTGAGGCGATTCTAAGAAATATCCGAAACGCGTGTTTCATAAAATAATTACATACAAGAGTCTTGTATAATTTCACCGAGTACTGACCTGGATAGTCTAAGATAAGTGAATAAATCAACTGTATTTGTATTTGCGATTTCTGAATTTCACTGAAATGGTAGGCTCAGTAAAATAGAAACTGAGATATCCGGGAAAGACAATAACCACGAAACACATGTATAGCTCTCCCAAAGTACCAAAGACAAGATGAGAATAGTTTTCAGACAGTGAGTTTACTGGGGCCTCTGAGAAACTAATTTCTTCGCCCTTGCCCATCCGGTGATAAAACGCAAATTGCTAATCGATTTATAAACTTTCCCCGACAAAATAATCCGAGGTAGGCTTAAATCTGTAGATCCACTACCCATGTTCCTGACCGATGAAGAAGTGCCCTTACTTATCTACAGTTGACACACAGTTGACAATATCTCGAGACAACTCATAATAACACAAAACAACACTTCCTCAAATCCCACAGAAATGCATCGCCTTGGAATGGTCAGCAATAAGATTGTTACGGAGGGACAGAGACTTAAACATAGTCATGAGCCGGGTCACAGCATTTCCTACAAGACTGCTTGTATACCCATCGAAAACTCGGATCAGCCTGTCCATACACGCATTCTAAACAGAACCGCTACCGTCGGTCTAAAGAAAGCTTGGATTTTTGGCTACCCATAGAGCGCAATGAAATGACTGATTTTTCGCAGGCTTATCTGAATAATTGCTTGACAGACATGCGATCTTGTAGGAATTGCTGTGTTCCAGCTCATATTTACCGAATACTTAGTCCTCGCCTATAGTCTTGATGCATAGCCAACTACTTAATTGTTTGCCCACGTAGGGGTTCCTAACACTTCAGTGGGCAAAAACAGAATAAAATATATAAATTAACGTATCAGCACTAAGATAAGGACTCGAATACAAACAGAAAGTCAGAGCATACCAAAATCGTCCGAGAAAGGTCATGCACGGTCTTCTAGGAAAGAGTTAGGACTGGGCTACAGTTTAGTCTGTGCATGGCCCCACCCACAGTCGCGCAATTAAAGAGGGCAGCACACTACTTTTTATACGCAGTCTAGTGGGTCACTTCTATTGACGATGAGACCGTAGTAGTTTAAATGGGCCACCGACTGACAAAAAAACCTTAGGGCATATACAAATGGCGAAGCCCCAGACAAGTGTGCACAGCCAAATGTCGGGTCAATATCTTCGCTATTAGTCCTATATCTTCAACAAGGTCCCTATATTGTGTAGGCGAACTGTGAAGATACTGACCAGACTGCGCGGAGGCGCAGGCTGGTCTGGAACTTTGCTGCTCTCATATGTTCTATGGTCCCTTTATTTAGCCGCCGGCCCAAATGCTGTTATACAAAATGATAGTTCGGTTTGCATAAAGGTTTCCAAACTCAGTCAATGAAACATCATAGAAAAGCAAGAAGTATCTTTAAAAAAGATAATTGTCGAAGGTAAACACTCCAAACTTCTTCAACACTTCACCCCGACAAACCGATTCGCTGTGATTGACTTGTACATGCGCAAGAGAAAATAGTGTGGGAATTTTGGAGAACAATAGTATTCTGACTTGCAAATGACTCGTAGTAAATACAATAAACTTCAAGAATCAGATATCTTTAAACTTTTAACCTCGACAAATCGTATATTGACCCTTTAAATAAATTCTAAATAAAATATCGTAAAAGGCGCAGTAATACATATTAAAATATGGAGTGTTCGAGTGACGCTTTCGTTGACTTCAAGAGAAACTTGATGCGCTTCGAGAGGGGAGAGTTTAAAAGCCGGAAGTAAAGGTCGGAAGTGGGAACCAAAAGTCGGGACTAAATTTTGACAATCTATTAATGGCATTAAACATGCAAATATCGGGATGAAATTTGAAACACATGTAGAATATTGCTTCTTCTAAAAAATGCAAATCAGACTATATCTGAAGATTAAATATTTTTTCCTGTTCTGAACCAAAATATTCGACTTCAGGCGTTTACAATTTTCTTGCTGCACTTATTTTATAGTCGACTTACACATAGTCCATTTAATCAAGCGGTTCTATTTTTTGTGACGACTGTCGAACGCACCTGCAGGTACGATGGATCAAAATTGCTACGTAATGCAATAAACTGTTCATATTATTATTATTATTTATTTATTAATAAACAATATATTATATACTTCAAATCAGTTTTAAATGGTATATTATGATATCAAATAAAAAAAAAAGTCGGATAATTAGTACATAAAGATACAGTAATCACAATTTTCATAATAAAATATTATGGTATAAATTGGGTTTCATATTCCACTGCAAACCTTATCTTAATATGTCTTCGACAAACAAGAATGAGAGCTCGTGACACACTCCTCAAACACTGGCAGTCAGATCTAAATAAAACCACTAGCTGAACCACAGAGGGCCCGAAAAAATACATAACACTAGGCATCAACTCTCTAATGTAATGAAAGACTTGTCGGCATCGTCATGGAAAAATCATATTATCTTTTCCCTTGCCCTTCTTTAATCCACACTGGCTTTATAGAAGAAGCATTTTTTTTTAATATAACACACCGTGTGTTTTAACCCTGTCATCCCTGAGTTTCTGTAGTAGACTATTCCGTTTTTTTTTTTTTTTGTTTTTTTTTTTTGTTGTTGTTGTTGTTGTTGTTGTTTTTCGCAAGCTCTTTTCCTTGGATATTCCAACTCAGGACAATATTTATCAATATAAGTGCAATAACCCTAAAATATCAAATACTTATCATTCAATATCACATCGTATCAAATACTTATCATTTGATATCACATCATATCATATACTGATGAGTGATAAAATGTTCGATTCAGAAAATGCAGTTTAATACCTAGCATGCTGGGTAAAAATTTCAGCAGAGGACACTGGAATACGTTTATTAATTTTCCTAAAAAATAGGCTTTGACATTTCATGCAAAGAAGACAATCTGCATATAATGTCAAATCTCATTTTCTGGGAATAAGAAAAATACCATCAGTTTGTTGCCTGCTGATTTAGCCCAGAAAGGTTAAAAATCTTGGGGAAAAGCAACAGCCATCATTGAGTAATTACTCTGCATATTTAATACATCTTATAAACGTTAGGCTACAAAAAAAAAAAAAAAAAAAAACAAAAAAAAAACAAGAGGACCAAGATGGCCCAGTATTGTGCACCTGAGGACCAGACAAGTTTTGAGTCAATTGGCCTTTCAGTTCAAGAAAAGCAGTTCAAAATGACAGCTGTGATGGCCATCTTGGTTTTGCCTATACATTGTGTATAGGAGTCTATGTTAACAAATTTGACTGTTCCATAAAAAAAGGTCAAAGTCAGCCAAAGGTTATCATTTTTTAAACTTTATTTAGCCCATGTCCCCAATGCTGTATACCAAGCTGCAGGGCCATTGGCCCTTTGGTTCTGGAGAAAAATATTTTGAAGCTTTTTTTTTTCATATATTGGCATGGTGGCCATCTTGGTCATTTGACCCAGATGTGGTGAACTAACTTCCAACCCACCCCGCTTATCCATTAAGGCTCCATGTGGAATTTGGCTTTGAAAATGACTGGCCCAGTGGTTTCTGAGGAGATGACATTTGAAGTGTGGAAGACATGATGTGGTGAACAAACTTCCATCCCCCCACCCACCCCTTACCCATTATGGCTCCATATGGAATTTTGCTTTGAAAATGACTGGCCCAATGGTTTCTGAGGAGATGACATTTGAAGAGTGTGGAAGACGGATGGATGACAATAGATAAACAATGGAGACTACCTGTACTATAAGCTCACCTATGAGCCTTATGGCTCTGGTGAGCTAACAAGATCAAAACTGAACTCTTCTGGTGCTAGTCCACTCCAAGACAAAAACAAAATCAAGTTTGGGTGAACTCAAAATGCCTAGTGGTAATTTAACCAGTGACAGTCAGGAAAAAAGCAGTCATACTGAATTAATTCCAGGTCTAGATTACAGGTCATGCAAACAGCTTTAAAAATAGAGTTGTTGATATTTTGAATAATTTACCAGAATCAATAGTATAGGCACCCTCCCTGAACTGTTTTTTCAGTAGGTAAAGGTTGAACAAATGGTGGTGTAATCGCCCATTTAAGTTTGACCCATCTTGTTAGGTTCCCAGCCAAACCAGAATTCATTATCCTGATATGTCTGGAAGAGCCATGAAATGCCTGATATGATGTCTACAACAGTAAACACAGTAGGGTTTGTCTGACCAGTGCCAAACAGGGCCCAGTTATTCAAAGCTAACGATATCGTTAGTTAACAATTCGTTAAAATTTACATGGAGTGATATGCAAATATGCTGAAATTTTTTGCTGAAAAAATGCAGTGCAAAAGCTACTCACAATTTTTCAGCAAAAAATATCAGAATATTGTGTATTGAATCAGCTAAAACAGTTAACGAAATGACCCTTAACAAGCTTGTTAAGCTAACAAGGCTTTGAACAACTGGGCTCAGACTTTTAAACATTTTTGCATACTCTGCAGAGAGTGATAGCAGTTACAGCCAGTGACATGGTAGGTAAAGTCCATGTCGGACAAGACAGGTACGGAAATATTTATTTTCAACTGTGTTTTCTCCTCAAATATACATTTACACAAGTTTACCACTCTAAACAAGAGGGCCATGATGGCCCTGCAATGCTCACCTGAGTATCCTAGCACTTAGAGAACCTGACCTAGAACTGATCAAAGCAAACATTCTGACCGAAATTCAAAATGATTATATTAACAAGTAAGACAATGAAGCATGTCTAAAGGACTGTGAAACAGAGGTCAAGGTCAAATATGGGTGACTGCACTCAAGAGGCCATGCTAAGATGTATGCATGTGCTAAGTATCACTGGCTGTAGGAGCAATAGTTACTGGGAAACCGACCTAAACACAAACACTTCACAACTGCTAAATATCACTGTAGGACCAACAGTTACTGAGAAACTGACCTAAACAGAAAAACTTAAGACGTCACTGGACCGCGAAATATATATGTGACCCAGTTCCAAATTTCACCTAGAAATCATGAAGACAAACATTCTGAGCAAGATTCATGATGATCACTTCAAAAATGTGACCTCTAAATGTCAACAAGGTTTTCCTTTGATTTGGCCTTGTGACCTAGTTTCTGACTCCAAGTGACCCAGTTTTGAACTTGACCTAGAAATCATCAAGACAAACATTTTGAGCAATATTCATGATGATTATTTAAAAAATGTGACCTCTGGAGTGTTAAAGTTTTCCTTTCATTTGGCCTGGTGACCTAGTTTCTGACTCCAAGTGACCCAGTTTTCAACTTGACCTAGAAATCATCAAGACAAACATTTTGAGCAAGATTCGTGATGATTATTTAAAAAATGTGACCTCTGGAGTGTTAAGGTTTTCCTTTCATTTGGCCTGGTGACCTAGTTTTTGACTCTAAGTTACCCAGTTTCAAACTTGACCTAGAAATCATCAAGACAAATATTTTGAGCAAGATTCATGATGACTGCTACAAAAATGTGACCTCTAGAGTTTTAACATTCAAGGTCTTCCTTTGATTTAGCCCAGTTACCTAGTTTTTTATCCCAAGTGATCCAGTTTCGAACTTGACCTAGAAATCATCAAGACAAACATTTTGAGCAAGATTCGTGATGACTGATTGAAAAATGTGACCTCTAAAGTGTTAACAAGGTCTTCCTTTGATTTGGCCCTGTGACCTAGTTTTTGACTCCAAGTGACCCAGTTTCGAACTGGGCTTTGAGCTCATCAAGACATGCATTTTGAGCAAGATTCTTGATGATTGATTCAAAAATGTGACTGCTAGAGTGTTAATAAAGTTTTCCTTTGATTTGGTCCTGTGACTTTAGTTTTTGACCCCAAGTAGCCCAGTTTTGAACTTTACCTAAAAATCATCAAGACAAACATTTTGAGGAAGACTCACGATGATTACTTAAAAAATGTTACCTCTGGAGTGATAACAAGGTTTTCCTTTCATTTGGCCTGGTGACCTAATTTTTAATCCCAAGTCACCCAGTTTTGAACCTAACCTAGCAATCATCAAGACAAACATTTTGAGCAAGATTCACAATGATTGCTTGAAAAATGTGACCTCTAGAGTGTTAACAATATTTTCTTCTGATTTGACCTGGTGACCTAGTTTTTGACCCGCAGTGACCCAGTTTCGAACTTGACTTAGATTTCATATGAGCAAACATTCTGAGCAAGTTAAATATTATATAATATCAAGATTGGGTAAAAACTGTGACCTCTAGAATGTTAACAAACTAACTGTTGACGACGGATGACTGACGACGGACAGATGGTGATCACAATAGCTCATTCTGAGGCCCCTTAAACCCCACTTTTATACAGTAAAACTGGGGTTTACCGAGTATAAATTATTTTTTCTAATTTTGCTAAAAAATATAGATTGTGGGTACTTGTTAGATCTGCCTTGCTGAGGCAATTCTAACGAGTACCCACAATCTTTGTTTTGAGTAGAAATATGAAAAATATCAGAATTTTTTTACCTCAATTTTCCTTTTTTGGTTGTAAAATTTTCAATATATTTGAATAGGTGTGTTTTCGTAATGTAATTCATAATCTGGTACTGGATACTCTTCTTGGACAGAGCTTACTTGTCCACATTACGAAAACACGCCTATTCAAATATATAGAAAATTTCACCTCCAAAAACTGAAAATTTTCAGATAAAAACTTTGATATTTTTCATATTTCTGCTCAAAACATAGATTGTGGGTACTCTTTAGAACCCACTCTTTAGAGGCAGTTCTAACTAGTACCCACAATCTATGTTTTTGAGCAGAAATGAGAAAAATAATGTGTACTCCTGTAAATCCCAGTTTAACCTTGTAAAAGTGGGAATTAAGGGGTTTGACGCTTAGCACTTTGGGTAAAATTTTCAGCAGATGACATTTTGAAATATTTTTCTTATTTTTCACAGAAAACAAGATTTGACATTTCATGCAAATTGTCTCCTAAGGAGACAATTTGCATGAAATGTCAAATCCTGTTTTCTTGGAAAAATAAGAAAAATATCATCAATTTGTTGTCTGCTGAAAATGCCTAGAGAGTGGTAAAGGTTACATGTATACAGGCGTGTTTTCTGTTTTCGTAATGTCAGTGAAATGGGACGAGTTGGATAAGTCGGACATAGTATTTCCACAACCTTGCATGTACCAACCTTTTAAAATTTGCTATTAAGTTTACATCCGCAATAACCAATTTATGTGAGGTCAGCAAATGTCTTAGACAATCTTCTTTCTTTGTTGTTATGTCAAAAGTCTCAACACACATCAAACAAGGCAGGCAAGTCCTGGGAGAAGTTCTACCACTGCTGGAATCTTGCTGTAAACTTGGTAATAACAAAGGTTCAAGAACTGGTTTTTCTGATCCACTATTCATTTCTGGAAGATAAAGAAAGAATCCAATGAAAGACAAAGCTTTAACCATAAAAAGGTCAATCACAGCTGCAGCAGAAAACATCCATTGCTAACTACATACCAGAGCTAAAAAAACTGGCAATCGCTAAGTGGTACAACATTTTTTTTTATTTCCAGACGTGTTTATGGATCTTGGGGTTCAGTAATTTCCCTGACTGATGGTAGTTTCTGAAGAATGTACAGTGCTCCAGCTAGGATTTGAGGGCAAAGGGGTGCTGGGTAGGGCACTTTTTGTATGGTCATACAAGAATGAGGGCACCATGCGTCATGAGCTGTGCTTAGTATCAAGATATGTTACAAAATATAATCCCATTACACAATAAATACCTAAAAATAGAATACGCATAAAACTGACCATTAAACATTGATATTTTTTTTAATTTTGGTCCGATTTTCATGAAACTTTCATCAAAATGTTATGTCTGGAGTTGAAATGACAGATGGCAGCTTAAGAAGGGCAGAGGGGCAGCAGGAGAGGGCAAGAGGGGTGGCCCGCCCCTCTGTATAGGGCTAGCTGGAGTACTGATGTGTTTCGGTAATTTACGTAACTGACTGTAGTTTCTGAAAGTATTTCATAATTATTATCATTTCTCTCTTGTTTCTAAATGCAGGAGATATTTCTCGGCAATGACTTACATGACAGGCAAAGCAAACGCATGCTAAATGTTGCATACTCCATGCTAACACACTTTGACAAGAAAATAATGTTACCTTGTTAAAATTCAAACATCAGAGACCCTGATCAGTCTGCACAACTGTGAGTCCAATATGCTGAACAGCCTGTGTATATTCACAGCTGATCTGGGCAGGCATACTTAGAATCGTTGTTGGGAATTGGCCAGAATTTCATAGTCAATCATCGGTTTTGTAAAACCTATTGATCATCGATTAATAATCAACTTGAAGAAAATATATATATTCACTCTTAATTGAGCCCTCTTCCAGGTACATATTCATTGCTCCAGATCAGTAGGAGGGGTATCTAGATAATATTTTTCTTATTTCTCCATGAAAGCATAATTTATGTTGTGGGTACTCATTAGAAGCCCCTCTGGCATTTCTAATGAGTACCTACAACATATGTTTCCATAGAGAAATTATTAAAGAAAACTATCAGTACTTTTGGGTTGACTTTTTTAATGCTATTTTATCACTTTTTTCTCTCTCTTTTATTGACCACAAGTCTACATGTAGAATGACCCAAAAGACAGCTTTGAATTTCATTTCTTTATAACTTGCTTATAAAAATAAAACATGAAAAAAATATGCTTCTAAAAATAGAATTTACCTATTAGTCGACTATAAAAAGTCTTTCTGATCATCAGTCACAAGAGGCAAAAGTGATTGATGATCAATTATAATCCATAATTAGTGGCAACACTACTTTGAATGTGCAATAAGGTAATCAACTGGTTTTCTTTGATCCTCAAGTTATTTCCATCACCGACGTAATTAACAGGGGCGCCATTTTTTTTTTATGACTAGCAGTAACAAACAACATGGTACCTTATCACTTGTGAGACATCAACCAGCTCACCAAAATGATTGTTCCTGTTAGTCAGACACAAGTTCTACATCAAGAAGAATCTATCTAGCAAACCGTGGACAGATTCTCATTGGAATGCTCAAATGAGCTGGTACAGTTCTTGGCTGTTCACATATGCAATAAGTTACACATTCAGTTATTCCTGCAGACAGAAACTGCATGAACGTAATGGTAACTTCCTAAGCTATGGTGGCAGGAAGCTGCTTTATGAGTAAAAGGATATTATCAGGTTTGCATCCTGTAAAAGTGTTGAATTGTTCAGACAGTGCTGCACATGCATTTTGAATAGACTGCAACTCATCACCAGCATTAAAGCCATTGCTCTAGATAAGTATAACACTGAGATGACTGCTTGTTTATCCCACACTCATTGATCTAGATAAGTATAACACTGAGATGACTGCTTGTTTATCCCACACTCATTGAAAATAATTGAATAATTAACATGTTTATTTGAAGGTCAGTGTGTAACCTGACATTCCCCTGGTAATCTGGGCCCAGTTGTTCAAAGCTAACAATGTCGTTAGTTAACGATTTGTTAAAATTTACATCGAGTGCTAGGCAAATATGCTGAATTTTTTTGCTGAAAAAAAATGTGAGTAGCTTTTGCAGTGCAAAAGCTACTCACATTTTTTCAGCAAAAAGTATCAGAATATTGTATATTGAATCCGCTAAAACAGTTAACAAAATGACCCTTAACAAGCTCGTTAAGCTAACGATGCTTTGAACAACTGAGCCCTGGTCGACACTGAACAATACATAGAGCATGTTGGATATTCTGGAAGCTTCATTGTGAAAGGTGACCAGAAAAAGGTACCCTATTTCTCTTAAAATAACTGATGGTTATGGAGGTAACAGTGGCATTTTTTCTTTTGAGATGGCGACTATCGACCGAAATTAAGATGTCTTTTAGAATTAATTCAAAGTTGGTCTAGCTCAAACAAAATCAATTTCAGACCAAAAAACCAGCATCTTCCTCAAGCCCTGCTACACATATATTGTAGTACATACCTAATATGTTCATTTTTTCAAAATTTGTCTTTCTGATATACCTTCCAAGATCTTTATATGATCAACTTGAATGTCAAATGCGTTACTGTTTTTGTCAATCATTTTCTAAATTAAATTTTGGTTCTGGTATCATATGCTTTTTTCTACAGTTATCATAAACCTAACTTTTTCCAATATTACAAGTTTTAAAACTGTCAACGAGAATTCAAACTTAGATTACTTTACCTCAGCGTTTGGTATGTATTGAATGATACCTTCAAGCAGTTAGTTACATGGTGGTGTCCTCCTAGCAGCCAAAAGGGAACTAACTCTAAGCAATAGCTACAAGAGCGATGCAGAAGAATTCCTAAGTGGCTCTATCAAACTGAAGAACCAGAAGCCAGTTGTTATTGCTGTTTACTACAGACCTCCCAAGCGTGCTGATGAATATTATCTTGACAAATCCAAGGAAGAGATCTCATTACTCCGGGATAAGAATAAAAATTCCGTCATCATCCTTGGAGGCGACTTCAATCTCCCAGACATCGAGTGGACATGACCATCTGTGGAACACAATATCTAAGAAATGCGAGCGAGGCTTTCTTGAATGTCATTGCAGATAACAACTTGGAGCAACAGGCTGATTTTACAACAAGGAAGGACAACACTTTGGACCTGGTTCTCACCAGTCACCTAGGCTTTAAACTGCGGTGCAAGGCACTACCTGCAATTGGGAATAGTGACCACGATGTCAGCCTGTATGATACCAGCCTCAAGCACCAGCGACCAAAGCCACCTAGAAGGAAAATTTACCTCTGGAAAAGAGCAAATGTTAAGGCAATTCAAGAATATGTTAGAGAATTTAGCCTGGCACATCAGGAAGAGATAACTGACATCAGCTCCACCTGGGAACAACTCAAGAACATGCTGCACTCATCCACTGAAGAGAATGTTCCATCCAAGCTAACAGCAGCCAGACAGACCCTTCCATGGATGAGCACAAACATCAAAAAGGCCATCAGACGGAAACAACGGGCACACAGGAAAGCTAGGACAACCAGAAAGAAACATGACAATGACTGCTACAAATGGTTTCAACATGAGGTACAGTTCCAGCTCAGGATAGCTCATCAGGACTACATGAAGGATGTTGTTAGTGAAGACTTAAAGAGCAACTCGAAGAAGTTCTGGTCATATGTCAAGAATAAGGGCCAAGAAAACAATGGGGTAGCACCTTTGAAGAGCAAGGAAGGATACCTGAAAAGTGACGTGCAAAGCAAGACTGAAATACTGAACAACCAGTTTCATAGTGTGTTCACTAAAGAAGACATGGAAGACTTCCCCAACATGGGACCAAGCCCCCATCAAGCTATAATAGGAAAGATCACCATCGACCAATGCAGCGTCCACAAGCTCCTTTCAAACCTCCAATCCCACAAGGCAACCGGACCTGACCAGATATCTTCCTTTGACTGAAGGCTGTCGCAGATGACTTGGCACCTTTTCTCACCAGATTATTCCAAGCATCACTGGATCATGGGATAGTCCCTCAAGATTGTAAACTTGCAAGGGTTGTTCCTATCTTCAAGAAAGGGGAAAGACATATAGCGACCAACTACCGTCCAGTATCCCTGACTTCGATAACATGCAAGATCTTGGAACACATCGTGCACAGCAGTATAATGACCAACTTTGACAAGTTTGACATCCTGTGTGATAACCAGCATGGTTTCCGCAAGAAGCGCTCATGCGAAATACAGTTGATAGTCACCATACACAAGATCGCCAAACATCTGTCACGGGGAACCAAGTCTATGTGATTTTGCTTGATTTTGCAAAAGCATCTGACAAGGTTCCCCATGCAAGGCTACTACACAAGCTGGACTTCTATGGAATAAGAGGAAGCCTGAAATCATGGATTGGTTCTTTCCTTAGTGGCCTGAAACAGAGTGTGGTGCTTGATGGGTGCACATCATCAGAAGCTGCCATTCTATTAGACGTCCCTCAAGGCACGGTCCTGGGCCCACTCTTGTTTCTGGCATTCATCAATGGACCAAGCACTCTGATTTACGCCTTTTTGCCGACGATTCCCTCCTTTTCCGCCAGATCAAGAATCAACGGGGATGCTGACCTATTACAGAGAGATTCGAAGGTCTTGGAAGACTGGGGGATGACTTTGGAGATGAGCTTCCATCCGTCTAAGTGCATGGTTATCAGGATACCACCCCAGAGAAAGACACTAATCCAGACATCTTACACCCTGCATGGTCATACCCTGGAAGTTGAAGAACTCAGCAAGTATCTTGACAGGGCCTGACAAATCCGTTGCCCAGCTGCCCGGGACAAGTCCAAATTTTGGCCGGGCAAGTCATCTTTTATTGCACTTGCCCAGAAAAATGTATAGAATATATAGGGAATAGTGTAATTCCGAGCCATTTTTAAGATGCTGTGGAATGCCAGACAAGTGGCTGAAACTTGGATTTGTCAGGTCCTGATCTTGGCATCACCATCTGAGAGGGCCTTACCTGGGACAGACATATCTACCAAGTTGCTGGAAAGGGGAACAAGACTCTAGGTTTCCTCAGGAGGAATTTCAGGGACTGCACCATCCCAGTCAAGAAGGCAACATACACAGTTATGGTCTGCCCAGCTATGGAATACGAGCCACAGTTTGGGCCAAGTCCAAATTTTGGCCGGGCAAGTCATCTTTTATTTCACTTGCCCAGAAAAATTTATAGAATATATAGGGAATATTGTAATTCCGAGCCATTTTCAAGATGCTGTGGAATGCCAGGCAAGTGGCTGAAACTTAGATTTGTCAGGTCCTGATCTTGGCATCACCATCTCAGAGGGCCTTACCTGGGACAGACATATCTACCAAGTTGCTGGAAAGGGGAACAAGACTCTAGGTTTCCTCAGGAGGAATTTCAGGGACTGCACCATCCCAGTCAAGAAGGCAACATACACAGCTATGGTCTGCCCGGCTATGGAATATGAGCCACAGTTTGGGTCCCAGTCAGCCAGAAGCATATTCAGCTGCTTGAACAAGTTCAACGACGCGCTGCTAGGTATGTTTTCAACAATCTCGACTGCACACCACGTTGCATCACACAGATGGTGAAAGACCTGCACTGGGAAACACTGGAAGAGCGCAGAAAATCTGGTCGACTATGCATGTTATACCGGATAACAAACAATCTTGTAGATATTGACCCAAATATCTACCTACAGGCCAGCGATAGTCGGACCAGAGGCCAGGCAGGATTCTTCCAGCAGAGAACAGAGTACCCCGCATACAGAAATTCCTTCTTCCCCAGTACGATCCAGGAATGGAACC
Organism: Anodontia alba; assembly: GCA_964016985.1. Lineage (NCBI taxonomy): Eukaryota > Metazoa > Mollusca > Bivalvia > Lucinida > Lucinidae > Anodontia > Anodontia alba. The sequence goes on from OZ024828.1 coordinate 74,709,027, forward strand.
GCTTGCCAACGTCTATGACAGAGGCGACATCCCTTGAGGGCTTTAGACAACTGCTGTCTTCAGCACATCCAACCCAGTAATCAGCCAGAACCCTCTGTACATAGTTTTAATCACTACTGCTGCTTTTAAATGTATATAGACTGGACGAGGGATTGCTGTTTCTTCCCGACCAATTACGTTTTCGCGACCCAGCCCTTTATTGGGAGAAGAAGAAGAAATTCTGTCATTTTCATATTTTCCCAGCTTTGACATTTTTGGGTGCATTTTTGGACGTTTCTCACGTTATCGTCTAACCTAAATACATTATCCACCCCAAATACATTATTCAGAAGGAATACCAAAAGCAAAACAAGCTTGCATTTACTTATTTTGATTTAAAGAACCATCAATATTACCAACTTCTGAGTGGACTTTTTCATTTTAGAACTTGTAACTTATATATAAAATATAATATTGTTAGGGTACCCTGAATTCTGAAGGAGAGAAGACTTTGATGGTATGGACATGTGGAACACTCCAGTGGTGCAATCAAGGCAGCCTTTGACATACAGGTTGATGGGAAGCGTGGGCCTGGGAGGCCCAAAATGACATGGAAGCAGCTGACAGAGAGGGATTGCAGAGAGTGGAAGCTCTCGGCTATCAACCCTCATGATAGATGTACCTGGAGATCTGGTGTGAGATCTGCCATGCGTGCAGCAAGCCAGCTATCTGGAAGGGGGGCCACTGATGTGGATGTTGCCCCTGTACCTGCACGTTAATCAAAAATCCGATTATGATTTATGATTATGACCCTCTTGAAAATTAAGAAATTCTATCTATTAATTGATTCATTTGCTAGGTTTGTTAATCATGAATTTAGCCACTCACCCACCTGAGGAAATGACAAGAAATAGAGAAGCCGCCTACAATACCCTGGTCCGGACGCAACTCGAATATGCTGCGGCCATTTGGGACCCCCATACTAAAGTGAAAACTGGACAAATTGAGAAGGTCCAATGGCGGGCTGCTCGCTGGACCACCTGTTACTTTGACAGAATGGCAAGTGTTTCAGTCATGCTTGAAACTTTGGGTTGGCGTACTCTTGAGCAGAGACGTGCGGACTCACGTCTCTGCTTATTCTACAAGATTGTCAATAACATGGTCGCAGTACATCTCCCAGATTACATCAAATCTAATCCCTGTACGTCCCGTTGCGGCCATTCTATGACATTCCAGCAAATTCACACAGGGAAGGACTTTTATAAATATTCCTTTTTCCACTAGCAGTCGTTCAGTGGAATGCCCTCCCAGAAAGCGCTGTCAGCTCGCCAAGCCTTGACGTATTCAAGGTTGAAATTGGCAATTTGCAGCACGTCAAGCCTTAAGATCCCAAGTATAGATTGTTTTTAACCTGATTTTAGCTATTCCCATCTACTTTAACCTATCTTTCATCCCCTTCACTACATACTTTGTCACTCACTGACATGCTTTTATCTTTTCCAGTAACACACTTGGACTGCTCGACAACGCAAATGCCTAGAATGTCCTCGCGGGCGTATGGCATCATGACAAGATAGATAGATTCGGGACAGAGGGAGAGTCGCGAAAATATGTCACTTTGCTGATTTTCTTTCTTGTGAAGGGTTTAAGACAAATTGCTCTTATTATTATAATTTCAAATAGCAATCACTAAATATTAAAAGTTTCGTCGTTTCGTGCTTTGCAAGGCATCCACAGAGATGCAAAATTGTACTTTTTTAAGGAATCCTACTTACCATCATAGGAGGCAGCCATGTTGCTGGTACGCAGCAAATGGTTAAACAATCATCAGCTTTAAAAAAAAAATCTGGTTCTACTAATGATAACCACCCCCGAGTAAGGGTAACTGGACAAAACAGCATACAAAAACCTCGGACCATGACAAACTCGGCCAATAACAACTCAGGACAATCACAGTTCACACATAATTCCGGAAAAACTCGCAAGAGAATTCCACAGAATACAATATGAACCAACATTTCTGAAAGATTGCATGTGGCACGGGCCGCCCGGAAAAGACACATCAGTCTGCAAATCCGCACAGGCTGATCAGAGTCTTAGCTATCAGCCTGAAGACGCTTTGGATCCTTTAAAGCTACCCACAAAGTGACCTGCGAAGACTCTGGATGACTGCACGGATGCGTAGGCTGATCTGAATCTTCAATGGGCGTAAATGATCATGCAGTCATGTAGGAAATGGGCCCCGGCTCATATGCGCATGATAATCCAGTCGCGTACTAGCGACTCTGATTAGGGCTTCTGTGTTCGTTCGTCTGTCATTACTGACAATGACCAATCCTAATCAAATGTGTGATGTGTTATTATTTGTGTGTTCTAAGATGGCTGATGAGACCAATCTTAGCTCTAAACTGCCTGTTGCAGATATAACAAGAGAGGTCTGAGGAAGAAAGCTCAGTTGGTGATGCCTTAGCACTGGCTTTCCGCTGTGCTGCTCGGCTTCGCTGATTCTTTTTGCTTTGTATTCACCAGCTCCCCTTTTTATGAGGCCTCGCCACTTTGTACGATCCTGTGCAATCTGTTCCCATGACTCTGTTGATATGTTGAAGTCTTTAAGGGAGGCTTTGAGGGCGTCCTTGTATCGCTTCTTTTGACCACCATGGGAGCGTTTTTCCTACTTGAAGTTCTCCATAGAGGATTTTCTTTGGCAAACGTTCATCAGGCATTCTGGTAACATGGCCTGTCCATCTTAACGGTGCAAATTTCAGAAGAGGATATACACTCTGCATCCCTGCCCTTTCAGGACTTCTGTGTCTGGAATCCTGTCTTGCCACCTGATCTTTAGAAGTTTTCTAAGACAGCTTGTATGGAAGTGGTTCAGTCTTCTGGCATGCCGTTGGTAAACTATCCAACGCAGGCGTATAATAGTGTTGGCAGCACTACCTATCTATATACTTTCAGCTTTGTGTCAAGTCTCAGGCCGGATCCAGGGGTGGGCAAAAGGGGCACATACCCCCCCCCCTCAAAGCGACCGCTAGTCATACCTTGCCCCCGGTATTTTTCGATATTACACTCTTATGCACAAGCTACCCAGATACCTGTGATCTCCAGAAAATGGAGTTCATAAATGATAATGAAAGAGCCATTAGTAAATGGCATGCTGTGATTTGTCAATAACTTGTTAATATTGCCCTGCTGATAGGTAGCATATGGTCAGTTACACAGGCTTCTGTCTTATAAATACATGATTTCACATTTTACATCTTCTTTTTATCTAGATAATGTAGATGTATGAGTAGAAACGGTTTTAGCATTCTTTTGATTTTTTTTTCGAGGAGATTTTAATCCTAACCACCCTCTCTGCTAATTCAGCACTCGACAAATTGGTGACATTTGTCTTAATTTGCCCTTTAAACAGGATTTGACATTTCATGCAAATTGTCTCCTGTTTTCTGAGAAATGTAATAAAAATATTTCAAAATGTTGTCTGCTAAAAAAGTTACCCATAGAGCTAAGTGTTAATTTATTTATTTAGCCTCAGAGAAAAGACTGTCTTTGGAGTTACAACCAGGTATGAAATAGATCACTACTGCGCAGCTTCAGAGAAAAACTAGAGTCTTGAAAAACTGGATACGTTATACCATCTAAGCAGTGAACAGGAAATGAAGGCGCTGATCAGACTATGCAGATGCAACAGGCTGATCTGCGCCTTTGATGTTCGCAAAGGTATAAAATAGGTTTTCTTATTGCCAGGCTCTATTTATTTTTATTGCCTCCAGGGGTCGGCAAAAGGGGCACATGCTTCCCCCCACACCCCCACTCCCGGCATTGCAGAATAATGAATGATTTTATTTTTGGCGTTCGGTGGTTGTGAGGAGTGGGGGGGGGGGGGGGGGGCATGGGAATTTGTCACCGCCCCCCTTACCCCTACCCCACCCAATCCATATATATTTGTGTGGGTGTGGTTGCTGAAGGGACAGACAGGTTATCCAGGATTCTGCATGGCTAGAACTGGTAATCAAACCAGCCGGAATTATTTTTGCAGCTTAGAAATTACCTGCATATAAGGCGGAAGGTTTTATTTGTTTTGGAGTTTTACGGCCCAGTCAACACTATTTAGGTTATTTTTGAGCCAGTCAATTTACATAATCGCACTTCCTGGGCAAGCTTATACATAAGTAGTTAACCAGTACAGTACACATCCTTTTGCCAGAAAATGACAACTGCCCTTCTTGAATTAAGTGGGAGGGAGAGCATGATCCCACAAAAGAATGTTGCCTTAGCAGTTTTCGAACCCGCGACTTCCTGAAATTGTCAGAAAAAAAAAAAATCAGCATGCAAGATTAATGAAAATGACTTGAAAATAGCATGGAAATGCACTCTCAGGCAATCCAGTTTTAAAAATTATCCGGGGAGGCCCCCAGACCCCCTTATAAGAGGAGAAACCCCTCTCATGCTCTCCCCCTCTCGCGGCGTAACGGCTTACGCCGCTCGATACATGCCTTCGGCAGTCAATGCCCCCCCCCCTACCCACCCCGTCTTCAGACCTTCTGGGTCCAGCCCTGAGTCTGATTCCACTGCGGTCCCAAATACTTCCACGTAGCCGGCCAAATGCTGCACTAGCTTGGGCAATGCTAGCATTGACTTCATCATCAATGTGCACAACTCTAGACAATGTGCTTCCAAGGTAGGTGAACGTGTCTACCACTTGCAGTCGTTGACCTTTCACTGTGATGGTAGGTTCCTTGTAAGGCTTTCCAGGTGCTGGCTGATATACTACCTCAGTCTTTTTTTATGCTGATTGTGAGATCATATAGCTGTCACATGAATCAGATACTTGATCCACACCTTTTTGCATTTTGACTCTGATGACTGCACGGATGCGTAGGCTGATCTGATTCTTCTATGGGCGTAAATGATCATGCAGTCATGTAGGAAATGTGCCCCGGCTCATATGCGCATATGATAATCCAGTCGCGTACTAGCGACTCTGATCAGGGCTTCTGTAACATCGTGACAGACACACAGAAACACACGCACGCTATTTGTGCTCTGAAGCAATATTTATGGTCTGAAGAATCCATGTTAGGATGCGTAAGCTGGTTTTGGTCCTAGGTTTATGGCACTTTAAACGTATTTTTGAGCATATATACATTTTCTAAGTAATTGCATCAGTAATGGCCCTGGGCCGGGATTCTTTGTTGAAGTTTGCTTAAATCTTAAATTATATATATGTTCGGCGCAAAGTAGGAATCGGTACAATTCCGGAATTGTCTTGCGCAAAGTATGAATTTTTTCCTTTGTCCGCTAATTCCGGAATTGTACCGGACAATTCTAGAATTGCGCAGAAGATATTGTAGTTGATCGATTAAGTAAATGTGCCTGCGCAAAGTGGGAATAGTTTGGACAAAGTGAGAATATATTAAACTAGTAGTTTGGTTTAGAGGAAAGATGGAATGAGAATTAGCTTCAACTAAAAACAGAACACGCATCTTTCTACCAACTTACAACGCCCCTACAATTTTAGAATTGTTCCTCACAGGCAACACCCATAATTCTAGAAACAGAATGTATTATCGTGATGACGAATGTAGTTTCTTTACCTTTTTTTTCATTTCTCCTTTCTTTGTTGCATAGATAGATAGATAGATAGAACTCAGAGATCGGCATACTTCAGGGGACATGATTAGTATTTAGGCGAAGGGGGAGAGTGTTTGGCGATGAGAAATGGTATTTTAAAGGCTCCAGTATTGATGTAGTGAACGACTTTAATTATCTTGGTGTCATATTTAATTATACAGGCTCATTCACGTTAAATAACCAGTTTATATATGGTAAAGGTTTAAAAGCGATGAATATTTTGTTAACTAATATTAGAAAGTTTGAAATTAACCCAAAACTTAGTCTGCAACTTTTCGATGCTTTTGTACAATCTGTTTTGATCTATGGTTCTCCAGTTTGGGGGTTCACTAAATCGAAGGACCTCGCACGTATCCATCTTAAGTTTTGTAAACGTATTTTGGGTGTAAAACTCAGTACAAGTAATGCAGGTGTCTACGGTGAACTAGGAAGATTTCCCCTATATATTAATCGGTACACAAGTATAATTAAGTACTGGTTAAAATTAAATTGTACAGATAATATTATACTGAAAACGATTTACCAGCGTATGCTGTGTGAGCTGGAAAATGGGGCAAATAACTGGGCGGGTAATGTTAAATATATCCTTAGCAAATATGGTTTTTTATATGTATGGGAAAATCCTACAAATATTGGAAATATCAATTGTTTTATAAATAGTTTTAAAAATAGAGTTCAGGATGAATTTTTACAAGAATGGTTTGCCTCCATTGGAAATAGTAGCAAATTACTTTTATATAAAGAAATTAAATCCCATTTTGGTTATGAATCTTATTTAGATAATATAGTAACGAAAAAATATAGATCAATTCTAACAAAAATTCGGTTAACCGCACATAATTTGAAAATAGAAACTGGTCGGTATGCAAGAAACCCTATAGAAAGAAGAGAAAGATTATGTGTTTTTTGTGATGAAAATTTAGTAGAAGACGAGTATCATTTTGTAATCGAGTGTAATGCATATGCAGCTATTAGGGCAAAGTATATAAAAAAATATTATACCGCGAAGAAAAGTATGTTTAAATTCATAGAGTTATTTCAGTCATCTAAGAACACTATACTAAATCTCTGCAAATATCTAATAGAAGCTTTTGCTTTAAGAAATTCGTTACAACTTAGTTAGCTTCACTTTCGTTTCATCCTCTTATACTACGATGTCTTTTCTGAAATTTTGATAAGGGAACCATATAATATTACAGTCTTATAGAAACATTAGTTCATACCTAGCGCATGTCTTCTGATAAAGATGTTTATATATATGTTTGTATTGATGAGAAACTGTGTACAGTTTAAATCAATAAAATTTCTGTTCTGTTCTGTTCATGATTAATGCTTTATTTTGCTTTAATTGTTGACCTATGCTATTAAAGAATTCGGTAAGAACAAGGACGCGAGAACAACAAATCAATCATGTACGGCTAATTAATTAATTAACTACGTGGATTAATAATAATTCATTTACCTAATCAATATAAGTCTAGAGTCCAATTTTTGGACGTTGGCAAACACTGTTGACCCAGAGCGGACGCCGCACTTAGCGGTGTCTGATCAGGATCTCCATAATTTGCTTGCAGAAATATCAACTTGTACCTAACCAATATAAGCCCAGAGCCCAATTTATGGACGTATAGGCAAATAATGTAGACCCAGAACGGACGCCACAGTTAGCGGCGTCTGATCAGGATCTGCATAATTTGCTTGCAGAAATTTCAATACGTACCTAACCAATATACGCCCAGAGTCCATTTTTGGGCGTAATAATGTGGAGCCAGAGTGGACACCACAGTTAGCGACGTCTGATCAGGATCTCCAGTTTGCTTGCAGAAATGTCCACTTGTACCTTACCATCCAATGTTTGTTTGTTTGTGTTGAGGTTTTACGGCCCATATGGGGTTATGTCGAGCGCGGTCAGTTTACCTACTGTAACCACACTTTTACTGGGCAGGCTTTGTCCTTTAACCGATCGACCAGTATTGTGCACATTCTTTCGCCAGAAACTGACAACTGCCCTTCTTAAATCAGCGGAAAGAAGAGAATGACTGCAGAAAGTGTTTCATGATCTGTCTCCACGAAAGAATGTTGCCGACCCGGCAGGGTGTCGAACCCGCAACCTCCTGATCTTTAGTCGGACGCGCATCGAACTGAACCACCGAGGCCGTCCCAAGACTCCAGTGTTTGGACGTAGGCAAACAAGTAGACCTAGAGCGAACGCCGCCAAGGTCTTCACAGTGTGCTCGCAGAAATGTTAACTTTTTCCTAACAAATATATAAGCCTTGAGTCCAATTTTTGGACGTAGGCAAACGATGTAGATCCAGAGCGGACGCCGCAGTTAGCGGCGTCTGATCAGGTCTCCACAGTTTGCTTGCAGAAATGTCAACTTGTTCCTAAACAATATAAGCTATAGTCCAATGGACGTAGGCAAACAATGTAGACCCAGAGCGGACGCCGCAGTTAGAGGCGTCTGATCAGGGTCTCCATAGTTTACTTGCAGAAATTTCAGTATGTACCAAATCAATATCAGCATAGAGTCCAATTTTTGGACGTAGGCAAACAATGTAGACCCAGGACGGACTCCGCAGTTAGCGGCCTCTGATCAGGGTCTCCAGAGTATGTTTGCAAAAATGTAAACTTGTACCTAACCAATATAAAATGTTTTAATAAAAAAAATGTGAAAAGCGCCCAATTTTTTTTCTCAGAAATAAAATGGTGACAAATGAAGCGCCTAAAAATTCAAACCATGTTTTTTATATTATAAGTGCAGATATCAAACTTTATTCTAAGTAACAAACTGAAAGTCCGTAAGAAGGAAAATAAATTCGGTTTCATGATGCTCATGATAGGTGAGCCAACAAACGAATTAAAGGCGGGGCATGGCGCTGATTATTGTCGTATTTTCATGTCAGGTGGGGATTACCTCAGGTCACGTGAACCAATAAAAAAATATGTGACTGACGGCCGTATTTATTTTATCGGCAATAGTTGCTAATATACATGTACAACAAAGAGGTCTAATTGTTGGGTTAAATAATTAAACGATTGTCTGTTATAAAAGGCATAAGTGGCATAAATGGGTAAATGACTTTTATCCATGGAGAGAGGGAGGCTCTGTTTAGTTGTTCAGATCTGAAATTTGTCTGATGTCTATTTTTATTTCTTTAAAATCTTAATGAACTAATAATAATAATAATAATAATAATAATAATGATAAAAATAATAATGATAAAAATAAAAATACTGAACCTCACGAACGAAAGGCATAAATATTAGTCACGGTTGTACAAATCTGAAATTTGTCTGATTTCTGTTTTTATTTCTTTGAAATAGTAATAAAGTACAAAAACAAATATTAATAATAATGATAATGAAAAAAAACAACAAACAAACAAACAAAAAAAACAAAACAAAAAAAAAACAAAAAAACTTAATCCCACAAATGATATTGTTTGAAGTCACAGCTGCAGATAAGACGGGGTATCCACATGATAGTTTTCTTATATCTCCATTGAAACATATGTTGCGGCTGCTCATTAGAAGCACCTCAACGAGATATTGCTAATGAATATCCACAACATATGGTTTCGTGGAGAAATAAGAAACATGTGGGTAGAAAAAAAAATATAGACAACATTTTAAAACATTCTTATTTTTTCCAGAAAATGACAATTCATTCAAATTGTCTTTCTTGTTTACTTATTTATTTATTTATTTATTTATTTATTAAAATAGATTTTGACTAGGAGACAATTTGCATGTCAAACCCTTTTTCTGGCAAGATAAAAAAAAATAATTACAAACTGTCGTCTGCTGCAATTTTACAATGTCGTCTGCTGCAATTTTACCCAGCATATTAAGTGTCAAAAGACTTTTAAAAGATTGAGAATAACGTTAACCATTAAAGCGCAAAGCATTCTAAATTTGATATCGTTATTGTTCAGTGGAAAAAAAAAAAAAAAAAAAAAAAAAAAAGACATTACATTTCATGTGATTCAGCTGCTAGGTAAATGATTCACATGAAATGTCATTTTTTTTTTTTTTTTTTTTTTTTTTTTTTTTTTAAATACAATGTATTATTTTCTCTGAAAATTAAAAAAAAAAAAAAAAATGTCGTCTACTGCAGTTTAACGTTTAAAGTTACGCATCGTGCGTTGGAGGATATGAATAAACATCGTGCGTTGGATAATATGAACCTTATCTGCAGGAATAGACGACGATAATAAATAGATAAATTACCATTTTAGACTGAATAAACTTCCCTACACTATATACTAGTAGAATCCAATTTCTACTTGCGGTATGTTTTTTTTTCTTCCTTCCTTTCTGTTAACTTTCTTTCCTTCTTTCATTTTTTTCTTTGTTTGTTTAACCAAGGCGTTCCATCACGTTAACAAGTCCATTCATTGAAGACCCTGGCAAACCCAGCATCATATAGAGAAAAATGGGTTTACAGGGCTAAACATTATTTTTTTTTTTTCTTCTCTAAAACATAGTTTGTTGGCACTCGTAATAAACCGCCTCCATGAGTACCCGCAATCTATGTTTGTTATAAATTTGGGATTATCTTAGAAACGCTTTGCCAATGAGGCAGTTCTAAAGGTTACCGCAATTATGTTTTGAGCAGAAATAATATTTTGCATACGCGTGTAAACGTAATGCTGACTGCATGTTGTTGAATGCGCACATGCGTTTTGATTGGTAATCACACAAAGAAGCTGCACAGGAAGAGCCACAATCATAAATCATAACCTTCTAATGGCACCAAGCGGAAAAGTAAGCTACGAAGATGTCCAAACACCCTGACTGGAAAACATTGTTGAAAACGAAAGATGACACTGATTTGTCTTCCACTTCACAATTGTGGACTGGTCGGCAACTCTATTTCAGTCGTTTTTTAAAAAAAAAAAAAAAAAAAAAAAAAAAAATGCATGGGAATGGATATATGTCGAAAGGAAACATCTAATCAAATCCTTTTATTATATTTTAAAATGCGAAAGAGGTTTACAAAAGTATGATTACTGCCATACGAAAAACTAATTACAAATACATGCACAATGGTAGATATTCTCACTTTGTCCCGATTCCTACTTTGCGCAGGAGCAATTCCGGAATCGTCTTGCGCAAAGTAAGAATTCCTTAACCGCCCGGCAAAGTGAGAATTCTTACTTTGCGCAGGACAATTCCGGAATTGTACCGATTCTTACTTTGCGCAGAACATATGTATACAAAGTCAAGATTGCAGCTCAGAGTGAGACTCGCCTTGCAGAGGAAGGACTTTTAAAAGAAGTTGCATGTGCTGGCTACACTTTCTTCTGACGCAAGAAAGCAGAGCGGCGTGAAGCGGAAGTAGGATTCGCCATCAAGTCACACCTCGTCAGCAAGCTCTCAGGACTTCCAAAAGGCATAAATGACCGCATGACGAAGCTGAGACTTCCCTTATCTGGCAGAGGCATGCAACAATTGTAAGTGCCTATGCACCCACAATGACCAACCCAGATGAGGTTAAAGACAAGTTCTATGATGATCTGGAATCTGTGATTTCTGCAGCACCTCGGACAGACATCCTCATCCTCCTCGGGGACTTCAATGCCAGAGTGGGCACAGACCACCAAACCTGGGAAGGAGTGATTGGATCTGAAGGTGTAGGGAAGTGCAACAGAAATGGACTCCTCCTTTTAAGGAAGTGTGCAGAGCAAGAATTACTGATCACCAACACAGTCTTCTGTCTACCAACTCGCAGAAAGACATCATGGATGCACACTCGCTCCAAACATTGGCATCTCATTGACTGTCATAGTGCGAAGGAAGGACAGACAGGATGTCAGAGTGACAAAGACTATGTGTGGTGCAGACTGTTGGACAGATCACAGGCTTGTTGTCAGCAAACTCAACCTGCGCATTCAGCCTGTACGACGACCACAAGGCAAGAGGGTGCCAAAGAAATTGGATGTCTCCAAGCTGAAACAAGACAGCAAGAGGCAAGCATTCGCCAACGATCTCTGCAGCCGTTTAGATGCACTGGAACACAGTTCAGAAGATGTAGATGAGAGCTGGACAGTCTTCAGAGACACCATTTACACTTCAGCAACAGATTCCCTAGGACCAGTATCTCGCAAACACCAAGATTGGTTTGATGAGAATGACAAAGAAATCCAGGGACTCCTTGGAGAGAAACACCAAAAACACAAGGCTTACCTCCGAAATACCAGCTCAGTATCTAGTAAGACTGCCTATTCAAATATACGCAAGACAATACAGACTAGGCTCAGAGACATGCAAGACTCCTGGCTGAGCAAAAAGGCTGATGAAATCCAGTCCTTTGCAGACAGAAAGGATATGAAGAAGTTCTTTGATGCACGCAAGACAATATATGGTCCCCAGAGCTCAGGAACCACCCCATTCCTTAGTGCAGATGGAACTAGTCTATGGAACTAGTCTTCTGACTGACAAAGAAGCTATCTTGAAAAGACGGGCTGAACACTTTGATGGTGTCCTTAATCGGCCATCATCTATCAATGATGAAGCTATCAACAGACTACCACAGGTGGAATGTAATCCGCTGCTTGGTGAGCTCCCAACCGTCTCGGAAACAGCGACAGCAATTAAACTCCTGTCATCTGGCAAGGCTCCAGCATCAGATGCAATACCTACAGAGATCTACAAAGCAGGAGGTCCTCCAGTTGCAGAGAAACTGACAGAGTTATTTCACATTATGTGGAGAAAAGAAGCCATCAAGAATTCAAGGATGCAACAATTTATCCACCTATTCAAAAGAAAAGGGAATCCTCAAGTCTGTGACAATCATCGAGGCATCTCTTTATTGTCAGTTGCTGGGAAGATCCTTGTTAGGGGCCTACTGAATCGATTGAATGAACACCTTGAACAGTCAGGGCTTCTACCAGAAAGCCAGTGTAGATTCAGGAAAGACAGAAGAACGATAGACATAATCTTTACAGCACGACAGTTTCAAGAAAAATGCCAGGAACAGAATGTGGACCTCTACATGACCTTTGTCGACCTTACCAAAGCATTTGACACAGTCAGTCGTGAGGGACTTTGGAAAATTATGGCAAAGTTTGGCTGTCCTGCCAAATTCATAGCAATGGTGCGGCAGTTCCATGATGGTATGCTTGCAAGGGTCCAAAATGATGGCGAGTTTTCTGATCCATTCCCTGTGACAAATGGAGTTAAGCAAGGCTGTGCACTAGCTTCAACACTGTTCAGCATGATGTATTCTACCATGCTTACAGATGCCTTCCAGGATGGTGACAATGGTATACCAACAATATTTTGAAACTTTCTGAAATTTCTGGAACTTGTTGAAAACCTGTCACAATCTACTTACCCTGTCGATTTTCGCATTATTTTGCAGCCACTTTTACCATAAGAAAAATTAAAATATTCTATTTTATAAAACCAGTATATAATAAAACGTTTGGTGCACAGGTAGCTACTACAAAGGTTTTTGCATAGAATCTTGATAGAAGTCTGCAAATTTACTTCTGAGTAAAGTAACAGACAAAGAAGACTTTCTCAAAGATGTCAAAAGCATAGTAGCTCATCCTGTTGCTTTAAGGCATAAAATAGCTGTGTTTCCGCTAAACCGACCGACCCTGTTTCAAAGACCCGACTCTGCTATTTTTATCAGTAAAAATGCAAAATAAAAATGTAAAGCACCGTCTCTCAACAAAATACTTGTATTTTCATAAAATTATAGGCCCTGATCCTGTTCTTTTCTGGAGAAAAAAAAAAAAAAAAAAAAAAAAAAAAAATAAAAAATAAAAAAAACAAACAAGTTTCTCCTACCTACCGACCCAAATGCTTTCTGCATGTTAGCAGAAACACGGCTATTTTTTGAGAAAACAATTCCAGCATGTCTGCTTAAATTTTTCACCAGTATGCTAAACTGACCTAAACATATATAATGATATCCAGCAAAAACCACAATCACGAAGCACAGCACTTCCGAGACATCAAAGGAAGGAGAGACGAGGAATAAATACAGTCTACTCTCGCTATCTCAAATTCCAAGGGACTCTCTGAAATACTTCGAGGTATCCGTACTTTGACATATCAGGTTTGCAGGATTAAGGAAAATAAATCGAACGACCACATTTTACAAATGTATATGTAATTTTACTCCTGAAGTTGGAGATATATTGAAAATATTGTGGGAAAAAGGAGAAATTTCTCCTCTTTTCCACAATGTTTTTTTACCTGTTGTTAGATTCTCATGTTTAAACGGGGACTAGATTTTCACTTCGAGATTAGCGGTTATTCGAGATAAGCGAGGTCGAGATAACGAGAGTCTACTGTAAATAAGGACAGCACAAAAGCCAGACATACAAAGAAAAAACTGCAACAGAGGAACCGCCTTGGAACGGTCAACAGGTAACTACTGGGGGAGGCTTAAACTAGTTTTAGTCTCGTAAAACCTCACTCATAATTCTTATACAGCCCCAAATTAAAAAATATATGTTCGGTCCGCACAGGGGTCCTCTACCTCATGTATGAAACATAACAATGAAACATATAATTAAATCTCTGTGATGAAACAAAGCTAAGGGCTAAATGGTGATCTGAAGCCAGAACACAAGAAAACCACAAACGGGACCACCACTAGCCCGACCCAGACATTGACAGTCAGGTGCCGACCAAATGAAACAAATTGAGAAGGGAAACGTCATTTGGTCTGAGGACCGACCCACCGTTGTGAAATTAAAAAGGGAAGCAACGCTATAAACCATAATTGAGTTAACTACCACGCATTAGTGTTGCCACTGATGATCGATAATAATCGACCATCAGTCATTTTTGCCATTTGTGACTGATGATCGGAAAGATTCTTTTACTGTCGACTAATCGGAAAATTCTATTTTTAGAAAATATTTTTCTCACTTTTTATTTTTATATGCAAGTTATATAGAAATGAAATTCAAAGCTGTCTATTTGGGTCATCCTAGATTTGTGGTCAATAAAAGTGGAGAAATTTAATAAAATAGCCTCAAATAAGTAAACCAAAAGGTACTGATATTTTTCTTATTTCTACATGAAAACATATGTTGTGGGTAGATCTACTACTAGGCGCTTCTAATGAGTACCCACAACGTATGTTTTTTATGGAGAAATAAGAAAAATATTATCTAAACACCCCTCTTACTGCATTGGAGTTATGAATAAGTATCTGGAAGAGAGCATAATTAAGAGAGAATATATCTTCTACAAATCGATTATTAATCGATGATCAGTCGTTTTCACAAAACTGATGATCGACTATGAAATTCTGGCCGATTCCCAACACTACCACGCATGCAGTTTGCTACAGAATATCCACGTTAGAACTTATATTTTTGTACCAAATGACACTCTTTTTAAATTGTACAGAAAAGTCAATTTTGCCAACACTTTTTCTGAATTTATATACATGTAATAAGTCGTCATGAAATTCAAGTTCGGACAGACCTTCTTGGAGAAGTGTTTTAAAGCCATCGTTATATTTGTTTCACCTCATGGAGACATATCTTAGAGCATGCTTGTCGATGAGTTTTCTTAGAAATTACTTACACAGTCGGTAAATAGGCTTACATAGACTTCTTTTGTCAGTTCATTTTTTGTGGATGAGTGCATATATGTCATGCTATCAAGATAAATTCATGCTGAAATACCAAATCCATCAACTTACCCCTCTTCCGAACCCTGTAGCCTCTTGTTCCATCGCTGAAAAGTACAACAGAATAATAAAAATCTAAAAGGTTACCTTTGGAAACAAAGAATACACAAAAGAATGAAAATCAGAGACTCGGTTTTATCAAGTCTTTTCATATACAGCACACGTTCCCAGCACCAGCCCCAGCGGTATTTTCAAAGTAACAAGAATGGGCTGAATGATAGAAGACTCGCAAACTACAGTGTTGCATATGAAGAGACTCAATCAAACCGAGTCTCCGATTTTCGTGATATTGTGTGTTCTTTGTTTGTGTCAATAGAAATCGGAATGAGATGTATTATGCTAGCATCTGACTTACATTTTATTTTACAGAAGAAAACACACACACACACACACAAAACAAAAAAAAAACAACAACAACAAAAAACACGTATCCACATCATATCTCTTACACTGTACTGGCCTGTGCTGACCAAAATTTGGTGTATGGATATGTCTACTGATATTTGGTTACTCACTTTCCAAAAGCGTATCACTGTGACCACTGTACTTGTTGGTTTCTATTTATATACAATGTATCTTCCGATATTTCTTAATCTCCGTGGAGAACTTCAGAGGCCCTCCCAAGAGTTTTGAGGAACAGTGGAATAAGCCCATTTATTTCAGGAGAACAAGGGAACAAAAGTCTAAAATTGAAGGGAACAGGGAAACAAGGGGAACAGGGAACATAGAAAATGAAGATTTTGATTTTGGGGAACAAGGGAAAATGCTAAGGCTTGCACAATTAATCGGATAATCGATAAATTGATTGATAAATTAAAAAAAAAATGATTATCATTACAGATTTGCTAATAATCGATCATTTAATTTCTGTGTCTCTTACTTTACAGTATATACCCTTAGTATTCAGACACCTCAACTCCTTACCATACTTAATCTAAAATTTGAACGAGTACAACTTACTACCCAATGTTGGGTATTTGTTGGATGAGTGGCAAACAGTATAGACCCTGATGAGACACCGCGTTTGCGGCGTCTCATCTAGGTCTACACTTTTTGCTCAGGCTTGTCAGATTAAATACATACAGTGGTAAGAGTCATGCTCAGACAGCCAGGTAAAATTATAATCAAATCTTCATTGATCACCCTCATTTCGATGCAGAAACTGGTTTTACACAGTGCGTAAACGACTCTCAGACTTGCAAATAAATGATGCTTTAAACATCTGTCAACCGGTAGATAGCAATATCGTACATAATCTGAGGACAGTCCTTATGGGGGAATTCAGAAACACGTGGTTCGCAAATGTTCATAATCCTGTAGGACCCTCGGGGCGGGGTGGAAATAAGCTACGTACTTATGCACTATTTAAGACGATATTTGGAGTTGAAACGTACTGCAAAACCATACTACCGCTCCGTCATCGTTTGGCCTTTGCCAAATTTCGTTTTGGAGTCGCCCCGCTCCGCATTGAAACGGGGAGGTTCGAAAATAAGCCCTTGAATGAACGTAAGTGCCCTTTCTGCGATTCCGTGGAGAGTGAGGAACACGTACTTCCGGACTGTGCACAGTATGATGACTTTAGATCCGAACTATTCAATAAGGCCTTAGTTATTGAGCCAAATTTCCTTACACTCCAAAGGGAAAACAAGATAGTATTTTTATTCTCTAACCAATCTATGATAAGAGCTGTAACAAAAACCTGTTTTAATATTTTACAACGAAGAGCTTTTTATCTGCGTAAATCTTAGCTGTATTTTATGAAGCAAATTTGGTACTTGTGGAACCAGTTTTAGCGTCGTTTACAGTTTGTAGTATTTTTTTTTAGTCTTGTACTGCGCCAAGTAAGAATACTGTTGGCTTAAGCCGGGTTCACTCGTTGGTAGGACCCTTTCCAATCACGGGTGGACGCGGCTCGGGGCAATGGTATCAATCCGAATAAATGTTGCATGTTTTTATTACATCTTTTCTTTTAGGTTCTTCATCATCCTAATAGATCGACCGCATGATGGGTGTGTCAGCGGGCGTCTCAGCAGGGGCAGGGGGTATGCTGTCTAGACATTGGGTCTGCCACATGTCCTCTGCCCTCGGCGACGCCGTCTAGTTGACGATACGTGTATCGTGTGGTCAAACGAAGAATGATTAGTGTAATTAATCTGACAATCTTAATATTTTATGCACTGTCGTATTGTTGTACACATGATCTTAGCATGTATTGTATAGAAAATGCTGTGATAGTCTCTTATAATTTTTTATAGAATGGCATGGTTATATAGTAACTTTGTTTAGTTGTACATATGTAAATGTATGTTAACCATGATGAGACTCTAATAAACTATTAAACTAAACTAAACTAAACTAAACTTGATTACTAATCGATAATCGATCGCAATGGTAGGACTGATAATCGACCAAGAAATGAAGGGGGTTAGGTAAAATAAAAGTTGTGCAAAGTTGCTCAAAATGAGTTTGTACAGTAAAAGAAGATGGTTAGTATAGTTAAAAGATAAACAAAAACAACAACAAAAAAAAAAACAAAAAAACAAAAAAACAACAACAAAAAACAGATACTGAAATGTAAGGTGATGTATGGACTACCCGGCAGACCGCATTACTGAAATGTGCCAGTGTATGTGAGTTGGTAGAGGTTTCCTAGGTGTAGGATTCCATATGACACGTGGTGGTGGTGGTGGTGGTGGGGGGGGGGGGGGGTGGGGTGTGGGTGGATTTCCTATATATGGCATAGTACGAATGTGCGTGCCGAATGGACCCCTTTTTCAGCGCTGCCAGGTAGACTCGTCCAAGTGGTAAGAACAGATGAGTGCACTTGGAAATTCGTGCCAGTGTACAAGATGACAGATAAATGGCATTTAATTTGTGAAATACAATTGTTTTATTTGTAAACATGTATGCAAACAGCGAAAACTATATTCTATATGAATGGGTATAAAAATCAAAGGACAATATATGAATAGGTCAATATTCAAGTATATGATTTTTTTTCAAAGGCCAGATATATGAATGGGGTAGGTTTCGAAATACTGGCTCGCATACCCATACCACAACTGCTCCCAAGTTACCCCCCCCCCCCCACCTCCCCCGCCCCCACGAGCCATATGAGTAAAAAAAGGCGCGTTTTTCATCCAAAACGTATTGACAGGTTTTCCATTTCGCCATAAAAACATATGTTGCTGCATTATGGAAACAAGCCTATTCAAATATACTGAAAGTTTTACCACCAAAACATGACAATTTTCAGATAAAAATTCTGATATTTTCATATTTCTGCTCAAAAATATAGATCGTGGGTACTCGTTAGAACCGCCTCGGCGAGGCGGTTCTAACGAGTACCCAGGATATATGTTTTGAGATAATGTATACCCCTGTAAACCCCAGTTTTACTATATAAAAGTGGGGTTTAAGGGGGTCAACATTACATAGGTATGTTTTCGTGATGGGTTATCATAAAAGCGCTTCAGCGAAGTGCTGAGTACCACAAGATATGTTTTTGTGGAGAAACAGGAAAAATATTTAACTGATGTCCTCTTATCTGGAGCTTGTAAGATATGATCTAAATGCTCCAGTTATCTGAAATCCCAACATAGCCAGGTACTTCTCACTGTAGCTATCCTAAATTTGAACACGTACAGTTGACCCTTTGGTAATGTCTTGCAAGTGCTGTTGAAATAGTAGACTCGGAGTTGAATGCTCCTTTTGGAGTTTAAACTGCGTATTTAGATACGTTGTTTGTCCAGATATTTAGATTAAATACAGTACTTTTTGTCCTCCTGTTAGGCAGTTAGTTAAATTTTCGATCAGTCGATTAAATCAACCTTTACCACTCTCTGGGCTAATTCAGCAGATGACAAATTGAAAATATTTTCTTACTTTTCCCAGAAAATAGACTTTGACACTTCATGCAAATTGTCTCCTAAGGAGACTATTTGCATAAAATGTCTAATCTGTTTTTCAGGGGAAACCAAGAAAAAATATTTTAAAAATGTTTTCTGTTGAAATTTTTATCCAGCATGCTAAGCATTAATCTTTTGTTGACCAGGGCCCAGTTGTTCAAATCTAACGATGTCGTTAGTTAACGTATCATTAAAATTTTGATCTTTAAATATGGCATATACGCCAATATTTTTACTGAAAAATGTGAAATGCTTTGCAAAAGTTACTTATATTTTTTCAGAAAAAAAAAAAAAAAAAAAAAAAAAAACCTGTGAATTAGATATTGTAATTACTAGAACAGCTAACATTTTGACCACTAACGAGCTTGATAAGCTAACGATGTTTTAAACAACTGGGCCCTGGCTGCCACACAAAGCATGCATGACTTGGCTACGTCACAAAAAGCATGCTTTTTGGTGAGTTATTTTCTACATGTATAATCCTGAAGTGCACAGGCGTTTGGTAAGAAGACTACTGAAAAGATACTTTGGATGAATGTAAGTACTTTAATGCAAATAATTTTACATTTTTAATACGTTAGTACATAATGAATTATAAGAATTTGCAGATTGATTGTACAGTATTAGAACCTTTGATGCACGTGCACTTTAAAAACACACAATTTTATGCCCCACGCTGCAATTTGTGTTTGTGAGGAGGGAGGTGCGGGGAAGGGAGCGGGAGGGGGTGCGAGGGTGGGTGGTGCAGGAGGAGGTGGAGGATATACTGTTTACTGTTTTTGTGCGACCGTCCGTATGCTCGTTCATCCGTTAAGTTACGTCTTTGTCCTTGCGGGGGATAAGCACTGCGTATTAGACTTTCGCGCGTATATGCTGAAAGGCCCTGCGACGTTTAGATCCACAGATCCAAGATAAGGTGCTTTTTTTCATCCAAAATTATTTATTTTTCTTATTTCTCCACAAAAAAATCGTATGTCATGGATACTCATTAGAAGTGCCTCAGTGATGCTTTTCTAATGAGTGCCACAATTTTTTTTTTTTCTGGAGAAAATTTTTTTTTTCTGCAGAATTTTTTTTTTTTTCTGGAGAAAAAAAACCAAAAAAAAAACCCAAAAAAAACCCTAAAAAACAACAAAAAAAACAAACAAAAAAAACAACAAAACAAACAAACTGGATTCCTCCCTTTCATTTAGTAAAAAGATACTAATTTCTTTCTATCTACCATTACTTCAATCGGTTGCATTTTTTGAACATTACCCACAGGGAGCTGGTTTTGCAGTCAGTGGTAGGATCTTTAACCTGCATAGGGGGTGGCCGGGTGTGGCAATGGTGTCGTGCATCTTACGTCACTGGGGCGTCCAACTGATATTAGCTTACAGTTGGGCAAGGCCTGCTATCAATGTAGCAGGTAAGGGTACAGGGGCACGGGGTGTGTGTGTGTGGGGGGGGGGGGGGGGGGGAATGTTTTTATTTCTTCTGTTTCTTCACTTTCATTCTTGTTCTCTTTCTTCCCTGTCCCTCTCTTTCATCTCTTCTATCTCTTTTCTCCCTTTCTCTGGGAGACGACACAAAATGACCCACAAGGGTTGACGTGTCGTTAACCCCCAACACAATCAACCAATTTAACCTGCATAGAGTATGCCCTTTCAGACTCTGGGGACCTTGAGTTAATATTCCCGCTCGAGGGATGGTGCACTGTATCAACATGATTCCTGCCAATAATGCTAATAGAGCAAGTTTGGACCCAGAAAATTTCTCACCCAAGTGAGAATCAAGCCCAGGACCTCTAAGCACCAGAGGCAAGTGCACTAACAACTGTAGTGCTACCATGCTCTTTTATGATTATATGAAACTGTAATTTTCACCTTGAGCATGCAGTATAGACCCAGATCACACATCAGAAAACATCTGATCAGGGTCTACACTGTTTGAGATCTATTAAGTAGTATTTTAAACATTACGAAAACACGCCTATATAGTTTTGACCCCCTTAAACCCCACTTTTATACAGTAAAACTGGGGTTTACAGGGGTATACATTAATTTTCTTATTTCTGCTCAAAATCATAGATTGTGGATACTTGTTAGAGCTGCCTCATCAAGGCAGTTCTAACGAGTACCCACAATATATGTTTTGAGCAGAAATATAAAAAATATCAGAATTTTTTATCTGAAAGTTTTCATGTTTTGGTGGTAAAATTCTCAGTATATTTTAATAGGCATGTTTTTGTAATGCACATCAACAGGTAGTAAAGTAGGCTTGTTCAGACTTAGAAGAAGTATGGTAGGATGTCCTCCAAATACTTAAGATGAATATGCTATCCTAAAATCGTTTTACATTGCTCAGAGACCAACCTGCCCCTACCAGAGTCCCCGACCACTCGCCAAAGTAAACCGCACCCCCACGCACACCCACGCAATCCGACAAGACAACCAGTTGTGGCCACACGACCCGCCACTGCACCTTTGCTAAAACAGATTCCTAACGACCTTCGCTCCGACCCGGCACACCAGCGGCACACCCCCTTGTATCCCTCTAATGCCCATCCAGCCCCATGCCGAACCCCATGTCTGCCTCACCCATGCACCTCAATCCACAACTGCGACAGGGGATTTCGTACACGACACCACAAGCATCCCCCGCCACTTTTTTCCCCTAGATGAACCCAGACCTTCCTCAATGCGTAACACGTTCGCACAGACACCGATATGCCGTGCCCATTCACAACCCCGACCACGCCCTCCGACAAGCCCTCGACACACGGAACAACCACACAACATTTGTATACATACATCCCTACCAGTTTTTATGTCGTGCTGAGGTAAGCATTGGTTCATCCGAGCGTCGTGGGTTAGGGCAGGGGCTGGGTGCGGTGAGGGGGGTGGAGCATGCAGCCTGGGCGGCATTTTGGGTGCCATTATTTGTCGTGGGTGCCTGTCTGGTTGTAGGCGGTCCAGGATGTGATCAATTCGCATTTAACGGTGCCTGCGGGACCAAGTAACAGCGCCTGAGTGGATTATTTGTTAACACAAACACACAGTTTGCCAATGACTTCCCAAATCCCGGACATACGCTTCTACCAATATTTCCTTCGTTCAGGCCTATGGGCATGGTGGGCGAAGCTTGCTTACCAAGTAATGCTTACTATCTGCGGACGCCTGATTACACCCTTTGTTCTGGGGTCCATGTCTGTTGGTCTGAACATTCTGATTTGTCATTTGGTTATGGATTTATGAGTTTGGATTACGGCTTTGGTACCATGACCGCAACTACTTTCTTCCCTATATCCTTCTCTTTCATCTCTTCTACTATCTCTTCTCACCCTTTACCAAAATACAGGGTTTCTGGCAATATATTGCCACAATATTGCTGCAATACCGCCGTAACCCATTCTGGCAGTATTGCGGCAGTGTTGCGGCAATACTGGATTTCGTATGCAAATTAGTTTCTTGCAATATTGCCAGAAATAACCCTTTCTGACAATACTACCAGAATTTTCCGCAATATTGTGGCAATATTGCGACAATATTGCAGCAATACTGCTAGAAGTTCTGGCAATAATATATCTCTTTGGATTGTGGCACTTCTTGACTTAATAAATTTCTATGTTTTTTGCTGTTATGATTTGCAGTTTCACGGATTTGACGAACCAATAAAAATTATAGCACTTTCTTTTTTGGGGACAATAAATTAATCTCTCAAGCTAGATTTTATCCATCATACCCCATTGGTTATAGATGAACAGAAACATTACTGGAAAAAAATGTAATGGGTATGGGTTTTAAGGTGGGTGGGGAATTACAATTAAGTTTATAGTTTAAATTACATTCTGCAGTCTACATTTTAAAGTCACATACAGTAACTTGATTAAATAGGCCCTATGAACAGTCATAAAAGAAACTTTATCAAACTTACCTACTGTAGTTAACTTAATGTGTGAATTTAATCCAAAAACAACACAAAGAAATAAAAGACTTTACAAGCATGCTTCCAACTTTTCCCTCCACATTTGAATTTACAGGAAACAGGAAATAAGTCAACAAAACTGAACATGTGTATTATTTCTGGCAATAATTTGTTGCCAAAACATGTTGTGGCAATAAATTGTTGCCAGAAATCAGGTTGTTGTGGCAATAAAATGTGGCAAAAATGTTGCAGCAAATATTGCCAGAAACTGTATGATTATTGCCACAATTGTGGCAATATTGCAGCTTTTAGAGCCTGGTATTTCTGGCAACAAATCTATATTGCGGCAATATTGCGACAAGACTGCCGCAGGGATAGACATGTCTGAGCACATAATGTGCACCCAGATCAAACACCACAGAAATTGAGACAGGCCTAGTGCAGCACCATACCGAACATTGAAGTATTGGGACAGACAGGTCTGAGGAAATAGTGTAGCTACAGATCAAACACCACAGCCATTTGGGACAAACAGGCCTGAGCAAACACTGTAGACCTGGACCGGACACTGCAGGTATTGGAACAGACAGGCAGTGTGCACCCAGATCAAACACACCAGCAAATGGGACAGACAGGCCAGAGCAAACACTGTGCACCCACTGTTTTGCTGTCTGTGGTTACTCCTGATCAAACACAGCAACAATAGGAACAGACGTGCCTGAGCAACCAGTGCACCCAGATCAAACACAGCAGCATTTGGGACAGACAGACAGACAGACAGACAGACAGACAGGCCCGAGCAAACAGTGTGCACCCAGATCAAACACAGTAGCAACTGGGACATACATGCCTGAGTAAACAGTGTGCACCCAGATCAAACATACAAAAGTATTAGAACAGACAGGCAGTGTCCACCCGGATCAAACACAGCAGCAATTGGGACAGACAGGCCTGATCAAACAGTGTGCAACCAGATCAAACATAGCAACAGCAATAGGGACATAAAGGCCCTAGCAAACAGTGTGCAACCAGATCAAACACAGCAGCAATAAGGACAAACAGGCCTGAGCAAACAGTGTACCCAGATCAAACCAGATCAAATACAGCAGCATAGGGAGAAACAGGCCTTAGCAAACAGTATGCACCAAAATTAAACACAGCAGCAATAGGAACAGACATCCCTGAGTAAACAGCGTGCACCCAAATCAAACACAGCATCAATTGGGACAGACAGGCCTGATCAAACAGTGTGCACCCAGATCAAACACAGCAGCAAAAGGGACAAACAGGCCTGAGCAAACAGTGTGCACCCAGATCAAAGAGGGGGAATGTTTTATTTCTTCTGTTTCTTTACTTTCATTGCTGTTCCTCTTTCTTCCATTCTCTCTTTCATCTCCAACTATCTCTTCTATCTCTTTTCTCTCTTTCTCTGGGAGACAACACAAAATGACCCACAAGGGTTGATGTGTCATTAAACCGCAACACAATCAATTGGGACACACAGGCATGAGCAAACATTAATTGTTGACCCAGATCAAACTTCTCAGTAATAGGGGCATATAGGCCTGAGCAAACAGTGTAGACACAGATCAGACACTGCAATTGTTGTGGCAGACAGGCCTGAGCAAACAATGTAGACCCAGACCAGACACTACAAGTATTTGTCCAGTCTTGATGGCTCAGTTAGATGTGCGTCCGACTGGTGATGAGGAGATTGCGGGTTTGATGCCTGCCGGGTCGGCAACATTCTTTTGTGGAGATTGATCGATAAATATTTTCTAAGGTCATTGTCTCCCTTTTGCTGATTCAAGAAGGGCACTTGACAATTTCAGGTGAAAGAATGCACAATACTGGTTAAACTCTTAGAGGACTAAGCCAGCTCAGTAAAAGTTGGCTAGGTAAACTGACTGCACTCGACATGACCCCAGTGGGTTGACTGGGCTGTTAAATCAAAACACATATTTATACATACAAGTAAGTATTGGGACAGACAGGCCTGAGCAAATGGTGTAGACCCAGTTCAAACACTGCAGAGATTATGAGAGACAGGCCAAACCAAAAAAGGGTAGACCCAGACCAGACACCGTAGGTACTGGGACAGACAGGTCTGAGTAAACAATATAGATCCAGATCAAATATCGCAGCAGTTGGGACAGACAGGACTGAACAAAAAGCGTAGACCCAGAGCAGGCACTGCAGGTACTGGGAATGACAGGTCTGGGCAAACTGTGAAGATTCATGTCAGACACCGCAGGTACTGGGTCAGACAGTAGTGCTAGGAACAATCTAAAGGCTGCCCATACATGGTGGCAAAATTTGATACCTCTGCACTTTATCATTAAATATAAACAAAAATCACAAATGAAATGCATGTCTCTCAAATTTAATTTATAGCATAGGCTTATCAAATGGTTATTAATAGATAAAACTGCATTTTACAAGTATTAAACACTGACCTTCTATCTTGCCCAAATTTGGGACAAAAATGATCCTTTTTCTTTTTCATGAATACATAAAATACTTTAGTTTGTTTCAAAATGTACTGTTATGCAGTTCAAAATTAAAATATCTAAATTCATTAAAATAGAGGCATATGTAAGCTACAAAATATGCAACTCAAACAGTGCTTTACAATGTACATTGACATTTTTACAATGTACATTGACATTAAAATGTACTAAGCTGCCTGACCACCCCTTGCACTTGCAGTTAGAATACTACATTTAGTATGTTAAGTATATAGTCTGTTACTATATTGCATATATGAATGTACAATATTTTAGTTTTGTGTATCAGTTTAGGTATACCTACAAACACTTTATTTTCAGATGGAACCAAACAACCTGACATCAAAAGTACTGTGATTTGGGAGATGGTGATGAAAGGTAGGTACTTGCAATACCATTATTTACCCAGACATCAGTGAAAAGCTAATTTTTTTTTTACGTATTTTGCCTTCCTTGTTTTTAGCACATATATAAAAATGAAACAGCATTTCTTCGAAATGGACCAGCGTTTCTTCGACAGTCTTCTCTACTAACCGCCCTAGCGCCCGTCTCACGACCGTCTTCTCTCAAGTTCTCTTTTAGGCGTCTCCCCCCGCGACCGTTCTGTTCTGCTGTTCTGTGGTTACTCCCGAGCGAATATTCTTGCGTAGGTAGGTAAGGGTTAAGCGTTTCTTCGACCGTCTTCTCTCAAGTTCTCTTTTAGGCGTCTCCCCCCGCGACCGTTCTGTTCTGCTGTTCTGTGGTTACTCCCGAGCGAATATTCTTGCGTAGGTAGGTAAGGGTTAAGCGTTTCTTCGACCGTCTTCTCTCAAGTTCTCTTTTAGGCGTCTCCCCCCGCGACCGTTCTGTTCTGCTGTTCTGTGGTTACTCCCGAGCGAATATTCTTGCGTAGGTAGGTAAGGGTTAAGCGTTTCTTCGACCGTCTTCTCTCAAGTTCTCTTTTAGGCGTCTCCCCCCGCGACCGTTCTGTTCTGCTGTTCTGTGGTTACTCCCGAGCGAATATTCTTGCGTAGGTAGGTAAGGGTTAAGCGTTTCTTCGACCGTCTTCTCTCAAGTTCTCTTTTAGGCGTCTCCCCCCGCGACCGTTCTGTTCTGCTGTTCTGTGGTTACTCCCGAGCGAATATTCTTGCGTAGGTAGGTAAGGGTTAAGCGTTTCTTCGACCGTCTTCTCTCAAGTTCTCTTTTAGGCGTCTCCCCCCGCGACCGTTCTGTTCTGCTGTTCTGTGGTTACTCCCGAGCGAATATTCTTGCGTAGGTAGGTAAGGGTTAAGCGTTTCTTCGACCGTCTTCTCTCAAGTTCTCTTTTAGGCGTCTCCCCCCGCGACCGTTCTGTTCTGCTGTTCTGTGGTTACTCCCGAGCGAATATTCTTGCGTAGGTAGGTAAGGGTTAAGCGTTTCTTCGACCGTCTTCTCTCAAGTTCTCTTTTAGGCGTCTCCCCCCGCGACCGTTCTGTTCTGCTGTTCTGTGGTTACTCCCGAGCGAATATTCTTGCGTAGGTAGGTAAGGGTTAAGCGTTTCTTCGACCGTCTTCTCTCAAGTTCTCTTTTAGGCGTCTCCCCCCGCGACCGTTCTGTTCTGCTGTTCTGTGGTTACTCCCGAGCGAATATTCTTGCGTAGGTAGGTAAGGGTTAAGCGTTTCTTCGACCGTCTTCTCTCAAGTTCTCTTTTAGGCGTCTCCCCCCGCGACCGTTCTGTTCTGCTGTTCTGTGGTTACTCCCGAGCGAATATTCTTGCGTAGGTAGGTAAGGGTTAAGCGTTTCTTCGACCGTCTTCTCTCAAGTTCTCTTTTAGGCGTCTCCCCCCGCGACCGTTCTGTTCTGCTGTTCTGTGGTTACTCCCGAGCGAATATTCTTGCGTAGGTAGGTAAGGGTTAAGCGTTTCTTCGACCGTCTTCTCTCAAGTTCTCTTTTAGGCGTCTCCCCCCGCGACCGTTCTGTTCTGCTGTTCTGTGGTTACTCCCGAGCGAATATTCTTGCGTAGGTAGGTAAGGGTTAAGCGTTTCTTCGACCGTCTTCTCTCAAGTTCTCTTTTAGGCGTCTCCCCCCGCGACCGTTCTGTTCTGCTGTTCTGTGGTTACTCCCGAGCGAATATTCTTGCGTAGGTAGGTAAGGGTTAAGCGTTTCTTCGACCGTCTTCTCTCAAGTTCTCTTTTAGGCGTCTCCCCCCGCGACCGTTCTGTTCTGCTGTTCTGTGGTTACTCCCGAGCGAATATTCTTGCGTAGGTAGGTAAGGGTTAAGCGTTTCTTCGACCGTCTTCTCTCAAGTTCTCTTTTAGGCGTCTCCCCCCGCGACCGTTCTGTTCTGCTGTTCTGTGGTTACTCCCGAGCGAATATTCTTGCGTAGGTAGGTAAGGGTTAAGCGTTTCTTCGACCGTCTTCTCTCAAGTTCTCTTTTAGGCGTCTCCCCCCGCGACCGTTCTGTTCTGCTGTTCTGTGGTTACTCCCGAGCGAATATTCTTGCGTAGGTAGGTAAGGGTTAAGCGTTTCTTCGACCGTCTTCTCTCAAGTTCTCTTTTAGGCGTCTCCCCCCGCGACCGTTCTGTTCTGCTGTTCTGTGGTTACTCCCGAGCGAATATTCTTGCGTAGGTAGGTAAGGGTTAAGCGTTTCTTCGACCGTCTTCTCTCAAGTTCTCTTTTAGGCGTCTCCCCCCGCGACCGTTCTGTTCTGCTGTTCTGTGGTTACTCCCGAGCGAATATTCTTGCGTAGGTAGGTAAGGGTTAAGCGTTTCTTCGACCGTCTTCTCTCAAGTTCTCTTTTAGGCGTCTCCCCCCGCGACCGTTCTGTTCTGCTGTTCTGTGGTTACTCCCGAGCGAATATTCTTGCGTAGGTAGGTAAGGGTTAAGCGTTTCTTCGACCGTCTTCTCTCAAGTTCTCTTTTAGGCGTCTCCCCCCGCGACCGTTCTGTTCTGCTGTTCTGTGGTTACTCCCGAGCGAATATTCTTGCGTAGGTAGGTAAGGGTTAAGCGTTTCTTCGACCGTCTTCTCTCAAGTTCTCTTTTAGGCGTCTCCCCCCGCGACCGTTCTGTTCTGCTGTTCTGTGGTTACTCCCGAGCGAATATTCTTGCGTAGGTAGGTAAGGGTTAAGCGTTTCTTCGACCGTCTTCTCTCAAGTTCTCTTTTAGGCGTCTCCCCCCGCGACCGTTCTGTTCTGCTGTTCTGTGGTTACTCCCGAGCGAATATTCTTGCGTAGGTAGGTAAGGGTTAAGCGTTTCTTCGACCGTCTTCTCTCAAGTTCTCTTTTAGGCGTCTCCCCCCGCGACCGTTCTGTTCTGCTGTTCTGTGGTTACTCCCGAGCGAATATTCTTGCGTAGGTAGGTAAGGGTTAAGCGTTTCTTCGACCGTCTTCTCTCAAGTTCTCTTTTAGGCGTCTCCCCCCGCGACCGTTCTGTTCTGCTGTTCTGTGGTTACTCCCGAGCGAATATTCTTGCGTAGGTAGGTAAGGGTTAAGCGTTTCTTCGACCGTCTTCTCTCAAGTTCTCTTTTAGGCGTCTCCCCCCGCGACCGTTCTGTTCTGCTGTTCTGTGGTTACTCCCGAGCGAATATTCTTGCGTAGGTAGGTAAGGGTTAAGCGTTTCTTCGACCGTCTTCTCTCAAGTTCTCTTTTAGGCGTCTCCCCCCGCGACCGTTCTGTTCTGCTGTTCTGTGGTTACTCCCGAGCGAATATTCTTGCGTAGGTAGGTAAGGGTTAAGCGTTTCTTCGACCGTCTTCTCTCAAGTTCTCTTTTAGGCGTCTCCCCCCGCGACCGTTCTGTTCTGCTGTTCTGTGGTTACTCCCGAGCGAATATTCTTGCGTAGGTAGGTAAGGGTTAAGCGTTTCTTCGACCGTCTTCTCTCAAGTTCTCTTTTAGGCGTCTCCCCCCGCGACCGTTCTGTTCTGCTGTTCTGTGGTTACTCCCGAGCGAATATTCTTGCGTAGGTAGGTAAGGGTTAAGCGTTTCTTCGACCGTCTTCTCTCAAGTTCTCTTTTAGGCGTCTCCCCCCGCGACCGTTCTGTTCTGCTGTTCTGTGGTTACTCCCGAGCGAATATTCTTGCGTAGGTAGGTAAGGGTTAAGCGTTTCTTCGACCGTCTTCTCTCAAGTTCTCTTTTAGGCGTCTCCCCCCGCGACCGTTCTGTTCTGCTGTTCTGTGGTTACTCCCGAGCGAATATTCTTGCGTAGGTAGGTAAGGGTTAAGCGTTTCTTCGACCGTCTTCTCTCAAGTTCTCTTTTAGGCGTCTCCCCCCGCGACCGTTCTGTTCTGCTGTTCTGTGGTTACTCCCGAGCGAATATTCTTGCGTAGGTAGGTAAGGGTTAAGCGTTTCTTCGACCGTCTTCTCTCAAGTTCTCTTTTAGGCGTCTCCCCCCGCGACCGTTCTGTTCTGCTGTTCTGTGGTTACTCCCGAGCGAATATTCTTGCGTAGGTAGGTAAGGGTTAAGCGTTTCTTCGACCGTCTTCTCTCAAGTTCTCTTTTAGGCGTCTCCCCCCGCGACCGTTCTGTTCTGCTGTTCTGTGGTTACTCCCGAGCGAATATTCTTGCGTAGGTAGGTAAGGGTTAAGCGTTTCTTCGACCGTCTTCTCTCAAGTTCTCTTTTAGGCGTCTCCCCCCGCGACCGTTCTGTTCTGCTGTTCTGTGGTTACTCCCGAGCGAATATTCTTGCGTAGGTAGGTAAGGGTTAAGCGTTTCTTCGACCGTCTTCTCTCAAGTTCTCTTTTAGGCGTCTCCCCCCGCGACCGTTCTGTTCTGCTGTTCTGTGGTTACTCCCGAGCGAATATTCTTGCGTAGGTAGGTAAGGGTTAAGCGTTTCTTCGACCGTCTTCTCTCAAGTTCTCTTTTAGGCGTCTCCCCCCGCGACCGTTCTGTTCTGCTGTTCTGTGGTTACTCCCGAGCGAATATTCTTGCGTAGGTAGGTAAGGGTTAAGCGTTTCTTCGACCGTCTTCTCTCAAGTTCTCTTTTAGGCGTCTCCCCCCGCGACCGTTCTGTTCTGCTGTTCTGTGGTTACTCCCGAGCGAATATTCTTGCGTAGGTAGGTAAGGGTTAAGCGTTTCTTCGACCGTCTTCTCTCAAGTTCTCTTTTAGGCGTCTCCCCCCGCGACCGTTCTGTTCTGCTGTTCTGTGGTTACTCCCGAGCGAATATTCTTGCGTAGGTAGGTAAGGGTTAAGCGTTTCTTCGACCGTCTTCTCTCAAGTTCTCTTTTAGGCGTCTCCCCCCGCGACCGTTCTGTTCTGCTGTTCTGTGGTTACTCCCGAGCGAATATTCTTGCGTAGGTAGGTAAGGGTTAAGCGTTTCTTCGACCGTCTTCTCTCAAGTTCTCTTTTAGGCGTCTCCCCCCGCGACCGTTCTGTTCTGCTGTTCTGTGGTTACTCCCGAGCGAATATTCTTGCGTAGGTAGGTAAGGGTTAAGCGTTTCTTCGACCGTCTTCTCTCAAGTTCTCTTTTAGGCGTCTCCCCCCGCGACCGTTCTGTTCTGCTGTTCTGTGGTTACTCCCGAGCGAATATTCTTGCGTAGGTAGGTAAGGGTTAAGCGTTTCTTCGACCGTCTTCTCTCAAGTTCTCTTTTAGGCGTCTCCCCCCGCGACCGTTCTGTTCTGCTGTTCTGTGGTTACTCCCGAGCGAATATTCTTGCGTAGGTAGGTAAGGGTTAAGCGTTTCTTCGACCGTCTTCTCTCAAGTTCTCTTTTAGGCGTCTCCCCCCGCGACCGTTCTGTTCTGCTGTTCTGTGGTTACTCCCGAGCGAATATTCTTGCGTAGGTAGGTAAGGGTTAAGCGTTTCTTCGACCGTCTTCTCTCAAGTTCTCTTTTAGGCGTCTCCCCCCGCGACCGTTCTGTTCTGCTGTTCTGTGGTTACTCCCGAGCGAATATTCTTGCGTAGGTAGGTAAGGGTTAAGCGTTTCTTCGACCGTCTTCTCTCAAGTTCTCTTTTAGGCGTCTCCCCCCGCGACCGTTCTGTTCTGCTGTTCTGTGGTTACTCCCGAGCGAATATTCTTGCGTAGGTAGGTAAGGGTTAAGCGTTTCTTCGACCGTCTTCTCTCAAGTTCTCTTTTAGGCGTCTCCCCCCGCGACCGTTCTGTTCTGCTGTTCTGTGGTTACTCCCGAGCGAATATTCTTGCGTAGGTAGGTAAGGGTTAAGCGTTTCTTCGACCGTCTTCTCTCAAGTTCTCTTTTAGGCGTCTCCCCCCGCGACCGTTCTGTTCTGCTGTTCTGTGGTTACTCCCGAGCGAATATTCTTGCGTAGGTAGGTAAGGGTTAAGCGTTTCTTCGACCGTCTTCTCTCAAGTTCTCTTTTAGGCGTCTCCCCCCGCGACCGTTCTGTTCTGCTGTTCTGTGGTTACTCCCGAGCGAATATTCTTGCGTAGGTAGGTAAGGGTTAAGCGTTTCTTCGACCGTCTTCTCTCAAGTTCTCTTTTAGGCGTCTCCCCCCGCGACCGTTCTGTTCTGCTGTTCTGTGGTTACTCCCGAGCGAATATTCTTGCGTAGGTAGGTAAGGGTTAAGCGTTTCTTCGACCGTCTTCTCTCAAGTTCTCTTTTAGGCGTCTCCCCCCGCGACCGTTCTGTTCTGCTGTTCTGTGGTTACTCCCGAGCGAATATTCTTGCGTAGGTAGGTAAGGGTTAAGCGTTTCTTCGACCGTCTTCTCTCAAGTTCTCTTTTAGGCGTCTCCCCCCGCGACCGTTCTGTTCTGCTGTTCTGTGGTTACTCCCGAGCGAATATTCTTGCGTAGGTAGGTAAGGGTTAAGCGTTTCTTCGACCGTCTTCTCTCAAGTTCTCTTTTAGGCGTCTCCCCCCGCGACCGTTCTGTTCTGCTGTTCTGTGGTTACTCCCGAGCGAATATTCTTGCGTAGGTAGGTAAGGGTTAAGCGTTTCTTCGACCGTCTTCTCTCAAGTTCTCTTTTAGGCGTCTCCCCCCGCGACCGTTCTGTTCTGCTGTTCTGTGGTTACTCCCGAGCGAATATTCTTGCGTAGGTAGGTAAGGGTTAAGCGTTTCTTCGACCGTCTTCTCTCAAGTTCTCTTTTAGGCGTCTCCCCCCGCGACCGTTCTGTTCTGCTGTTCTGTGGTTACTCCCGAGCGAATATTCTTGCGTAGGTAGGTAAGGGTTAAGCGTTTCTTCGACCGTCTTCTCTCAAGTTCTCTTTTAGGCGTCTCCCCCCGCGACCGTTCTGTTCTGCTGTTCTGTGGTTACTCCCGAGCGAATATTCTTGCGTAGGTAGGTAAGGGTTAAGCGTTTCTTCGACCGTCTTCTCTCAAGTTCTCTTTTAGGCGTCTCCCCCCGCGACCGTTCTGTTCTGCTGTTCTGTGGTTACTCCCGAGCGAATATTCTTGCGTAGGTAGGTAAGGGTTAAGCGTTTCTTCGACCGTCTTCTCTCAAGTTCTCTTTTAGGCGTCTCCCCCCGCGACCGTTCTGTTCTGCTGTTCTGTGGTTACTCCCGAGCGAATATTCTTGCGTAGGTAGGTAAGGGTTAAGCGTTTCTTCGACCGTCTTCTCTCAAGTTCTCTTTTAGGCGTCTCCCCCCGCGACCGTTCTGTTCTGCTGTTCTGTGGTTACTCCCGAGCGAATATTCTTGCGTAGGTAGGTAAGGGTTAAGCGTTTCTTCGACCGTCTTCTCTCAAGTTCTCTTTTAGGCGTCTCCCCCCGCGACCGTTCTGTTCTGCTGTTCTGTGGTTACTCCCGAGCGAATATTCTTGCGTAGGTAGGTAAGGGTTAAGCGTTTCTTCGACCGTCTTCTCTCAAGTTCTCTTTTAGGCGTCTCCCCCCGCGACCGTTCTGTTCTGCTGTTCTGTGGTTACTCCCGAGCGAATATTCTTGCGTAGGTAGGTAAGGGTTAAGCGTTTCTTCGACCGTCTTCTCTCAAGTTCTCTTTTAGGCGTCTCCCCCCGCGACCGTTCTGTTCTGCTGTTCTGTGGTTACTCCCGAGCGAATATTCTTGCGTAGGTAGGTAAGGGTTAAGCGTTTCTTCGACCGTCTTCTCTCAAGTTCTCTTTTAGGCGTCTCCCCCCGCGACCGTTCTGTTCTGCTGTTCTGTGGTTACTCCCGAGCGAATATTCTTGCGTAGGTAGGTAAGGGTTAAGCGTTTCTTCGACCGTCTTCTCTCAAGTTCTCTTTTAGGCGTCTCCCCCCGCGACCGTTCTGTTCTGCTGTTCTGTGGTTACTCCCGAGCGAATATTCTTGCGTAGGTAGGTAAGGGTTAAGCGTTTCTTCGACCGTCTTCTCTCAAGTTCTCTTTTAGGCGTCTCCCCCCGCGACCGTTCTGTTCTGCTGTTCTGTGGTTACTCCCGAGCGAATATTCTTGCGTAGGTAGGTAAGGGTTAAGCGTTTCTTCGACCGTCTTCTCTCAAGTTCTCTTTTAGGCGTCTCCCCCCGCGACCGTTCTGTTCTGCTGTTCTGTGGTTACTCCCGAGCGAATATTCTTGCGTAGGTAGGTAAGGGTTAAGCGTTCTTCGACCGTCTTCTCTCAAGTTCTCTTTTAGGCGTCTCCCCCCGCGACCGTTCTGTTCTGCTGTTCTGTGGTTACTCCCGAGCGAATATTCTTGCGTAGGTAGGTAAGGGTTAAGCGTTTCTTCGACCGTCTTCTCTCAAGTTCTCTTTTAGGCGTCTCCCCCCGCGACCGTTCTGTTCTGCTGTTCTGTGGTTACTCCCGAGCGAATATTCTTGCGTAGGTAGGTAAGGGTTAAGCGTTTCTTCGACCGTCTTCTCTCAAGTTCTCTTTTAGGCGTCTCCCCCCGCGACCGTTCTGTTCTGCTGTTCTGTGGTTACTCCCGAGCGAATATTCTTGCGTAGGTAGGTAAGGGTTAAGCGTTTCTTCCCGTCTTCTCTCAAGTTCTCTTTAGGCGTCTCCCCCCGCGACCGTTCTGTTCTGCTGTTCTGTGGTTACTCCCGAGCGAATATTCTTGCGTAGGTAGGTAAGGGTTAAGCGTTTCTTCGACCGTCTTCTCTCAAGTTCTCTTTTAGGCGTCCCCCCGCGACCGTTCTGTTCTGCTGTTCTGTGGTTACTCCCGAGCGAATATTCTTGCGTAGGTAGGTAAGGGTTAAGCGTTTCTTCGACCGTCTTCTCTCAAGTTCTCTTTTAGGCGTCTCCCCCCGCGACCGTTCTGTTCTGCTGTTCTGTGGTTACTCCCGAGCGAATATTCTTGCGTAGGTAGGTAAGGGTTAAGCGTTTCTTCGACCGTCTTCTCTCAAGTTCTCTTTTAGGCGTCTCCCCCCGCGACCGTTCTGTTCTGCTGTTCTGTGGTTACTCCCGAGCGAATATTCTTGCGTAGGTAGGTAAGGGTTAAGCGTTTCTTCGACCGTCTTCTCTCAAGTTCTCTTTTAGGCGTCTCCCCCCGCGACCGTTCTGTTCTGCTGTTCTGTGGTTACTCCCGAGCGAATATTCTTGCGTAGGTAGGTAAGGGTTAAGCGTTTCTTCGACCGTCTTCTCTCAAGTTCTCTTTTAGGCGTCTCCCCCCGCGACCGTTCTGTTCTGCTGTTCTGTGGTTACTCCCGAGCGAATATTCTTGCGTAGGTAGGTAAGGGTTAAGCGTTTCTTCGACCGTCTTCTCTCAAGTTCTCTTTTAGGCGTCTCCCCCCGCGACCGTTCTGTTCTGCTGTTCTGTGGTTACTCCCGAGCGAATATTCTTGCGTAGGTAGGTAAGGGTTAAGCGTTTCTTCGACCGTCTTCTCTCAAGTTCTCTTTTAGGCGTCTCCCCCCGCGACCGTTCTGTTCTGCTGTTCTGTGGTTACTCCCGAGCGAATATTCTTGCGTAGGTAGGTAAGGGTTAAGCGTTTCTTCGACCGTCTTCTCTCAAGTTCTCTTTTAGGCGTCTCCCCCCGCGACCGTTCTGTTCTGCTGTTCTGTGGTTACTCCCGAGCGAATATTCTTGCGTAGGTAGGTAAGGGTTAAGCGTTTCTTCGACCGTCTTCTCTCAAGTTCTCTTTTAGGCGTCTCCCCCCGCGACCGTTCTGTTCTGCTGTTCTGTGGTTACTCCCGAGCGAATATTCTTGCGTAGGTAGGTAAGGGTTAAGCGTTTCTTCGACCGTCTTCTCTCAAGTTCTCTTTTAGGCGTCTCCCCCCGCGACCGTTCTGTT